>JANZXR010000006.1:19317525-19330444 GCA_027575705.1 Erythroxylum echinodendron | reverse complement strand
TCCGTCGGTAAAGTGCGACGGATTAAATGCCGTCGGTAATATTCCGACGCAAATTCTGAATTTTCTTGTAGTGTACATTATAGAGAGTGACGGACCTTTATGGACATCATGAGGCCACAGCTCAATGCCCATCGTCAAGGGATTATGAGACCACTAGTGTAAGCCAATACGTTCGAGATTAAACCATCACTGCTAAACATGTTGCGAACCAACGTGCAATTCTACAGGATAACCAATGAGTATCCCAATGCTTATTTAGCTAATTTCTTAGAAATTTGTGACATCTTCTGATATATTAGGATGTCAGAGGATGCTGTTAGGATGAGGTCCTTTCCCTTTACACTTAAGAATCGAGCAAAGGCCTAATTAAATTCTCTCCACCTGTCCAACATCACAACTTGGGAGCAATTGGTGCAAGTTTTTCTCGATAAGTATTTCCCTTTAAACAAGATAACAAGACTAATAAAGGTAATTGTCAATTTCAAGCAAGATGACAGGGAGTTTTTATACAAAGCGTGCGAGTGGTATATGAAGTTGTAAAGGAGTTGCCCTCATCATAACCTACCCATCGAATTCCTACTGCAAACCTTCTACGCTAGAGTTAATCCACCCACAAAGAGCACCATAGACGCAGTTATTGGGGGATAATTCATAGGGAAAACAGTTAAAGCAGCACATGATTTGTTAGAAGGAATGGCATACACTAGTTATCTTTGGACATCAAAATGAGGTAGAAAACAGTCAACCTTTTAGGACCCAGAAGGAATGATTGTTGCTGTAAATTCAAGGATAACATTGTAGGTTGAGATTAACAACCTAACCAAGCAATTGAATAGCCTAAAAGCCACCTCTTTCGCTCCAGCCACAATAATGTAGCACGAATATAAGTCATGTGGATAAGAGAGCTATATCGCAGCCGATTGCTTCTCAGGGGAAAAACACAACTTCAAATTTAATGGAGCACAAGTTGGTCAGGGAGATAACAATCCTTATTCTAACACATACCAGTTGGGGTGACATAACCATCCAAATTTTCATTAGTCTAATAATAATAAGATTCAGTTTAGAAATCAAAGGTTACATGAATATCAACATGATAAATACAATGACTATGATTCCAAATTAGACAAGATCATGGATAAGCTCATAAGTATGGATGAGGCCCAGAACAGGTTAGAAGAGTAAATTGACTAGGTAACAAGGACTAATGCCTCTTCTATACTCAGACTAGAGGTTCAAGTGGAACAGCTTGCCAATATGTTATCTACAAAAAGTGTGGGAAGTCTTTTGAGCAACACAAAAGTATATTCAAGAGAGCAAGTTAAGGCGAACACACTTAGAAGTGGTAAAGAGTTAGGAGAACTAACAAATAGACCACCTGAAACTCACTCTATAGAAGACCAAGAGAAGCAGAAAAAGGATGAAGACAAGAATAAGGACCCTCCCTATGTTCCTTCTCCACCTTACCTACCATAAGAGTTGATGATTTTGAATCTTTAGCAAGAGGATGAAAAACAGATGACAATGGACATTGAGTTTGAAAAAGCTATGAAATTCTCTATTTATGAAGCAAAAGAAGAAGAAGAAAAGGAAGTGACTAAGGAAGAACAAGAGTAGCTCGCCCTTTTACCTAAAAAACTACTAGACTTAATAGAAGATTCAGGGAATTTTGTTATTCCCTATTTTATTTACATTTTATTAGTAAAAAGGACATTATTGAAATTAGTTGGTTTTTTCAACTTTATCAATATTATCCTTCTGATCATTTTACAATTTGTAGCTTACTTATAGGCTACAAAATTGATGTTGAATGAAAAGGATGGAATCAAACCTCTTATAATTGATCCCAACTAAGTTTTCAATGATACAAGGTCAAGTTAATGACCATAAATTAGCACGTTTAGTGGTTAGGTTTAATTGTTATGCAATTAAAGTTATTTCATTTCCATAAATAAATATCAATGATTCAGAATGCATTTCCTTTCTAATTTTCTTACTCTCTTTGAAGGAAAGCCAGCTCGGCATTAAGCATATTTGGTCTCTAGCTCCGACATATCACCACCTCAGTCACCATAATGGTTTCATATTTTAACCTTTTTATTTTCATTTTTGCTAGTATTTTGTTCTTTTGCTTTCCATGTATTTTTTATTTCCCCTTTTGTGCTTGTATGTATCTTTCTCACATTAAGGACAATGTGTTGTTCAAGTGTGTAGAGGGTTGTCTGTTTTTCTTTGAGTGTGAATTTTGCAAATTGTATGAAAGTTTGTTTAGATTGTATGATGTGAATTGTGTGAATGAGTCAATGTCTAGGACTTAAAGGAATAGATTTAGCCTTTTAAGATGCGAAGATTTATTAACTTGTGAAATTAGTGACCTAAGTTACTTAGGGCTAAATATGTTGGTTAATTGGGATACGATGTTAGTCCATTCACCCTAGGAATTTGCCATACTCATTTATAATTTTAGGCCAATCAAATAAGTGGCATTATTAGTAAATTTTCATGAGAATGATTAGCTAAAGCAATAAGGTAGGCAAAAATTTTGTTAAAAAAAATTGGATAATTTTAAACTAAAATAACTATTCCACTACTCTTTGGGTTATGAATAGAGCTAGTAGCCAATTAAAATGTGATGTAGCTGAGTAACCGAATTGACATGCACCACAAATGTATGCCTTCGTGTAAAAAGACTATAATGACATTCCAACCATGCAGCTTAATAACAACATGACTTAGTTAAGTAACCAGATCGACATTCATTACAAATGCTTACCTCTGTGTAAAAAGATTAGGTTCATGTCCTTACAAAAATCAACAAAAAGAATGTTCTCAAAAAAACTACCAAACTTGTTGGTAGCTTGATTTTTCATGAAAACCTACTGAGGAATAGCTACATTTTTTTTGACCGAATGATTATCAATATGTGTGTGCAAGTAATAGGGGAGAATAGACTCAGCATTAAAATTTTGATTAGTTTGTATATTTAGTCCAAGGTGCTTAAATGCAGATTTTGCTTGTTAATAAGTTAGAATGACTTGAAGGATTGTGTTTATAGTTAGATTTTTTTCACTAAGTTGAATTCATTGTCTCATTATTGCATATGTGTGTTTTGTGTTCTCTTGAATTGTTTAATTTTTTTTTTCTTGAGGACAAGCAAACATTTAAGAGTGGAGATGTTGATAAGTGTAAATTACATCGTGTTTTAGGGCATAGTTTGGTATATGTTTAGCTGTTAGATCAATCATTTAGTATGTGTTTAGGTTAGAATTATGTTAGTTTGTTAATTATTTATGTTTTAACTGTTTTATTAGTTAGTGCAAGTATTTGAGCTTAAATATTATACTGTTAAGGTACCTTGATATGATTGCTAATGTTTCAAGGTCAATATCAAAAAATGGAGGAGTTTTAGAAGACATTCGATAGTGACAGAAGGCTCAGATGTAGGCCACGATCATGGCTTGGAGGGCCATGGTCATAACTTGCATCGGGCAAACACGTAGACACTCAAGAACGTCAAGTTTTGAGGGATTTTTTGAATCTTTTGGACCCTAAAAAAACCTAGGATTCCCTAAACTACAAAAGGATATAAAAAGAAGAGAGAGAGGCAAAGAAAGAAAGCTTTACATTCATCCACTCTTTAATAAAACCTAGAGAGAATTCATCGAGAAATTGAGGGAAAGAAGAAAGAAGAGAGAAGAGGAGAAGAAGTTGACTTGGCGTACTTCTCATGTCAGGATTTTATTTCGATTGTATTTTCTGTTTATTTTAAGTTTTATCATTGTATAGAATTGGATTAAATAGTTAATGATAGGATCTTGAAAGATGAGGATGTTCTAAACTCACCTTTAGAGTTTTATCTTTGAATTATTGAAATCTGATTGTTTTTATAGTTATTGGATTTGTTGTGGTTCAATTCTGAGTGCATAATTCGATAATAAACTGAGAGGGTAAATCGAATGAAAAATGATTAAATTGAGCTAACGAGAGTTAAGCAATTTAATAGAAATTAGAATTAAATCAAATCAATAAATTGTGTAAAGAGAGATCTTGCATCAGTTTCTGATAGTTTATTAGAGAAGTTTAGAACTAATTAGGGTTTGGGATAGGTTGTTAATTGAGAGACTGCAACTTCCATAATCTAATTAGAGTTTATGATTTAAGGTTAATGGTTATAACTCGAGAGAGAGTAATCAACCTAGGATCATCTAGAACCAACAATCTGGTAATTCATAATTAGTTAAGTTAGCATTAAGGATAGTTAAAATTCCCTTTCTCTCAATTAGTAATTTCCTTAGGTTGATTCTTGGGTGTCTGTTGCAACTGCCAAATAACTAATTTTTTCCGCTCGATTCTTAATTTAATTAATTGAATTAAATTCTCATTTTTTGTTTCTGTGATTTGTTTATATCCTTAGATTTTAGGATTAGATTATACGTCCTCATGGGATAGACACCTTACGTACTACACTAACGAATCAAGGGTTATTAATTAAAACTTACATACATCAAACACCTGATCAGTGTGGAAGTCCTGGTTAATAGCTGGGTATCTCCCGTGTAGTGTTATGTCGTCGCCTCTACCATGTAAGCCATAAGTTGAGTGGTTGGTGCTAGAGAAGGCGGCAAATGTAGAATCCAATGGAGGTAGCATATAGAAGGAGATCAGCCATTACTCGTGGAGCAAAAGTTTGGTTTTAAGCTCTGCAAAGTTAATGTTGATGTTGCGATTTTCTAGTATCATGATAAATGACTAGAATTCTGCATGTAGTTTTTTTAAGGTTAAAAGAACAAAGTCATAATATGAGATTGAGTCTCCAATTGCGATGACTTCTTCAACAATAATGGACATGATGTTGAGGTAGTAGATGGTGGTGCTAGAATCCTTTTTGAGAGTGTGAAGCTTTCGGTAGTGGAAAGATACTTATGATGCAGACTGTAGCATGAAGTGGTCTTCAAGTCCTACCTAGAGATTATGAGTCATGATATGTCTGAGTGCAAGTCGTGCAGTTGAGCTAGAGAGTGAACTGGTGAGGAAGTAGTAAACCAGTTGGTCAATTTTCTTCCATTTGATGTAATTAGTGGATTGGGGATCCAATTTTTTTGTCGGAGCTGAAATGCTCCCATCAACATATCCAATAAGATATGAGGTAATGAGAATAGCTCGTATTTGGTTTCTCCATACCAAGTCGTTCGTAGAATCTAGCGATGTTGTAAAAAATTTATCATTTGGTTGAATGGCAATATAAGTAGACTATTTTTTGACATGTTTTTAGTTGTGAAATTCCTCTCGTATTGTGTTGTTTTGTTTGTGTTGTGTTGATTTTGCTGTATTTGGCTTAGATTCTGAGTTTGCTAAATGAAGGCTTTGGTGTGTTTGTAAATACATATTGATAAGTTGGTTTCTATAGCTGCCTTAGATTGCTTTGTATTGATTTATGTGTCGAGTTCTCTGGATTGGAAGTAATACGAGGAAGAATGTTACATGTTATATTTTTATTAACTGAGGAATGTTTCTTAATATAAAAATTGGTGATAAATAGACAAGGATAAATAAAATAAATGATAGAATAAATAAAAGATACAACATACTTGATTTAGGCATATGAAAAATAATGATAAATTATACCATATATTCTTTATCTATTTCATGCCAGACTAACATACTAAACAAATTCTGCAAGTTTCGTATTTCACTTTTTCCCCTTATTTGCTTTAACTTATAGTAGGGATGTAGTTTGGAAGCTAAAGAACTGCTGTAAATAATTTAGCTGTTTATAACATGCATAATCCGTCGTTTATTTTTCATATGCATCTAAATTTCACAAGTGAAACACTAATTATTCTCGTTTGTAGTGCTTGTGCAGTGAATATGCAAAAGAATTGCGGCTCCAATCAAATACGTGTCCAACCAGGAACTACTGGAGATCAAAATAAGAACTTATAATTGATCAACGTTTATTGGGTTGGCTGTGGATTTTTCTTTTTTCCCCTCTATCTTTTCCGCATTACTTTTGCCTTTTTCCTCTTTTTATCGAGCTTTTTGTTTGATGTTCGTTTTTAATCCATTCTTTATTTTGTTTTGCACTGCTATACTTGCTGATGCTGGTTTTTCAGATTATCCACCAGCATTATGATCCGCTTATCAAATAATTGGGGATATCGTTTGAAGGTAATTCTTGCCAAGACTTTTAAGCATCATAAATATTCACCAGCGAACTACACTTTTTTTTTAATAAATACACGGAATTTGATGTACTTCTTTCTCAGTCTCTGCATTATCCCCATTCAGTGTACAGAAATAAAATAAATGGCATAAACTATTGTCTTTAGTTGAGCTTGTATAGAAGGAAGAAATTGAGTTCCTTTCTGTGAATTTGCAATTTATGTGTCAGGAAAATTTGTTCCGCCAAGACAAGGATGTCTGTTCTTTCAGAAGTCACTTGAATGCATCTAAATTCACTCTTATCTACCGACAAGAAAAAGGTTCGTTTCTTTATATTTGTCATTGGTTCCTTGGGTAGAATTTTAACCTCTCATTTGATTTTGTTTGATTTATTCAAAAGAAGAGAATAAAGTAATCATGGGGAGCTGGCACATTAGGATGTCTGAAATAAGACTGGATTTGAATTGCCACACATAAAAGGGGGGAAAGAAGTGAAGTCTACAATCTTGGACTGTGTCCATAAAGCGAAAAGCGTATCAGTGACTTTCGCTTTTACGTGGAATCTGAATCTTGGTTACATCTTGTTCAATGCAAGATTTGCATTGCATGCCAACTTTGAATACATGGGGATTCTCCACCCCCTCTTTCTCTCTCCCTCTTTGAACAATTAATACCAAAGCCTAACGACACATGGTTGCTTTATAGGCTTACATTGGAAAGTTAAAGTGCTAAAGAAAATAATGCTTATGTGCACTTTGCTGGATCTAACTTTAATGTTATTATTTCTTTCATATTGCTTTTATCATTTGAATGAAAATGGATCTGCTTAATTTTGCGTTGAATACATCCCCATAGTGATGCTACGATTCTTTCTTATGAGCCTAGTACTGTATGCCAACTTTTGATCGCCACGTTGGTAGCCTGTGACATTATCTAACAATAACATGTTGGTTTAAGATTTATAATTAACGATTTTGATAATAATTGTATAATATTTCAAATTTTAAATTAGATTTATTTCCTTATATAGGCAATGGTATAATTCTTAAAAAAGAAATAAAGTCATAAAAGAATAATTGCTTTCTTTCTTGCAGGAACCTTCTTTATAAACTTACCTTTTAGGAAAAAATTCTATGACATCCAAAAGGTGTTGGTTTTGTTGAGAAACTGAGTCGGGATTCGATCTCGACTGCAGCGGAATAATCACGAAACTTTTCTATGACTTTTGATTTCTCAAAAACTAAGGTCTATTTAATTCTATAAAATGATTAACACAAATCATAATAAAGCGAAAATTTAATTAGTACCTTATTCTAAAGCTTGATCTTTATGTTGTCGTATCTCTCAAACCGTTCCCGAAACCGATATGTTTCAACCATCGTAGCCGCATAAATGTTCGGCCTTTAACGGTATCCACATAATGAGTTGAGAGAACTCTGTAACTCTTACAGATAGGGTTAAGCAGGAAGTGCTAGCTCCATAGAGCTTAAGCCTATTTATAATAAGCTTTAGGACATTTTAGTAATTTAGTTGAAATTAAATTCTAATTTCAATTAAACTTTAATTAGAATTATAAATAATTCTAATTAAATACCAATTATGCCTATATAAGATTCATTATCTCATGTTGATCCTTATTTATTAAATATCTCATATTTAATCATAAAGTTTCTCAAATTTTACAATTAAGTCCAACTTGATTAAATTAACTTTGCTCTCTTCAACCTATTCTATATGTGAGACCTATTAGGTTCCTAAATATGTTGGCAATGATTATAAATTCTAATTTTAATTCTAATTCTAATTCATAATTAGAATTAGATAAATTAAAACTTCTTTTAATTTATCTTTAATTCTCTAATTAAACAATTTATAATCATATATCAAGATTGGCATCTAACACCGCATCATGACCATTCAAATATTTAAGAATGTAAAAATGGTTTTGACTAACATTTTTCCTTGCATGATTTTTCCGTATAATTCAATCCTTTTATCAACCAATGTTCCAATTAGACATGGAGCATGGAATTAATGTCTACTCTATTTTGAGTCTAATCATATTAGTTCTCTGCCTTTAGCTACTGATTCAATTAATGACATTTGTAAACTATTTACAAAGCATCATTTTACCTTAGTCAAGATTTTCTGAATCATTACAAATCTAGAACAACGAAACATTGTCTCTAATTATTTTAGGGTGATAAATCCTATCTTGAACATACAACCACCTCCATATGATTCATGCTACATCTAATAACTACCGATTAAATGACCCGTGATTAAATAGATCATAAGTAGTATCAAAACATAGCAATCCTCATATAAGATAACTTTGATGACCTCAAGTCAAATGGTCATTTATACAATCATCACAATGAGAATTCCATAGACATACAAGTAATGTTCCAAAAGGATTTCTCATGTCAGATCTATTCAGTGAACTTGTTCTCTAACAAGTACTCACTTGTTTGTTTAAGTATCTTTAGACTTAGCCTATGAGCTTGACTACTTCCTTTACAAAGAAAAACATAATGTATGCTGGTCTTTCTATGTTCTATTAATGTCCAATCTTAATAGATCAATGACTAGGAACATTTAGGAATAATACATAAAAGCAATATGAATTACATAATTACAATCTCATTATGATTTCATTTTCAATGTACAATTATTCCATGGACTTTATCACATACATCTAAACATGTACAAGATAAAGAATGCCTTTAAATAATTTGTCACTAAATACAACAAATCGTTTTGATTGTAGTTTAATGACAATCATTAATAAAGGCATTATTTATCTTTCTGTATTAATATTTTATGTTTTAATACTAAAGATAAAATCCTTGGAATAATTACTGTATAATTGAAATTATAATGAGATCATAATTATAAGATTCATTTTACACTTATGTATTATTCTTAAATGTTCCTAGTTGTAGTTTCATCAAGACGGGATATTGTTGAAAGGATAAAACTAGCACACATTATGTTTCTTTCTTATTAAGAAAGTAATTAATCTCATAAATTAAAGTATAGAGATACTTAAACTAATGTGTGGGTGATTATTAGAGAATAAGTCATTGAACTGACCCGATTATGATAATTCCGGATGGAATATTACTTATGTATCTATGGATTATCTCATAATGATGGTTGTATAATTGATCCTTAGACCTGAGATTACCAAGGTATGTAGTGTGGGAATTACTGTGTTTTGATGCTGCTTATGAATCATCCTAAGATAATTCTGTCAGTAGTAATTAGACACAGTATGAACTATATATAGATAGTTGAGTAAGTCAATATAGGAATCGTCACTCTAAAGTAATTAGAGAGAATATTCTACTGTTCTTGATTAGTAATGATTTATAGAATTCTCTGACTAGCGTTAATTAACATTTGAAAAGGTTTTTCAAATTTCAATTATAAATCAATTACTAATTAGCAAGAACAAAGACGATTGGATGATAAAAATAGACACAGTATCTATACTTTTTCCAATTAGAATATTGAATGACGAAAGGATTAAATTATACTTCATAGCCATGCATGGACTGGTTAAGTCAATCACTTTGACATTCCTGATATTTGGGTAATCATGACATGTTGCTAGACGTCAATCATGATTTATGATTATGAATTGCTTAATTGGAGAATTAAAGATAAATTAAAAGAAGTTTTAATTTATCTAATTCTAATTGTGAATTAGAATTATAATTTATAATCATTGCTAATTTATTAGGAGTCCATTGGTCATGCATCAAAGAGTAATTTGTGAAAGAAAAATTAATTTAATTAAGTTAGACTTAGTTATAAAGTTTGAGAAACTTTAGGGATCAAATATGAGATAGTTGATTTTATTAAAATTAAAATTAATTAGAATTAGAATTTGATTTTAATTATAATTGAAGAGATTTAATTTTAATAAAAGACTCTTATGATTTTTCTATTTAAAAGGAAAGAGCTTGTAGAAGCTAGCAATTTTGTCTTCTTCCTCTGAAATCAGTTGAGAATTGCTCTATGGATACTATCAGAGGCTAGACATCTAAACAACTCATGATTGATCAGTTGGAAAAAGTTTTCAAAGATTTTTCAACAGGAAAGCGAACTAGGTATGATATCTAAACTGTTTTATATTTTATTCAAGTTTATTAAATTATCGGGATCCGTTTGTAATTCGTAAAATTTTGTTTTCCACTGCGCCCGTGATTCGATCATGGTTGGATTCCAACAGTGGTATCAAAGCCAGGTTAAATTGCATAACCTGGATTAGGTGCTTGATTATTGTTGATTTTGATCAAAATTAGGGTTTTTATTCTTTGATTTTTGTCTTTACCCAAAGTCATTCCATGACCGTTCTTGTTTTTGATTTCTAAAACAATTGTTGTTCTCTTTGCCTATTTGAATGATGCATTGGAAATTGTTTCTTGTGTATGTATATCGAATCAAGACGATTGAACAAAATGAGTTTTTGCTTATGGATAAACGTTTTGCCTTCTTTGTGTATAACGTGTTAATGAAATTGTTTCCACTCTTTGTGCTTAAAAATTGAATCTACTCCTCTGTTTATTTCTGGAAATTGTTTCTTTAATCTTGCATTTTCAGTTTTGGAAATTATTTCCACGAACCTATGTGTATATTCTGGGTTTGTGCGTGTTCTAGTTCTGGAACCCTAAAAGTCAGAATGTGCTATCTTCTCTCTGTATTTGCATCTGCTTCTGTTAGGTTTCTATTACCCTACGTTTATTGCTTGTGTTATTGTTCTGGGTTGCGTTTTTTGTTGTGAATCTGTGATTACCGCTGGAAACATGGGAGAAGTCGAGGGGCGTTAATCGCCCATTGAATGACGATGCCATGGATGACATCGCCACTGGAGAAGTCGATGGGCGTCAATTGCCCATCGAAAGCAACTCCATAGGTGTGCCATAGATGACGTCACCACTAGAGAATACAATAGGCGTGAATCGCCCATCGAACGCTACCCCGCACAAGCGACGCCGTGGTAGAGAAGGAGAAGGCGGAAATGGTTTGAGGATGAAGCAGGCGACGAGGGAAGAGGGTTGTGCTTTTTTGTAAAGATGTAGGTTGTGGTTTAACATATAAGGGAGGTTGAGAACAGTTGCAGAAAAATGTGGGAGGGATTCGGAGAAGAAGATGGACGCTTCTGGCAAAGATGATGGGCGCGTGTGGGACACACGCAACCTTCTTGAGAAGCGTCTGTTAAAGACATTATAATGCACGCGCCAGTCAAACTCCTTCTTGACCGTGGGGTGTGTGTAGTGCACGCTTCCTGCATGTCATAAACACCCTCCCAACCTTCTTTTATATGTTTAAAATGTTTTTAAACCCTTAAATCTTCAATTTTATTAATTTAATAGAGATTAAATTAATTATACTCTTAATAAAATTGAAAATGTTTTATTGAATTTTTAAATTTTGTTTTCAAAAGGAATTTTATTAGGAAAGTTTTTGGAATTTAATTTAATTTTTTAAGAGTTGAATTATTAAATTAAATTTGTTATCAAATTAATAATTTGAATCAAGCAAAAATTTCAAATAATTTTTTTCATAATTAGACTATATTGAAATTATAAATATAATGAGGTTATATTAGTTGAGATGAGATCTTAATTTCAAAATCAAAGTAATTAGTTTTCTTAATATGATTAAGATTAATAATTACATTGATTCTTAATTAATTTTAGAAAAGTAATTTCTAAATTATAATTAATTAGTTTTAATTAGATTGAAATTATTTAGACTCTTTAAAATTAAAAAATGTTTTCTTAAGAAATTAAGAAAATTGTTTCTTAATTAAATATATTTATTTCAATTTGATGGAGATAAATTAATTTTATGATTATATTTGTTTAAAGAGTTATTTTTTGACAATATTTGTTTAGAGAACTATTATTCAATTTAATTTAGAAATTGTTTCTTTATTTATGATAAGTTTCTTGATTTAAGTATTTTTCTTCATAAAAGTTTTGAAAAATGTTTTACTTATTAATTAAAAAAATGAGATTTCATTAATATTTTTGAAAAATAGTTTTCTAATATATTAAAGAAAGATTTCATAATTTATTAAGAAATCAGTCTCTAAATAAATATATAATGACTTTCTTAATTAAATTTAAAAATGTTTTATTTAATTTTGAAAGTAATTACCTTTAATATTAGAAAATGGTATTCTAATTAAGGAAAAGTAAAATGGTTTTCTAATTAAGGAAAATTAATTTCTAATGGGATTAGAAATTATAAATACTAATTAGATTAGAAATAATTTTCTAATTGGATCATAATTTGTTATTTATGTAATTTTAAAAAAAGGATTTTTCTAAATTATAATAAGTAACTTGTATAATTTATTGAAAATTTTCAATTAAATTTTGTTAAAGGAGTCAAGATAATTGGAAATAGTTTCCAATTGGATTTGAAAAAATTGTTTTTAAATCAAAATAAATTTCTATTTGGAATAGGAATTTAATTTATTTAGGAATTAATGAGTTTAATCTAATGTAATTTTTCAAAGAATTGGAAATATTATTTTATATTATGAAAATCAAAGTTTCATATTTTATGCATATAATTTGATTACGAGGGCATAAGTTGCAAACTTTATTTATATGTTTGATATAAATATTGGATGCATGTTAAATTGTTTGTTTTATATATGTTGGCCCCCGAAATTTTTCGTTAAATTAAGCATAATAGTTTATGGAATAAGCATGAGATTTGAATTTTTGCCTTA
>JANZXR010000006.1:19301915-19317425 GCA_027575705.1 Erythroxylum echinodendron | reverse complement strand
TAATTAACATTTTTATACATTAATTTGATAAATATTATTATATCAAAAGTATTTATCGAATATTTTTCCTTTTATTACTGAAAGACTTTTTTTGGGATTCTTAATTTGACGAGATTATCTATAAAGTATGGGAGTCGAGAACGCGTATATATTATCGCGACTTTGTTGGTGCGATATGCAGGGTGACTGTACGTCCGCCTTACATTTCTGAAGAAATATGGAGTCGTTGGCTGCAGTATTGGATATCACCGGAGGCCATGTCCGTTTCACAGCATAATTCAGCCAACAGACGTGGAGGACCTGAGGGAGAGAGTCTTCTTGTATATACGGGAGGTTCTGTTACCCACTAAGAGCATGTACAGAGACTTGTAAGTATCTATAATTTAAAGTATATTCTCATCTCTTTTTTTGTTGTATTTTAATTTAATTTGTTGTGTTAAAATTTGGAATGAAAATATATGGTTCTGGTGCCATATATGGCTGTGTTTTTTAGTTTTGTTCTTTGTTCAATAGGGGGTAGATTTCATAAAAATAAAGGAAACTCTGCTGAAATTTTTATAAATTCTAATTCACTTGTATTTCTATTGAATTTTATGTGTGAATTTTGGAATGAAAATATGTGTTTCTTGTTGAGAATGATAATGTTATACTGGTGCCATATATGGCTGTGGTTTTAGTTTTGTTCTTTGTTCAACATAGGGTAGATTTCATAAAAATAGAGAAAACTCTACCGAAACTTTTATAAAATCTATTTCACTTATAATTAACATTTTATTCTTATGCAGGAAAAGTCTATAGGCATGAGGCCTACATCCCATCAGCTATTTCTTCACACTCATACTAAGAAACATGATGGTGTGACATTAGTCAACAATCGTTGTAGAGAACTCAATGTATATGAAATTTATGATTTAATATTAATAATGCTTAATAATTATTACTTACTAATTATGAACATTACTTTTTGATAGGACTAAATACAACAAAGCATTAACCGATGATCTCAACAATCTGAAGCTGTTGATGACACTGAAACTTATCCTCCACGTCCAGTACAGCAGCATCTGCTAGGCGGTCCACCACCAGTCAAACGGAAGCACTTGAGAGCACAGTGCAGACATTGTCGACTCAGTTGCAACAGACGTTGAAACAGTTGCAATAGTCGATGGCACAGCAACAATAGTCGATGCAGTTCCTCTCTCAGCTCCATCAAGAGGCGGATGAGTTAAAGCGTAGGGGCCAACCAGAGCATCCGCCATCTCCAGATCAATAGTATACTTTTGGTCATTAATTTTGTATTACAAATACTTATTATTTACAATGTAATGTTCTTATTATCAGTTAAGATATTTTAACTTTTAATTATTAATCAAAATTTTTATTTCAGCAAATTAGATGTATACTATGAATTTATAATTATTAAAATTATGCATTAACCATAATTTAAATATAATGACAATATATATTATATATTTTTAAAAAATTAACACATTTATCGATGGAAAGAAATGTCCGTCAGTAAATACATGACCCGTTACCGATGGTCCACCAATTTTTTGTCTGTAATAGTAGAAGGAATTACCGACGAAAAAATATATCCGTCGGTAAAGCTTTTAGCAAATATAGTGACGGTAAGTTTGTTACCGTCGGTAAATATGCCGACAAAACAAAACAACCGTCGCTAAATGGTACTAATGGTCAAGCACAGAGTAAACTGTCAGTATCTTTACTGACGGTAAGATAATATACAGTCGGTAAATTTACCGACGATATCAAATTTACCGTCGGTAAAGTTACTGACAGAATATGCTTTAACGGTCGGTAAGTATTAGCTACGACTGATTCTATGATGCTTTCATCTGTCAGAAAATTCCGTCAGTAATCATTATTACTGACAGAATGATCGTGTTTTCTTTCGGTAATTTCTGTCATAAAAAGGCATTTTCTTTGTAGTGATATAAGATATGGTTTGGCAAGAGTTGTCACCTAATGGATATAGGAGTCACATAAGAAGTGATTGATAAAGTTATCATCTCCCTAATTTAAGTTTAGTTGGTTTGTTGAGCAAACTCAAGATCAATTAAATTTAAATGGGATCCTATCCCACTAGAAAGATTAAAGTAATCTTTCCGAATAGTGATGAGGGCTATTATTTCGAATAAAATAGAGGAAGTAACTAAATGCATTATTAAAGTCCTAATTTTATTTGGTTGTCATGACATATAATTGATTACTTGTTTCTCTTACACTTATATTTTCTTCTTAGTAAAATTTACCTTATTTAGTATAGTTGATACTAAGTGAACCTAAGTTCTTAGACATAGGATATGTTTAAGAAGATTTCCGAAAGTTAGAGTAGAAAATTGTATGCCTATTGCATAATGTTGCTATAATCCTTGTTGAGGATTCAGTGACAAAGTTTTAAAGATATGTCAAAGTCATATAAATGACAAAATGTAATGACATTTTTAGTTTACTAATGTCTCATAAACTTTGATGGCAATATGTAAGATATGTCAACAGTATGATAGCAAAATGCAAAAGGTTGCATGGAGTAGAGCTAAAAGGTATAGTACTTTGTTGGAATTGTTCCACTTAATTTAGCCTACTAAAAGCATAATTATGGACTAAAATTAAAGACTTAGTTATAGTATGATAATAGTTTTCATAAGAAGAAAAATTATTGTATCACTTTTCTTTCCTATATCTGATATGATAGAGATCATATATATTTTAAATTCATGATTGTGAGTATTTGATACTGAAAGTAGATTCAAAATTATTGTAATGTTCAGTGCATGGTTAGAAATAGATTATCAAGTAAAAGTAATTGATCCAATTTTATACAAAGAGTTTATATGTGTTGGATCAAAGAAGATTTAGTTGGATAACTGAGCTTATTGTTTTATGTCATATTGGTTAAATCAACTTAACGAGAATCATAAATTATATACTAGGATATGTGTATCCTTTTGATTATGAATCATATGGAACTTGTGAAATATAAGGATGATACCTATATTTCATTAGATTACTAATGAATTTATGAGATATAGCCATATATATCAAATGAAATAATGATTTTAAATTTTGAAAAGTTCAAATTGTTTAAATCTAAGAAGAAATTAAGCATTGAGAATGCTAAAACACTTTAATGAGATCATTGTGATGAGTTTTATGTTTTTTAGTTATCCATAAGGAATGGGATTCTCTAGTCAATACCTTTAAAACTAAATTCATAAGAAGATGGATTTATGTAAGAAGAAAAATATAATATAAGATATTGTATAATGCAATATTATTTCTTATATAGCTATACCTAGTGCAATTACTTACCTTCTATAGTTCCAATCGAATCACTTAGCAAGATGTCGTTTTAGATATGAAACACCAAGTATTTGAAAGAATCAAAGTTAATAATTAAGGGATGTAATCTTTAGTTGAAGTGTATATTAGCCATTAAGTTAGAAATAAAATGGTTAATAAAAGGTTATCAGATATCCAAAAGTTGGATAGATTCTTTCAAACATGTTGTACAAATTGTTTGTTTCAACGTATGCTTATAGGAGAATGGTTCTCAAGATAAGTAGTGGGAGTAAGATGAAATTTGAAATGTTCAAATCTTATGACAATGCATCTAATTGGAACTAGTGCCTTTAATGATACATTTGATGTATAGTTGAAAGGCTACGAGACATTGAAAGATTTACTTTCATGATGAATTCAAAGAGTTTGTTCTGGATATGATTGTGAATTTATCATGTTTGTAGGAAGGTCAATGAGAGTATAGTTGTCCTCTTCAGTAGGAGTATGTAGAGACATATTGCTTATAGAAAACAACAATTCTAACTTTCAATAATTGAAAACATAATTGTCTAAGGACAACTCTTGTTGGATAGGAAAAGCTAACAACTTAATTCTGGGAATTAGATCTATATAGAAATATTAGATATTGTTAACTTATTCTAAGTCCAAGTATATAGATAATGTACTAAAGACATTTAGTATTTAAGATATAAGATATTGTTGAAGTATTAAAGATATCCATTATTCTATATATGAGTTGATATTTGAGTTCAAGAAGATTAGGATATAACTTTAGAAGTAAATCCTAATTAAGGTTTATTTACATATAACAATATCATTTAGGATTGGAAAGGTTCCAATGTAGCAATGGTTGTTAATTAAGCCATAATACATTTTTCATTTAGTAGAAATGATTAACTGGATCAACAAGTTCTTTACTGAACTTGATATAGTTTCTTTGCATTGTTTAAGATAGTAATGTACTGTAGAGCATTAGAGCAATTGGGCATGCATAAGGGGCTAATGTCTCATCAAAGATTCAAGAATGTGTTTAGGCAAATTTTCTTAATGATGATGACAATTAAGAAGAAAGTTGTAAGATTTAAGCAAGTGCTCACCATAGAGAATATAGGAGAATTCTCTCATTAAGCCAATGTCCTAACAATAGAATAATCCTCATATGGTGATATGGTGTGAGATAATTAAATGATTGGCTTAGTGCAAGTAGGAGATTATTGGTTTATGCCCTACAGCCAATCGTTTTGGTTGTAGTTTAGTGACAATCATTAATAAAGGCATTCTTTATGTTTATGTATTAATATTTTATGTTTTAATATTAAAGATAAATCCTTGGAATAATTACTGTGTAATTGAAATAATGATGATATCATAATTATGAGATTCAATTTACACTTATGTATAATTCCTAAATGTTCCTAGTTATAGTTTCATCATGACAGGATATTGTTGAAGCGGTAAAATAGGCACACGTTATATTTCTTTCTTATGAAGAAAGTAATTGATCTCATAAATTAAAGTATGGAGATACTTAAATTAACGTATGAGTTATTATTAGAGCATAAGTCACTGAACTGACTCGATTATGAGAATTCTAGATGGAATATTACTTATGTATCTATGGATTATCTCATAACGATGGTTGTATAATTGATCCTCAGACTTGAGATTAACAAGGTATCTATTGTGGGAATTACTGTGTTTTGATGCTACTTATGAATCGTCCTAGGATAATTCAGTTGGTAGTAATTGGATACAGTATGAACCATATGTAGATAGTTGAGTAAGTCAACATAGGATTCGTCAGTCTAAAGTAATTAGAGAGAATATTCTACTGCTCTTGATTAGTAATGATTTATGGAATTCTCTGGCCAGAGTGAATTGACATTTGAAAAGATTTTTTCAAATTTCAATTATAAATCAATTACTAATTAGCAAGAACAAATACGATTGGATGATAAGAGTAGAGACTGTATGCAAACTCTATCCAATTAGAATATTGAATGATGAAAGGATTAAATTATACTTCATAGCTATGCATGGATAGGTTAAGTCAATCACTTTGACGTTCCTGATATTTAGGTAATCATGACATGTTGCTAGATGTCAATCATGATTTATGATTATGAATTTTTTAATTGAAGAATTAAAAATAAATTAAAAGTAGTTTTAATTTATCTAATTTTAATTGTGAATTATAATTATAATTTATAATCATTTTCAGTTTATTAGGAACCTAATGGGCCACACATCAAAGAGCAATTTACTAAAGAAAATTAATTTAATTAAGTTAGACTTAATCATAAAGTTTGAGAAACTTTAGGGATCAAATATGACATATTTGATTTTATTAAAATTAAAATTAATTAGAATTTGATTTTAATTATAATTACAATTAAAGAGATTTAATTTTAATAAAAGACTCTTATGATTTTTCTATTTAAACGTGAAGAGCTTGTAGAAACTTTTGTCTTCTTTCTCTTAAATCAGTTCAGAATTGGTCTGTGGATACCATCAGAGGTTGGACATCTGAACAACTCATGATTGATCAATTGGAAAAAGTTTTCAAAGATTTTTCAATAAGAAAACGAACAAGGTACGATTTCTAAATCATTTTATGTTTTATTCAAGTTTATTCAATTATTAGGATCTGCTCGAAATCTGTAAATTTTATTTTCCGCTGTGCCTGTGATTGAATCACGATTTGATTCTAACAAAAGTATCATACTAATTCTAATGATCAGCTCCAGAAGCCTTGACAAAACGTTCTTGTTAACTTCTAAATATCAAATATCTCAATAGAGATAATATCAAAGATTAAGTAATGACTAGTTGAAGAAAATGTCTACTTAAAGAAGAGCCACTGTATTAGCGAGAAAAACAAAACATATATACGAGACTTGTGAAATATCTTATAGCATCAATATTCTTGAAAGTTATATCAAACTCTTTGTGCTTTAAAAAGTGATAACACTATATTAAGAGAGACTATACAATTCTTTAAAGAATTTTTTTGAGAGCTTGTAGAGGTTAGCAAAATGCTACTATTGAGGAAAGTTGAAGAATCTTGAAAACTATGTAATTATGAGCTTAAAGAGGCTCATCAAATTACCATTTGAGATTTTATTGAAACACTCAAGTCGGATACTTAGGGATTGGACGTAGGTTTGGGTTATAAACTAAGCCAGTATAAATCGACTGCATCATTCATTCTTTCCTTTTAACTTTTAAATTTCTACATTATATTATGTGTGTGCTCATTTTACCAAAAGGCTCCTTCATTTTTATAATAGGATCCTTCAGTTTTCAACTTGCAAGAGGTTACTTTCATTTTAACAGGAGTCTTTTATTTTAAATTGTTTAATAGGGTTTATCGTTTAATAAGCTCCTATCACCAATCAGGCTCCTATCATATATCAGGTTTTATTGCCTAATAGGCTCCTATTGTTTAACAGGGTCTATCGTCTGATAGGCTCCTACTTTTTTTTAATCTTTAACTAGAATCTTTCTATTATATGAATTGAAAGCACTTGCAAATTTTTCTGACACATACAATTCACCCCCCCCCCCCTCTTGGGGGTGTTTGCTTTACCATTTGGTATCAAAGCGAAGTTTCATATTTGTTGTGTTTTACAACACGTGATAGATCATGGCAAACAATTTGAGAAGCCTTAAAGGGTAATCTGTTTCAAAGCCTCCCTCAATGGAAACAACTACTCATACTAGAAAAAGAGAATGACAATCTATCTCCAATCTTTAGATATTGAAGTATGGCAAGACATCAGAGTTGAAGCTACAAGTCCCGCTACAGAAAAGGTAGAAGTATGTTCTGATGCTGACAGAACAAATGCGTAGCTGAACATTAAAGAAAAACATCATCTGATATGTGCACTATCTCCAGAAGAATATAAGAAGATATCCTACTGCTCTACATCAAAAGAAATATGGGTAAACTACAAGTCACCTTTAAATGAACGAATAAGGTAAAGAAACATAGAATAATCCTTTTAGTGCATCAATAAAAAACTATTGGCATCAAATAAGGAGAAACTATAGATGAATTCTTTGGACGGTTTATCAATATCATTACGACCATAAAGAACTTGGGAAATACATATCTCAATGATGAGCTTTTAAGGAAGATTCTAAGATCACTACTAAAGGAATAAAGATCTAAGGTGACAGCTCTCAAAACTACAAAGGATCTAGACACTATTTCACTCGACTGGCTATAAGGAAATCTTATGATCTATGAAACCAAACTTAGTTAAGATGAAGGATCTTCCTACAAAAAAGGAATGGCATTAAAAGCAACTGATGATCAAATGGTGATGAAAGTGACATTGAGTTGCAAATAAATGGAGATGACAAGTTCAACTTCATGGTTAGCAAAAATGTTCGAATCTGTAAAATGAAGCTGATGAAGAAAGAGAAGGAAATAAGAAAGGTGGGAATATTAAGTTCCTATCAACAGGAAACAACAACAAGAACAGTACAAAAAATAATCAAATCATATGCTATCACTACAAGAAGCCTAGACACACAAGACCTGAATGTCCTCTTCTTCAAAAGGATAGTCAAAAATTAGAAATCTCAAAAAGAAAGGGATAACTACAGGCTAATTAGATGAGGATTCTGAAAACTTCGAAGAAGAAGAGCCATAAGAAGTCAGAACATTTGCTTCATAGCTAAATCAAGAGATAATGAAGTATATTATTCTAAGACGATGAGGTATATTATTCTAACTCTGATATTAAAGTTGATGAATTTAAAAATGCATATCATGAATTTTATGATCAATATAAAAAGTTGACAGTGAAGTATTCCTAAGAATTCAAGAAGTACAAAGACAATGATGCATCTATGAAGAGTAAGATAAAATTATTAGAATTTGTGAATGCGAGTTTGGTGACCAAAAATTTGTCTGTTGAAGTTGATTATAAGAAAAAAAATCTCTAAAAAGGAAACTTTGGAAGAAAAAGTATCTAAGTTAGAAAATACTTTGCTTGAGAATGATTCTGATAAAGTGACACAGTTAGAAGAAAAAGTTGTCACCCTGGAACTTCAAAAAGAGAAATGTGTAGGAAAGATCTTATTTCTAGGAAAGATCTTGTGAAGTTCATTGATGGTAGGAACAACCTTGATGCTCTACTTGGTAGTGATAAATGTGTTTTTGATAAAGCTAGAATAGGGTACAATTAAAATAATAATGTTACGCTGTATAAGAACTTTTTATTAAATCCAATAGTAGCTATAATCAAAACAACAAAAACCTGATATATGGGTAAAAATTATAACAATTCTCATTCATCAGTATTATGTTTCTATTGTGGTAGACATGGTCACATTAGTCATTCTTATAACTTTCATAAAATGGAGAAATTATCTCAAATGTATGTTTAAAGATCGAAAGTCAATTTACTAACCCGAAAGGACCCATAAAATTTTGGGTACTTAAAATGAGATAATACTTTCTACAGATATACTTTAAATGACGATAAGAGAAAATCAATGGATAGTTGATATTGCCTGTTCAAGACACATGATAGGTGAAATACCACATTTCAACTATATTGAAAGGAAAAATAGAGGTAATGTCATCTTCGCTGACAAAGATAAATCAAAGGTCACCAGAATTGGTAAAATTGGTAATTTTGACTCTACCTCTATTAATATTATCCTTTATGTTGATGGCTTGAAATAACATGTTCAGTATAATTCAGTTATGTGATAAAGGTTATAATGTCATTTTTTATGCATCTTATTATGAGATATTCAATAATCATAAAGATAATATCGTATTCGTTGGTCCTAGAAATCATAACATATATTATGCTCAAGTAGAAGAAATGTCTTCACAAAGTGTTAAGTGTTTTGTTTCTCTAGAAAAAGATTCACTTATCTGGACAAAAGATTTGGACATGCTAACATGATTATCTTATCAAAATTGTCCAAAAATGAGCTAATGAGAGGACTACCTAATCTGAAGTTTGAGAATACTTAGGTTTGCAAAGCTCTTTTAAAAGGAAGACAAATCAAAAGTAATTTTCCTCCTAAAAATATCATGTCTATTGAACATCCACTTGACCTTGTGCACATGGATTTATTTGGTCCCACTAGGACTCAAAAGTTTTGGTGGTAAAGATGATGCTTTTGAAGTTTTTGAGAAGTTTTGCAAAAAAATTCAAATTGAAAAAGTATACTACATTACTTTAATTCGAAGTGACCATGGAGGAAAATTTGATAATAGAAAGTTTGAAGATTTCTGTGATAGAAATGGTGTGACTCGCAGCTTTTCTTGCCCAAGGACTCCTTAGGAGAATGGTGTCGTTGAGAGAAAGAAAATGACCCTAGTTGATATAGCAAGGACAATGTTATGTGAAAGTGGCCTACCTCATAATTACTGGGCATAAGCAGTATCCACTGCTTGTTACATACTCAACAGGTATCTTATAAGACCTATTCTGAAAAATACCCCTTATGAGCTGTGGAAAGGAAGAAATGTAAATGTCGTTTAATTTCGAGCATTTGGTTGCAAGTGCTTTGCTCTAAATAATGGGAAAGACAACATTGAAAATTTCGATGCGAGATCAGATGAAGCTATCTTTCTAGGCTACAATACCATTAGTAAAGGATTCAGAGTTTACAACAAAAGAATAAAGAAGATAAAAGAATCAATGTATGTAGTATTTGATGAAGCTCTACCTTCAACAACAACATTAGATGACAAAGAGCATCCCCTGGTTCCTAAAGATACATCAACTTTAACTAAATACCTTCAGAATCATAAAAATAAGAAGTTCCTTCTAAAGCTAGGACAGAGGAACCAGGTTCCTTCCTTTCAGTAGGAGCCTATGCAAAGAAGAACACTAAAAGAATGGAGAGGTTAAGATACACATCAATATATTATAAGAGATCCTTCTGAAAGTCTAAGAATCATATCTTCCTTTAAGAACAACTTTATTGCCCTTATCTCACAATTAGAACCAAAGATTGTTGAAGAGGCTCTTACTGATGAAAATTGGGTTTCAACAATGAAAAATGAACTGAATTAGTTTGATAAAAACAAAGATTGAAATCTAGTACCTCGTTTTTAAAATAATTCATTCATTGGAACTCACAGGATATTTCAAAACAAACTCGATGAAAATGATAAAGTCATAAGAAACAAGGCTAGACTTATAGCTCAAGGTTATAATCAACAAGAAGGTATTGATTTTGATGAAACTTATACGCCTGCTGCTAGACTTGAATCGAATAGAATTTTGCTTGCCTTCGCCTATTATAGAAACTTCAAATTATTCCAAATGGGTGTCAAAAGTGCTTTCTTAAATTGATACACTAATAAATAAGTGTTTGTTAAGCAACCTCTAGGTTTTGAAGATGAAAATCATCTTGATCATGTAATGAAGCTAACTAAAGCCCTGTATGGTCTAAAACAGGCTCCTCAAGCATGGTATGAGAGGTTAAGTATTTTTCTTCTTGAAAATAGTTTTGAAAGAGGAAAGTTAGATAAAAACTTATTTATTAAGAAAAAGGAGAATGATTTACTTATAGTACAAATATATGATTGAAGACATAATATTTGGTGTTACTAATCAGTCCTTTTATAAAGAATTCTCAGCATTAATGCAGGGGAAGTTTGAAATGAGCATAATGGGAGAACTATCTTTATTTCTGGGAATACAAATAAGGCAAACAGAAAAAGGAATCTTCATTAGCCAAGACAAATACACAAAGGAACTCATCAAGAAGTACCATTTTGACAATGTCAAACTGATGGGTACTCCTATGTATACTAGAAATAAACTTGATAAGGATGAAGAAGGCAAGGCTACAAATTAAACAAAGTATAGAGGAATGATTAGGTCGCTACTATATCCTACAAGCTCAAGACAAGACATTATGCTTAGTGTTTGTCTTTGCACACGCTTTCAATCAAATCCAAAAGAAAGTCACCTTCAAACAGTTAAGAGGATCTTTCGATATCTTCACGGAACTAAGTATTTTGGATTATGGTATCTAAAAACTAACTCTTTTAACACAATTGGCTATTGTGATGTAGATTATATAGATGATAAAGTCAATCAAAAAAGCACAAGTGGTCATCGCCAATTTCTTGGAGGATGTCTAGTTTCCTAGTCTTGCAAGAAACAAAATTGCACAACACTTTCATCAACAGAAGTGGAATATATAGTAGCTACCAGCTGTTATGCTCAAATCTTATGAATGAAGCATCAATTATAGGATTTCTTTTTGAACTTTAATCATATTCCTTTATTATGTGATAATACTAATGTAGTAAATCTTGAAAAAAATCCTTTGTTTCATTCTAGGACTAAGCATGTAGAAATCAAACATTATTTTTTTAGAGATCATATTTTAGTAGGCACTATTGATCTTTTGCATGTTGATATTGAAAATTAAATGGTTGATATCTTCACTCAGCCATTCTCTAAAGATAGATTTTGCCTATTGAGAAATGAAGTTGGTATGTGCAAACTATCTGATATTACTTCTGTGTGATTTTTTTTCTATGTTACTTCTCTCTGCTAACATTAGTAGGATCCTTCTTCTTTATAAGGCTCCTCTCAGGTTCGAGCCCTCTTCTTAGGTTAGTAGGCTCCTTCTATTTTAGAAGGTCCCTTTCCTTTTAGAAGACTACTCTTAGTTTAATAGAGCATATTACATGTGTCCTAAAACAAAAATCATTCATGATGTCGTTTCAGCTTTAAAAAAACATACGCGCAGTTCTGATAAGTGGTTGTACGGGACTGACAGAAGATACATAGATGATCACACTTCCTGTATTAGCATACAATCGTTCATCTTCACACGAGATCAAAGCTCAAGAATCGCTTCATATATCATAAACATATCTCTTTCTTCTACTCATCCTCACTGTTCTTCGAAGCGCTACTCTTTTCCTCTCTACAACCTTACTTTCTACCCTCTCTCTATTTCTTTCCCCCAAAACTTCTTAAACCTCACCCATCTTTCTTACAATGGTTCAAACCATATCAAAAGGACAAAAGAAATCCCCAACTTCTGCTGACAGTCATGGTTATTCTCATGTTATTGAACCTATCTCTTATAAGCCCCAAGTATCAGAAATGCCCTTGGTTATAAACAATAATGATTCAGATGAAGAACATTCTCAGTTGATTAGACAATCATGTATAAGGGGAAGTCTTTCAAAGCAAGCCAAGAAAATTTATAAACAAAAGAAGCCATTGATGCTAAAAGAAAAAGGAAGAAGAATCCTAGAAAAGAAAAGGAGAAGAAATAAAAAAAGGCAAAGTTCCTTTAGTCAAAGAAAAGATCAAGGACCTATTTGTTAGGGATGAACCAGTGTTTGAAAAAGCCTTATTTGAAGCAATCCCTAAGGCTAAGAAAACTAAATCAAAGAAACTCACTATACTATAGAAGGGAAAACACTCATATCTGGCAAAGTTGTTTCAATAAATGGAAGCGAAGCAAGGTATAAGATGCGCTACAAAAAGAGAAAAGTGGTAGTAGGACGCATCTTGCTTCCTAACCATTTTTCTCATCGCACCTTTCTTTCTTGCTATTGGTTGGAAAAACTTTTTAAATTTAGACGAAACAGTGTGTGATGAATTGGTAAGGTGTTTCTACACACACATGAGAAGAGAAGAAATATATGGGAAGCTAGCAATCATCTCGTGGGTATATGAGTGAGAGATCCTAGTTATAGAGGAAATCTTGGGGAACATTATGGGTGCAATTCCAGTTGGTAGGACTGATGTTCCCTATCTCAAGTGGGACATTGCTGAAATAGATCTGGAGGAAGCTATGGACTTTATATTTCTAAATACTTATGATTTTATTTGATGCCTTAATTACTCTTTCCCTTTATTTTTTTGATAATAACAAAAGGGGAGAAATAAATATATTTTGTAATTGATTTCAATATTGCCTTGATGATTTATTTGCTATTGATGTTATACGCTGTTGGAATATTACTAAACCTATGGAGTTTAAATCTTTGATAAACAAATGATAGGCTCAGTCCTTCAAGCTCCTTCTAATTATAACTACAATTAAACTTTACATGCACCTCTCTAAACTCTTTTATAGTTAAATTTTGAAAATATATCTTTTGTTTGTCATCATAAAAAGGGGGGAGATTGTTAGGTCAAGGTTTATGATTAACGATTTTGATGATAACTGTATAATATTTCAAAATTCAAATTGGATTTATTTCCTTATATAGGTAACGGTATAATTCTTAAAAAGGAAATAAAATCATGGAATAATTGCTTTCTTTCTTACAGGAACCTTCTTCATAAACTTACCTTTTAAAAATGATTCTATAATGTTCGAAAGGATCATACTAATTCAAATAATCAGCTCTAGAAGCCTTGATAAAACATTCTTGTTAACATCTAAATATCAAAGATCTCAGCAAAGATAATATCGAAGATTAAGTAACGACTAGTTAAAGAAAATGTATACTTAAAGAAGAGCCACTAAATTTGCATGATACAAATGACACATATATGAGACTAGTGAAATATCTTATAGCATCAATATTCTTAAAAGTCATATCAAACTCTTTGTGCTTTAGAAAGTGATATCACTCTATTAAAAGAGATTGTAAAATTATTTATACAATTTTTTTGAGAGCCTGTAGAGGCTAGCAAAATACTGCTACTGTGGAAGGTTGGAGAACCTTGAAAAACATGTACGTGTGAGTTTGAAGAGGCTTGTCAAATTACTAGTTGGGATTTTAGTAAATTACTTAAGTTAGATACTTGGGGACTAGACATAGCCTTGAGTTATAAGCAGAACCAATATAAATCGACTGTGCCATTCTTTCTCTCTTCTTAACTTTTAAATCGATGCATTTTATTGTCTGTGTGTTCATTTTAGCAAGCTCTTTCACTTTTATAATAGGCTCCTTTTGTTTTTAACTTGCAAGAGGTTCCTTTCATTTCAACAACACCTTATGTTTTAAATTGTTTTAGGTTTATCGTTTAATAGGCTCCTATTGTCTGACAAGCTCTTGTCGTGTATTAGTCTTTGTCGCCTAACAAGCTCCTGTTGTTAATATGCTCTATTGTCTGATAGGCTTCTATTTCTAATCTTTAACGAGAATCTATCTATTATACGAATTGAAAGTACTTGTAAATTTGTACTGACAAACATAATTCACCCCCTTCTTGCACATGTTTGTTTTACCATAACCCTTATTTAGCTATGCGTAGATCTCAATATTATATTACTTATTCTTCGATCATCTTTCGTTTTTCCTATTGCCTTAGCTTTAGGCAAGTAGAGACAGTCGCTGTGAAGCTTGGAAAAGTTTGATATTTTTGGTCTCGTCCCTAACTTCACAAGAAATGCTTAGTGGCAATTTTATCTTTTGGAAAATATGTAAGAGA
This sequence comes from Erythroxylum echinodendron, assembly GCA_027575705.1. Classification (NCBI taxonomy): domain Eukaryota; kingdom Viridiplantae; phylum Streptophyta; class Magnoliopsida; order Malpighiales; family Erythroxylaceae; genus Erythroxylum; species Erythroxylum echinodendron. The sequence continues at coordinate 19,302,696 of JANZXR010000006.1, read as the reverse complement.
TTCTCAATTAAATGATATTGGCAAAAAGTCTATTTTAAAAATATTATTTATTTAGTTTTAAAGTTTAAATATTATTTATTTAGTTTAGGGTTCTAAATCATAATTAAACTTTTTAGAAAAAATAAAACATAAAATAAGATTGAAACTTTCAATTTTTAAATATAAATCAATTATGAATTTTATTTTTCTTTTTATAAGTTAAAAGACTACTACTATATTGCTCACCGATATTAGTATTTTAAGCTTTGAGCTCTCTTTCTTAATACTTGTCTCTTCTCCCTTCCTACAAAGTAATGAAGGCAAATATTTATGTGAGAAGGTATCTCATATCTTTCTAACATGCTCCTTTTCATTTAAAGCATTCCTCACATTTTTAAAAATGAATTTTTCTAAAATTCATTCTGGAAACTAAAATGGGTTATTTACTAAAAAAAAGTCTAAACTTTCTTCAATTTTTCAATTATAGCCTAAACTTTAAAAAGTAGCAATAAAATACCCAAACTTTTAATTTTTTTCAATTCTATCCTGATGCTAGTCTCACCGTTATTTTTGCTAACGTGGCACAGCCACGTGTTGACACCCCTCACTAATCAGACACCTCGGCTGGTTTAGGAGAAGATTGTTTGATTAGCGAAACAATGTCATTTATCTTTGGTAGTAAAACGATGCCTTTTTATCTAAAATTAGATGAAAATTCTTCTACCTCTTTTCTCTGTCACGCAATGTTAAAACCTCTATAACCTAAAATCCTCCAAAGTTGGTGTTTCTTCTATCGTGCATT
>JANZXR010000006.1:19268481-19301815 GCA_027575705.1 Erythroxylum echinodendron | reverse complement strand
TCTTTTCTCTGTCACGCAATGTTAAAACCTCTATAACCTAAAATCCTCCAAAGTTGGTGTTTCTTCTATCGTGCATTGGTGCTTCTTCTATCTCTGTGATTTCTTCATCGGGTAAAAACAGAAGAAGCAGTCGCCAAACTTCTTATGGTGCCAACTAGGGTATGATTCATCCTCTCTCTCTTTAGTCTCCTTTCCACTCCGACTATAGTAACTGAATGCATGATGGTCGACTTGCATTTCATCTTGTCTTCAAATGACTTGTGCTTCTAGAAAATTGAATTTGTATTGTGCTAGGGTTCTGAAATCACATATCCAATTTGTTATAATAGGGTTTAAAATTGAATTTATGCTTTTAGAAAATTGACTTGTATTGTACTAGGATACTAGGGTTTCAAATTGGATTATCGTAAGGTATGATTTATTTGTTATTGAAAAGGAGGATTGATTTGTAGTTTACATAGAAAATTGAATAATAAAAACCTTGAATATTCATATGCTTGCTTTTCAATATGAAATGTAAGTCGAATAAAAAACTCATTGTAACTGAATGCATAATGGTCAATTCATACTTTTTTTGTGTTGCATGCAAACTATATACATCTTGGTGATTACTGAAAAATATGTCATCACATAATCCATAGCCCAAATATTCAATTATGTGATACTTCATCTTGATTTACAGGGAAGAAGCTTCTTCTCTTTCATTTTGTAAATGTAATGGTAGTTTAGCTAAAATGTTAATAGTAGGGATATTTTACTAAATTTACTAACATTTTGGAAATTTAATTATTTATTGGGTGAATTTATGAAAAGAATTCATAGTAGTGTTGTATTTTAGGTAGTAATTAAATATTTATATGATGATATTGTAACAAGGTAACCATTTTTAAGCAGAAATAAAGTATTTGTAGCTTTTGTTGGGCATGCACCTAGTATATATTTCACATGGGAAGAGCATCAAGGTGTTGTTAATCAATTCAACGATGCTATTTATTACTCTTTTGATAGTGTAGCAAAAGCTGAAAGGATATATTCTCAATTTTGTGAAGAGAAAGCATTATGTTTAGCGGTAAAATAACTATAATATATATTATTTGTTGTATGTGAAAATTTAATTGGATTCAAATATAATTAATATTGATATTTCTATATATAATATAGATGTTGAATATTGCCCCAATTGTAATGCCTTGATGAAGTGATTTCAAATGCTAAGCCTAACATTGGTCAACATTTTTATGAATGCATTAATATGAAAGTAAGTAATTCAATTATTGCTTGTAGTAATGGTAATCGTATAAATTAATGTTAATCAATATTCAAATTGAAGGTCTCTTATAGGTACTTGGTATTTGTAAAAGAGATGAAAGTTTTTTTTTTGTGGTAAACTATGTTAAACAAATTATGTGGTAAACTATGTTGTTCGGAAGAAGTAAGTATGTGTAAAAGTTTATGTGCATAATGCAAATTTGTCATAAGTCCTAATATTTGTGTTTATATCTTTATTTTCTAGGTCCCATGCAATTTCATAGCTTGGTTGTCGGATGTAAGTAGAAAAAATGGAGACATTGTGATAGTTAGAAGAGCAAATATAACTATTATGTTTACTGTGACCCTTTTTATCTTTTATTCAATCACCTACCACTTTAATATTCAATTGTAAGCTTTTCATATTGTTAAGGAAACTTCAATTATTACACATTTTTACATTGTAGAAGTAACTGCAATTATTACAATACCCATCTATTAATTATAATTACATTTGCATCATTCAAAATTTCTTATCCTCTAGTTTAGTTGCTTTTTAGTAGCATAAAGAAAGGTATAAGAGGATTTCTTCTTCCTTTAGGGCTGCCAAACCCACTATGGAACCTCTCTATATAAGTACTGCCACAAGCCTTCACACTTTATTCCCTACTTTTCAAACTTCTTTATAATAAAAAGGAAATAAGTGGACTAGTATATTTAAGTAACATAAATATTTATACAATTGTGTTAAGAGAGATCGAGAGAATATCATCTCTTTATAACTTTGCTTATTAAGTGCCATTTCTAGAAAGAAAAAACTTAAATCCTTGCCACTTAGGTAAAAGAAATACTTATACTTGGTCACACTTCAACTAATGTCTTTATATAACACTATAAACAATAAAATATTATTTTTATGAAGATAAATATTTTATATTTAGTAACTATTACAGGATGGTTATATGTTTATATAAGATTATGGATTGGATTAAAGTATTAGGTGAGAATGTGATTTTGTTACGTTATGATGCATAATTAGTTTAATAAGTTTAGAAAAATAAAATATGAAAAAGCTTTCAATAACTATGGTTACAAAAGTAAACAAATTTTTAAATAGAATTTTCCTCTAGTCTCCAACAGTAAATATCCAAACTAAAAAACTAAGTCAATATCATTTTTGAAGAGTAAATTGCAGAGTAAGATCAAATAAGCAAATAAATAGGTTACAGACACTGACATTATTCTACAAACTAGCTCCAAATTCAAAACCATGCCTTTATCTTCCAACTTTCTCAGATAGATCGATGTGCAATCCGCTTCAGCTTCAAAGGCTTAATCCAGGAACTTCTACAGTGCTTGATCACTCACACCATCCTTACCTAATTAGTAACTAGTAGAAATTTAGAAGTATGATTCAGCTTAAAAAAGATCTCATCAAGATCACCCACATATAAACACAAAGGAACTATCACCTGTTTCACCAAAAACATACAAATGAAAAGAGAATGAAAAACTTTTCATCCAAATGTCATACAAAAACTAGACCATAATCATTCAACAGCTTACTTCCATAGCCACTAAGGGCCAAAAAAATTAGTAAACACATTAAACCAGCCATGAATGAAGCAAGACTCTATAACAAGATGCAGTATTTATCTAATGATTCAGGATTAGTACATATATATATGTGAAAAAGGTAATGAAGCAATAGTCACTAACTATGAAAATTTCCTAGTAGCAGATCTTTTATCCATTAGTTTGATACTTCTCCTAGGTTAGGTTGTATTAGCAGGGGTACTTTGGGATGCTTGTGTTAGTATTAAGAGGTTGTAACACTTGACATTGACCCTCACCCATCTATGAAGTAAAACAACCAATTATGTAAATATTATCATCTCCCTAATAATTGCATATAATTAGTATAAACAAGAATTTAAATGACTTATTGTAAAGCAGGTATTCCTAGAAACTTCCCCAAATGTTACTCCATATCCTCTAAGTGCCTATAAAAATAAAAATAATTATAATGTTATATAAGTTAAAAAAACAAATTAAATTTTATACTTAAAGATAACTAACAATTATTATCTCTCTTCGTAATATAGACGATGCAATATTTGATTCTATAGACACTGATTGTGTCAATCTACCTGCTTGACCACTACAAGTACTAGATGAAGGGGGTTCAGTAGATATTGATTTTGGTGGCCTTACTCTTTTTCGCTACATTATAATAAAGTTAATAATACTTGATAAATAACAACATATTTGTTACATAACTAAAATATCTAGCCTAACAATTTCAGGTTAGTTTAGAGTTTGATTCTTATTTTTGCATCCTCTTATATTATGCCAATTTTACGGCAATGATGACATCTTATAACTACTCCAACCTTGGTCAATTTGTTGGGATTGCAAGGTTCTTCAGTATGATCCCTTTTTCTTAACTTTTTTGGTCTTCCAGACATCTTCTTAATTAGTGGTGGTAATATTGGCTCAAGATTTTCAGTCTTTGGCCAAAACTTAGGACCAATAATGAGTTCTATAGCAAACTAGTAAGTCTTCAATTAAGAATCATGCTTATAACATTGATTCCCCTAAGCATCGGTATCCTCCCTCTGATAAGATATATAAGTCACAGCATGTTTATATGGAATCTCGGTTAAATCCCATAGTTTACATTGATAAGTTCATGTTTGCAAGTCAACAATGTACTTATCTGTAAAGATACTAACTTCAAATTTCAAATTTCCATTTGTCCTTAGCATACAGTGTCTTGCATCCCACTAGCTACCTCTATTTTCTTCCTCACTCTAGGATAAATGTCATATGTGCACTTCATCATCATATCCCTTTTTTCATTTATTCGAGTCATTAAAGAACCCAAATGTCTTCTAACACATTGATCAAGCTTTTTCTATGAGCTTCACAAATGAATCCATTAAAGGTCTCTGAAATATTGTTATGTACTATTTCATACTTCGATCTTGTGCTCATAAAGGCCTTTACAAATGTCTTAGGATTCTGACTTTTAAAATCCTCATAAGCCTTCATTGACAAGCTATTCAACTCCTCCATTACCTCATTGAAATCAACTTACGTTGTGCAATTCACTGCTTTCCAAAATAAAGTCCTATACGTGTTCCCTTTATAAACACTAGAATAGTTTGCATACACATGACGGGCACATTTTTTATGTTCAACTTCTAAAACAAGTTCTTTAATGCTTCTATTAAACCCTGTAAAACAAATAGTTACTTAAATTAATTAAGTGTTGATCACATAAACAAATGAATATAAGATATATGGATATTTAAAGTTTAGTTTCTACTGATCACTTACGAAAGTCTATGAATTTCCACTTATATGGAGACCTTCAGCAAGAATGGTCAAAAACCAATTCCATGATTGGCAGTTTTGTCCCTCAACTACAAACCAACATATAGGAAATATGTGATTGTTTCCATTACAACCAATAACAGATAATAATGCACCATAAAGGATAGTCTTTAGAAAACATCCATCTAACCCAATAATCTTCATGCATCCACCAAGAAAACCATACTTCAAAGCACTGAAACCTACATAAAATTTTTTGAAGATTGGTCTCCTGACTTGTTCATCAAAATCACATTCAATAATAAAATTTCCATCTTTGTCAGCTCACATTAACTCATTTCCATAAGACCATAACTTTGCATAATGACCTTCTATTGATCCCTGAAGTATAGTAATTGCTTCCCACTTAGCACTATAACATCGAATTTTAGTGACCTTTAGTGCATATTTTGATTGAAGATCATCCATCATTTCACTAATAGGCCAATTGGGGTTCCTCCTGTACTTATGTATGACTTCATTGGCAATCCATTTCTGGCTAGCTTGCTTATTCCTCCGCACCTTACTACAGGCACGAGTGTTTTCTACTCTATTCACAACAAATGTTTTCTCATTTCCAATCCAGCTAGCGTACACCTGAAAAGGATAATGTACATCACAAACTACTTCCATTTGTACACTATATATCGCCATTGAAACATTATACCCAACTATAATTGCATATTTCCTTATAGCTTCCCTCGATAGCTTCTCATCCTTGAACTTCATTCCAATTTCAAACTTAAAATCTATCATTTCAACTTTTGGATTAAAACTAGTGTATTTCTTCTTAGGTATCGATGCTTCACCATCACTAGGAACTAGTGATTGAATTTCATTATCACTGTCATCATAATCACTGTTAACACAATGCGAACTTCTTTCTGCTCTTCTAGTATCATTCGAATGATCACCAACTTCATTAAAATTGTTTTCACTTCCACCGACACCATCAACAACATTGTCGAATTCAAACCCACCTTATGAAGTCTTTACACAACTCTTCTCATTTATTCTAGCATTAACATATTCTTCATCATCAGTTCCAAAGAACTCCTCATCAACTAAATCATTACCAAAATCGTTATCCTGCGTAACAGTGAAGTCCTCATCTTGCTCCAGTTTAACATGGAACAATGCCTCATCTTGCTTTAATTGATCATTAGAATTTGACTCCTCACCATTTTTCGTAGGATTTTCATATCCATGATCATAGTATATTTGAAATTTTTGACAATTCAATTCTTCCAATTTTTTCATCATATCCAACATGTCCCTGTCATGCTTTAAGCCTAACTCCATCAAGCTTCTGATGGACTCATATGGAAATTTGTAAAACATAGAGATTACTCTGTGTCCTTTATCTTCAGAAACCCATTTTAGAACTAGCATGCTTAGTTCATAAATACCCATATTATTTTTTCTTTAACCTTACCCCCAACATATTTATTTTCCTGCCTTTCCAAAATTCAAAATTGACCAACATTTACAAAGACAAACTATGACTAAATACAAAATGATAACTATTATAAGAAAAAAAGGAAGCAACAACTAAGAAGAAAAAAAGAAGCAACAACTAACAGTTCACAAAAATAGGTTAGTATGATTGCATCAAAATAATACACCCATATTTTCAAATGCAGAGATAATACAAACTGAAGTGGTGGAAAGGCACAAGAAACATACCTTTACAAATTTCTGAATTTTTTTCACAATACTTCATAACTTAGCAGCCTCACTTACTGAAACGATCATAAATAATTCATTTTATGGATGTAACACTTACAAAAAGAATGTATCCACAACATACAAATAAGAAACTACAGTCAAAATTTTGGGACAAACAAAATGGAATGCATTTAATAATTACTAAATAGAAATCATACTTTTCAGTAATTACCAAATGGAATGCAAGTTGAACCAAATATTAATTATTAAAGCACAGAACAAGCCACATAGAAATCATATTTTTCATTAAACACCAAGATGAAAAATAAGTCAACCATCGTGCATTCAGTTACTCTAGTTAGAGTGGACAGAAGAATAGAGAGAATGGACCAATCATACCTTAGTTGGCACCATTGGAAGTCTGAAGAATGGTTCTTTAGTTTTTACCTGATGAAGATATCATAGAGATAAAGGAACCACCAACGCACGAAAGAAGAAGCACTAACTTTAGGGGATTTATAGGATTTTAAGATATAGAGTTTTTAGAGTTGTGCAACAGAGAAGAGAGGTAGAAGAATTTTCATCTGATTTTAGTTGAAAGATGCCATTTCACTATCAAAGCTAAATGACGTTGTTTGACAATCTGCTCCTAAACTAGTTAAGGTGTCTGATTAGTGAGGGGCGTTGACATATGGTTGTGCCATGTTAGCACAGGTAATGGTGAGTCTAACGTCGGGCTAAAATTGAAAAAATTAAAAGTTTCGGCATTTTATTACTACTTTTTAAAGTTTGGGCTATAATTGAAAATTTAAAGAAAATTTGGGTTTTTTTAGTAATTAACCCAAATAAAATTTAATGCTTAATGAAATGTATTTTGCATTAAAGAAATCATCATCATCAGCAATAAGTATTATTAATATTTATATAGAAAAATGAAACAAATTGAAGATTTAAATCATATATAATCATAATGATGCATCTCTAAGAATTAGCTTGGTTATACGATTTAGAATCAATTGTCTTGGTCATAATATATAAAGTATACATGAGATTACCAATTGACTTTGAATAAAGAATGATATTTATCTCTTTCTTTTCTTAGTCTTAGGATATTACCTATTACTTATATGATTACCTTTAACAATGGATTTTATAAAATAGTTCAAAATCTTGTATATGAAATTGTTCAAAAGTGATGTAGTTTGTTAAAGTGAAAGTGATCTTCTTAAACAACCCTTGGTGATCTTAACCAAAAGGTTAGATGCATCAAAACGAAACCTATTAGTTGTTCTGTATAGATATCTTCATCTAATTTTCCATTTAAGAACACATCTATACATCAATTTGATGTAAATCAAGATCCATTTTAACCCCCAAAGTGATATGTGTGCATTATGTTTTAGGGCTTAGTTTGATATGTATTTAATTGTTGAATCAATTATTTAGTATTTGTCTAGGTTATAATTATGTTAGTTAGTTAATTATTTATGTTTTAAGTGTTTTATGGGTTAGTACAAGTCTTTGAGCTTAAATATTATGTTTTTAAGGTACTTTGATGTGTTTGTTAGTGTTTCAAGTCAACATCGAAGGACAGAGAAGTTTCAGAGACATTCGAGCCAAAACAATGGCCCGTGATCATGGCACAACAGACTACGATTGTAACAAAAGCACCAGAGTTAGCCCACAATCATGGCCCATATGCCACGATCATAACAAAAGCTTAGGACAGGGCCTGTGATCGTAGCCTATATGCCATGATCGTGACAAAAGACTCAGATGTAGCCCACGATCGTGGCTTGCAGGGCCACGATCATGGCCTGCATCAAGCAAACATGTAGGCACTTAAAAACATCAAGTTTTAAGGGATCTTTTGGACCTTTCGGACCCTAAAAAAATCTTAGGGCTGCTCAAAACACAAAGGATATTTAAAAAATAAGACAAAGAGGCAGAAAAGAGCTTTCGCATCAGCCACTTTTGGAGAAACCCTGAAGAGAATTCATCGAGAGATCGAGAAAGAGAATAAGGAAGAGAGAAGAGAAGAAGAAGTTGATTCGACATACTTCCTAGATCAGGAGTTTCCCGATGTCGCTACCTCCCATCATCTGTTCAGATTATATTTCCTGTTTACTTTCAGTTTTATATTTATATAGAATTAGAATAATAGTTTGATGATAGGATTTTTGAAATGTTGAGGTGCTCTAAACTTACTTTCGGAGTTTTATTATTGAATTAATGAAATTTGATTATTTATATGTTATTTGGATTTATTGTGATTTAATTCTACAATTTCACAATTTGATAATAAACTGAGAGGGTAAAATGAATAAAAAATGATTAAATTGGGCTAGCGAGAGTTAGGTTATTTAATAGAATTATAATTAAATCAAATTGGTAAATTGTGCGAAGAGAAATCTTACATAGTTTTTGGTAGTTTATTAAAGAAGTTTAGAACTAATTAGGTTTTTAGATAGGTTGTTAATTAAGAGATTGCAACTTCCATAATCTGATTAGGGTTTATGATTTAGGGTTAACGGTTATGACTTGAGAGAGAGTAATCAACCTTAGGATCGTCTAGAACTAATAATCCATATTCATAATCAGTTAGGTTAGCATTATGGATAGATAAAATTCCTTTTCTCTCAATTGGTAATTTCCTTAGGTTGATTCTCAAGTGTGTTGCAATTACACAGTAATAGTATTTTCATGAATGATTCTTAAATTGATTTGATTGATTGAATTAATTTTTCAGTTTTAGTTTAGTGCAATTTGAATTTTTGTATTGTTTCATGGCCTTAGATTTTAGGATTAGATTATCCCTCCTCATGGGATCGACACCTTAGATACTATGCTAATGAATTGTGCACTTACAGATTATCGAGGTTATTTATTAAAACTTACACACATCAAACACTCGAATAGGTTTTTGGCATCGTTACTGGGAAGGTGATTAGTTTTATTCTTTAATTTAAGGCATTTAATTAGTTTTTATTTTCTATTCTTTTTTCTTTCTATTTCTAAATTTGTGCTTTTACATGAAAACAAGAGTCACGAGAACTTCAAGACGTGCAGCTAAAACCTTAGCATTAAATATCACTTAATTAGAACGATCAATTATGAAAGCTTGGCATGAAGAAGAAGAAGAAATTGTGGAAGCAACAATGGCCGAGGAATTTTAGCAAGATTTTGATCACGGAGCGAACCAAGGACATCAAAAAAGAACTCTTATGGATTTTATGAGACCATTGTTCAATGCAGCTAACCAAGGAGTAGCTAGGTCACTCGTACAAGTAGCTTATTTGAAATTAAACTAGGCCTCCTAAACATGCTTCAACATAACGTTGAATTATATAGACTAAAGAATGAAGATCCAAATGCATATATAGTGAACTTCCTCAAAATTTGTGACACCTTTCGGTACCATCAGATGTCGGAGGATGCGGTAAGAATTAAGCTCTTTCTTTTACCTTAAGAGATAGAGAAAAGGCCTGGTATCAGTCTCTTAACCCAGCTAATGTCATAACTTAGGATCAACTATTTTGTGCCTTTTTAGACAAGTATTTTCTCCTTACTAAGACCACGAAGATTATCAAAGAGATTACTAACTTCTAGCTAAGTAACGAGGAATCGATTTATAAAGCTTGGGAAAGATATAAGCATTTGCAACGGAAATGCCCAAAATATAACTTACCCAAGGAATTCTTGTTGGAAATATTTTATAATAGAGTAACCCCATATATGAGAGGCACGATTGACGTAGCTTCATAAGGATTAATGATGAGAAAGACGGTAGATGAAGCAGAAAAGTTGATAGAGGAGATGGCAAGTAATAATTGCCTATGGACGAATGAGCGAAGTACACAAACCACTATTTTCTGAGAACAAAAAGGAATTGTAGTTGTTAATCAAATGATGGAGATACAAGCTAAAATTGACAACTTAACTCGATAGTTTAATAATATGAAGGCTTCATTCTCAGCTTCGGTAAAAGTCATGCAACTAAAGTGTGAACTCTGTGGACAGATTGACCATGATACAGTGGACTGCTTCTTGATGAAGGATAGTGATCTGGAGCAAGTTAACTACATGGGAGCTCAATATGGACAAGGAAGGGGAAATAATCCCTACTCCAAGACATACAATCGTAGGTGTAAGAATCACCCTAACTTCTAGTGGACAAGTAATATTAGAGGATAGTTCAGACCTTACAGATTTTAGATAAAATTGGAGGCATGGAGGATGCACATAGGAGGCTTGAAAGCAATTTGAGCAAGTCACCAAGAACCATAACTCTTTAATACATAATTTAGAGTTCCAAGTAGGTCAACTAGCGGAGGCAATTTCTACTAAGAGTGCAGGAACCCTTCTAACTAATACCGAGTCTAACCCAAAAGAACGGATCATGGCCATTACTCATACCCAAGAAAAGACACTCAAACAGGTGAAAGAAGACAAAGATGATGAAGAAGAATAAGTAATTACGAAAATCCTTTCAAGTGAGCTCGTAATTAATTCAATCGAGGAACCTCGACCTGAATTTTGGTACCTTGTTCTCACTCAGCAGAACTTAATTTCAAGTAAGACGATGAGGAATTCTAATGAGGTTGAATTTAAAAAAGGTTGAGGACATAATGGAAAATCTACAAACGAGGCTCACCTTAAAGGAATCAATCAAGAAGAAGGTTAAGGACTGCACAATAGAAGAAAACCCAAATATAATACAGAAGAAAGAGGACTCGGGGGATTTTTACATTCCTTGTAGTATCAATGAAGTCAAAATAAATAGAAAATTCACAGATTTAGGAGTGAGTATCAATATGATGCCCTATACCTTTAATTAAAAATTAGGGTTAGAAGAGTTAAAACCTACAAAGATGCTAGCGAAGATAATGGACAGAACAGTTCATCAGCCAAAGGGGATTATTAAGGACGTGTAAGTGCAAATTGATATGTTTACCTTTCCTACAGACTTCTTTATATTGGATATTGGAGAAGATATGAAAACTCCTATGGTCCTTGGATGACCTTTCTTGGCTACTGCCCACTCAATAGTTGACGTTGATGGGGGTGAACTAGCTCTGAGGGTCGGAGAGCACCAAATAACTTTTACTGTGTTGAAGAAAGATAACAGTTCTTCTTTACTTCTAGCTAACATAAAAGAAGCCGAACCTTGAGGACTATGGGAAGATATTGAGGACCCAGGGAATGCTTTTAAAAAGAAACGATTGCGGAGGAGAAAGCGAAGAAAGGTGAAGTAGAAGGAAGGTGGAACCTAAGGCATAATAGCTCATGTGCAAATGGTAAGATTAATTACTGCACTACCATTGCACTATTCATTTGAACCACCTTTAGCATAGAAAGAGTATCGAGCTACCAACATTAAAAGAAGCACTGCATGGGAGGCAACCCATAGATTGTTAATTCCATATTATTTCCTTTGATTTTTAGATAGTTTGAACTCTATAGTTATGTTGTTTCATTTCCAAACAAAATAGGGAAGATATAGGCCTTCGACATTAATTAGATGATCGAGGAAGTCAGCATAAGAGAGGTGAAAGAGCTATAAAGAGTTAAAGAAGTGTAGAAGGAAAAAAGAAGAAAAAATAAAAAATGATCGTGGCCTGCGATAAGGTAAAATTGGACACGCAAATTTTAATTTAATTTTTGACTATTTTATACTTCATTTACCTATGTATTCATTTCTTTACTTTTTCACTCAATTTCATTGTAACCTCGAAGCACTCTCACTTCTCTCTAGCCAAATTCCAAACTTCCACTTTATTCCAACTCGACCTATTTGTAAGCTAGTATGTCATACATTAAATAGTCAGCAAAGTGTGATCAACCATCGGGATAAAACCAAGTCTCAAGATGAGGGCGAAGGAACAGGGCGGTGGACTTCGAAACACCCTTCCTAATTTACACAGAGGAGGAAGGTATTCATTTCCAATCCCTTCATGGTAAACAAATTGTAGTCCTAAAATATTTTAATTTTGATACACTTGGTAGGCTAAAACTGCGAGATAATGTAGAAAACCTAGTAGAAAGAATTCAGTGGGAAAAGTTCATACACTTCCAATATCCTATTTACTAGGAGCTCACTCTAGAATTCTTGACTTCCCTTTATTATGAACCTAGTAACCCTAAGAAAATGTGGTTTAGGTTACGGGGATAAAATTATGAGCTAAACATCGAAATCATGAGTGATATTTGTGGGTTCCCCGAGTCTTCCATTATCGATCAGCACAATAATTTTAATGTTTCTCACTATTAGAATGAGCTTACTGGGTTAGAGTGATTCGAAGCCAAAAATGCCCACAATAATATCATAAGAACCCATGAGAACTTGTTATTGCACAAATTTATATGTCAAATGGTTTTTAATAAATCAAAAACCAACAAGTGCCAACAAAGGAACTTTTCCTGTTGTGATGCATAGATCACAGCATCCCAGTGTGCACCTCCACACATGTGTTGAACGTTATTGTTGCAACTCTACATAAGAGGAGCAATAGTTTAGGAATTGGATACTTAGTTTCTGCCATTGCTCAGTATTATAGTGTGGACTATAGCGGTTTAACCATCTACCTCCCAGATTTTCTGAATAACCATCATCTATGGCATGCTAAAATTCTTAAGTCCTATAACATAGAACTCTTGGATATCAGTCAAAAGACTCATGTGAAAATTAGGGCTAGTCAAATGAGTTCGAGCACAGCATCGCCTTAGCAGGCAAAAGAGGACTCAACTAATGAGGAGTCTAAAGAGGAAGAAGACACCAATGAACCATCCTGGAAGAAAGTGCTGGTACAATCTCTACAAACACAAAGGTAATTACAGATAGACTCAGAGAACTCTAGAAGAATGAAGGAGATGGCCCAAACAACTATGTCAGAGTTGGGATATACATCATATCCATCGTTACTTTGAGGCTCAACGCATCCAACTGCCATCTGCGCCTCTATCACCATAAGGCTCTATTTCTAACCTTTTTCTTTTAAAATTTAGTCTTTATTTTATTTTTGTTTTACTTTAATTTATGTTTCTTCGTTCCATGCATGTTTGTTTGTCTCCTTCTCACATTAAAGACAATGTGTTGTTCAAGTGTATGAAGGGTTATGCATTTTGCTTTAAGTGTGAATGCTGCATATTGTATGATAGTTTATTAGGATGCATTTTATTAATTGTGTCAATGTGTCAATGGCTTAGATAAATTGAATTTGATTTGATTTTAAACATAGTCTATTAGGTTGTGAAGATTCATTAGCTCGCAAAATTAGTGAATTGGGTTCTTTGGCTAAATATGCAAGTTAATTAGGGCTTAGTGTGAGTTATCACCCTTTAAATTGTCACATTTATTCTTAATTTTAAGTCTTTCGACTAAAGTAACTTTGCTAGTATTTTTTCATAAAAATGAGTAGCTAAAGCAACAAGGTAGGCAATAAAGAATGTGTTTGTTAATTTTGAATAAATAACTATTCTGCTAGCCATTGGGTTGTAAATAGAGCTAGTAGCTAGTTGAGAACGTGATGTAGCTGAGTAACCAGACCGACACGCATCACAATTGTGTGCCTCTGCATCAAAAGGCTATAATGACGTTCCAACCAAGCGGTTAATAAAAACATGACTTAGTCGGGAAACCGGATTGACATTCATCACCAATGTTTGCCTTTGAGTAAAAGACTAGGTCCATGTCTACAATAATTAAAGTAAATAAAATGTTTTTTTAATAAAACGTACCGAATTTGTTAATAGCTTGAATTTTCATGAAAATGTACTTAGGAGTAGTTACAGAGTTTGAATGACCAAAGAATTAGTAATGTGTGTATAATTGAAAAGGGTGAATAACTTGACATTTGGGTTTTGATTAACAAGTATGTTTAGTCCAAAGCCCCTAGATCTGAATTGTATATGTTAATGATTTGAAATAACTTGAATGACTATGTTTTAAGTTAAATTTATTTCATAAAGTTGAAGTCATTATCTCATTATTGCATTCTGTGCTTTGTGATTTTGTATGTTTTTTATTTTGTTTGCTTAAGGACAAGCAAACGTTTAAATGTGGGATGTTGATAAGTGTAAACGGCAACGTGTTTTAGGGCTTGGTTTAATTTGTATTTAATTGTTAATTCATTTGTTTAGGCTAGAAATGTGTTAGTTTGTTAATTATTTATGTTTTAAGTGTTTTATAGGTTAGTACAAGTCTTTAAACTTAAATATTATGTTTTTGAGGTACCTATGTGTTTGTAAGTGTTCCAGGGTCAACATCAAAGAACAGAGAAGTTTCAGAGACATTTGGGCATAAATAACAGAGTTGGCCCACAATTATGGCCCACATGCCACAATCGTAATAGAAGCTTAGGACATGGTCCACGATCGTGGCCTATATGCCATGATCTTGACAGAAGGCTCAAATGTGGCCTATGATCGTGGCCTGTAGGGCAAATGCACAAACACTCAAAAATGTTAAGTTTTGAGGAATTTTTTAGACCTTTTGGATCTCCAAAAAACCCTAGGTCTACTCAGAACACAAAAGATATTTAAAGAACAAGACAATAGGTAGAAAAGAGCTTTTGCATCAACCACATTTGGAGAAATCCTAAAGAGAATTCATCGAGAGATCGAGAAAGAAAAGAAGGAAGAGAGAAGAGGAGAACAAGCTGACTTGATGTACTTCCCAGATCAGGAGTTTCTCAACATCGCTACCTCTTATCATCTGTTCAGATCGTATTTCCTGTTTATTTTTAATTTTATTATTGTATAAAATTGGAACAACAGTTTGATTATAGGATTTTTGAATATAGAGGATGTTCTAAACTCACCTTCGAAGTTTTATCTTTGAATTAATGAAAACATGATTGTTTATGTGTTATTTGGATTTATTGTGATTTAATTATGCAATTGCATAATTCAATAATAAACTGAAAAGTGAACCAGATGAAAAATAATTAAATTGGACTAACGAGAATTAGGTGATTTAATAGAATTAGAATTAAATTAAATTGGTAAATTGTGCGAAGAGAGATCTTACATAGGTTTCTGGTAGTTTATTAAAGAACTTCAAAACTAATTAGAGTTTTGGGTAGGTTGTTAATAGAAAGATTGCAACTTCCATAATCTGATTAGGGTTTACGATTTAAGGTTAATGGTTATTACTCTAGAGAGAGTAATCAATCCTAAGATCGTCTAGAACCAATATTCCAGAATTCATAATCAGTTAGGTTAGCATTAAGGATAGGTAAAATCCTCTTTTTCTCAATTGGTAATTTCCTTAGTTTGATTCTTGGGTGTGTTGCAATTGCTTAGTAATAGTATTTCTGTGATTGATTATTAAGTAGATTTGATTGATTGAATTAATTTCTCATTTTTAGTTTAGTGCAATTTGAATTTTTGTATTGTTACCTGGCCTTAGATTTTAGAATTGGATTATCCCTCCTCGTGGGATTGACACCTTAGATACTATGCTAACGAACCGGGTGCTTATAGATTATTGAATTTATTTATTAAAACTTACACACAACAAACACCCGATCACAAATCTAGAAACAGTCAAACTAACATAAACCTCACAACAGGTGAGAGATCTTTTCATAATTAATTCCTTCTTGCTATATATATCCTTTTTACCACTAGAAATTCATTGTATCTCTCAAAGTTGCTATTACTCTTTTGCTTAACATCTAAGAAATCATTTGTTCTTGATGACTTTGTAACCTATAAGAGGATTAACCAAGTCATAGTCCCACATCAAGCTTATTAAAGTTAATTTTTATTCTATTGCTTTAATCAATTTGTCTTTAGGAAGACTAGATATAGCCTCTTTATGTTTCTAAGCTCATTACTTTCTCTTAGAACTACTATAAAGGTTTCCCTTTCAATTTGAAAAAATAAAGTCATATAGAAATTATCCACTCAATGAACATATTGAGAAACATATCTCTCTACTTTCATTTTGCTCTAATTGAATCAAATAATGATAGGGAACTCTCACTGGGCTACAATTGTCATTCATATAAAACCAATTCACTGTCTCCTAAATTTTCTCCCATTTGGATGCATTTCACACCAATTGGGCTTGACTTACTAGATTAGCCTAATTTAATATCTCATATAAGAGATAATTGTTGTCCTATATTTTCTTTCTTTAAAAAGTCATTCTCTAAGAATTTAATATCATGTGACTCAAATTCAATTACTCTTTCTTTACCTCACTCACCTTTAAACACATACACTTAGAAATGTCCAGAATATCTTTTAAAGATATTTTTCTTCCCTCTAGACCATAATTTCCCAGACACGTATGAGGAATTGTGAATGTAGGATGTACATCTATGATGATCCAAATGCGATAAATCATCTCTTATATGCCTATAACTCATAGAATGCTTAGTAACTGATTTGATGGGCAATCGATTAATTACATATTTGACTGAGAGATACGTAATTTTATTGATGTTATTATAGACCTAACTTTTCGAAGAAGAACTTTATTATCCTCTCTATAATACCATTTTCTTAAAGTTTTTATGAAATATTCAATTATCTATTTATTTCTTTTTTATCACTTAACTACTTGAATTGATCTGACAAATGCTTTTGTCCTCAACTAGTTTTTGGAGCTTTTTTCTTATCTAACTATTTTCTAAATTCATTCTTTTGGAAACAATATAATGCTTTAAATTTATCAGTAATAAAATAAATATAACTATATTAAGTATTGCCACCTATAAAAGTGATGAAATAAGTATATTTGTGCCTTGCACTGACATTAATTTGGCCATATATATCTTAATAAAGTAATTGCAATGGCTTAATAGTTCTTTATTCCCTACTAAATGTTTTCATACTATTTTTCTTTAAAGATAATGTTTGTAAGTAGATAATTCTAATTTATGTAGGTCTTTTAAAAGATCCTATTTAACTAATTGATTTATTCAATCATATCCAACATGACTAAGTTTAGTATGCAACAAATTAGCATTAATATTACAAGAGTTAGATGATGCACTTCAATAAAAACAAACTTTACTTGTTTAATAAACATCAAACATTATAAGACCATTCATCATAGTACTATTGCTATAATAGCTAGTTCCGAAAAAAAAATATCCATTCCACCGTTTTAATTTTTAATATTGAATCCTAGGCTAAATATATTCATAATACAAATAAGATTCAATCAAGTCTTAGAAGCAACAAGTGCATCATTTAGGATAAAAGCTCAAACATCATACATAACTAACTTGCAGGTGTCTTATAAGTTCCAATTAGACTATGTTTTATATTGATTTTAAGAGCACTATGGTTATGTATAAATGGATTTTGTAGGATTTAGTACTCAATTTGCCTTATTTTATTTTTCAGGACTTCTTTTAGATCTTAAATGAATAAGGAACAAATTTGGGCAAAGTTGATTCAACTTAGAGTAGTTTTGGCGTGATTTTAAAAAATAATTTAGAAAATAGTTCAAGATATGAAATTATGTCCAATCTATATGTGATTTTTAGTTTCGTATTTTCAAAATAGACACATAGTTAAAGGAATAATGATAAAGGATTTGATTATCAAGCAGTTAAGTAATATGGTATAAATTATATTGTTTAAAGAGTTTGCTACATAATAAAAGTGAAAGGAAGTAACATAATTGCAATACAAATCTATATTAGACCCATATTTGTGGTGATATTCTAAATTTCTATGGTTTCTAAAAATAAAAAGTTTGGGGGACTATTATGATGGGAATGAAGATGACAGAGATAAATTAGAGCAACTGGATATAGAAAGGAGCGACTTTGAAGTGAAAGAAAG
This sequence comes from Erythroxylum echinodendron, assembly GCA_027575705.1. Taxonomy (NCBI): domain Eukaryota; kingdom Viridiplantae; phylum Streptophyta; class Magnoliopsida; order Malpighiales; family Erythroxylaceae; genus Erythroxylum; species Erythroxylum echinodendron. The sequence continues at coordinate 19,283,716 of JANZXR010000006.1, read as the reverse complement.
AGATTTCAATCAAGATTCATTTGAATAACTTTAAGATTTCATAATCCATGAAAATGAGTTCTTTTTTTTATTTTTACTAGTTTTGCTTATCTTAATATGAACAAAATTAGGATAGATTTATATAGATGAACCATAAAACTATCTGTTTGGTTTGATTACTTGATTTAATGAAAGGCTTAAGTTTTTTTAAGAATTATTCATAATTATCTCTTATTTTTAAATTGAAATTCGATAGTGTTTTTATTCAATTTCATATTTCCCATATAGGAATTAAAATTCATATATCTGGATATATTTTGGTATGAATAATAAGAGTTGCATGGAATTATAGAGATAAGATCTTAAAAATCTTCTAAGTTATAATTAAATATAATAACGGCATTTACAAAACAAGTTAATGCTTTTTAAGATTTCTAATTAGAATGTGATTTCAATCAATCAACATAAAGATAGGAGTTGTATTTCTTAAGAAAAAAATATGGTTATAATTATAGAATTTTGTACCAATCTAAGAAATTGTGATTAATAATTAAACTAAAAGTTAAATTTAGGGTAAAATCCATCAACCCCCCCTGTTGTTTGACATATTATCAATGTACCTACAGACTTTTAAAAATTATTAATAACCCTCTATTGCTTTATTTTTATAACACATGTACTCCTACTGTTAACTTCTATTACAAACTCTAACAATGAACTTCAAAATGACATCATGTAGTGCCACGTGTAGTGTAGTGTTATGCATTAAAAATGATGTCGTTTTTAAGTATGGAGTTAGAATTTTTAACAAAAGCAGATAGCAAGAGGGACGAGTGTTATAAAACTAAAACTAAAGGGGTTATAATTGAAAATGATTATAACATGCTAAACAAAATGGTTAGCGAGTTTAACCCATAAATCTAAGCATATAATGTTTTTTGGGAGATTACATCTAAATCTTGATTATCATTTAATTGTTTCATTCTTGTTTATTTCTTTGAATTGTTAAATTAGGTTAGCAATTTTAGTTTTGTTAATTGAAAGTGTTGTCGAAGCTCTCAAAATTACTTCAATTTATTAAACTATTTTGATAGTCGTGAAACCTAATCAAATCCTAACAGAACTAAATATTAGTTTCTTAATTTTAATTAACGAAATAGAATAGAGGGTGTGATTAATTAATTAATAAAATAAAATAATAAGAAATTCAATTTTATCTAAATTTAATTTGAGGGAAGGATCTCATTTAATTGTAACTCTAATCATTGGTCTACAAAGAAAAATTTTTCACAAAAGTTTTTAGTTTGAAACCTATTAGAATAGTCATAATAAGTCTCAAATTTTTTAAATTAATTGTTTCAAATCTAGCATTCAAATCAAAACTTACCATTAATTCGTTGGGTATTATAATATTTCATATTAATTAAATGTTAGCAATAAGTTTAATGAAAAAGACTAAACCATAAATTGCATCATTAAGATAGCTATAACTATTCAATTTAATTTTCTTGTTTCTTATAAGTTAGATTTGCAAATATATAAATAACCTACTTACATCCTATACCAATTATTTATGACAATTACGAATCAATGACCTTATGCATAACAATAGAATACTCAACACTGAATTAATTTGTCAGATCAATCAATACTAATTACTCATAAAATATAAGAATAATAAACAAGAAATAGTTAAATTAAAATAAAATTCGGGTTTAGAATAAAACTTCTTAAAGTTATAAATGGAGTTTTAATTCCCCTTGAATTAGAAAATTCATATTTAGCCACTCATGGCTATCTTTTCATTCCAAAAAACTATTATATAAATATTTCAGAGATAATTATTGAAGCAACTCAGAATCTCCATATAATAGGGATGAAAATAAGGGTTCCTATTTAGACTAAACTTTTTAAAGTGAATCTAACTCTATGCGTGATCTTGTCCTATTAGTTTTAGCAATCATGAATCGTTTGGTCCATCTTTCCAAAATATGTGACTTTGATAAATGATGCTCTAATTAGATATTTCAAACCAAATTTGGTCCAACCTTAACTTGTTAGCTCCTAAAACAAAATAAATATCAATTTTTTCAGTAGAGCATTAAAATTAATAAAAAAGATAAGTCTCATTAATATGATCTAATCACATCTTATCATTAATCCTTTCTTTTAAGTTCATAATTCATTTTGTTAGATTAGATAATAGAAAGATAGTTATTATACATACTTGTAGTCCTTGACGGAATGAGACTTATATTCATTAGACTATACTATAAGAACGATATTTGTATTTTTCTAGTTGATCTTTAGTGTAGTTTGGATCATGAACATCAAATTTTTGGCACTATTTTTAAGACTAAGATATTATGAATTTTTTGTCTTTGTTAACCAAATCATTTTTCTTATATTTTTTCATTTATTTATTTTAAGACTTTCTTTCTTAGTCTCGTGTTTATTTACTAAATTTTAGGACTTAGGTACTTTAGTTTATGACTAGGAGTAGTCTTAGAGTACTATTCGATCCGGACCTAAAAATATAAAAGATTTTACTTTACCATTAAGGGAGGAAAACCTAAGGATTTGAAGGTAACTACAAGTTCAAATGTTATAGCTACTGAATACAATGGTAGCACAGGAAGTACAATATACTATGGGGGATTATATTAGATTGTCACTTACAGAGACATAATCTAATATTACTAGGCCAAGATTAGAGACCATCACTTTTTAGATTATGAGCAATATAATTCAAATATTTCAACAACTTGTGCAATTTAATAGCTTGTTAGATAAGGATCCACATGCATATATTGCTAACTTTTAAGAGATCTCTTATATTTTCATGATTAATAAAGTTTTAGAGGATGATATTCACTTTTATATTAAGAGACAGAGTCAACATGGTTAAAATCCTTGTCTTTTGGATCTATTACCACTTGGAATGGTATTGGTAAAAAGTTTCTAGCTATGTATTTTACTTTAGCACAAAAAAAAGTCTAGAATGACCTCTTTTCCTTTCAACAATTAGAGACTAATACATTATATAGTTCTTGGGAGATATGGAAGGAATTACTAAGAAAGTTCCAAAACCATATACTTGCTTTGGGATTGGAAATGAAAGCATTTGACAGTGAATTGAATTATCCATCCAAACAATCAAATGATAGATCTTTAGGTGAGACTACCAACTTTAAAACTCTTTGAGGAATTGAAAAGGCAAATTAAAAATATAGTTAAGAATAATTACCAGTGACGGAACTCAAGGATAAAGCCAAAATTAGGTCATTTTTATTATATTAACATGATGAAAATATTAAGGCGAAGTTGGAAACTGCAAAAAAGAAGATTGGTAATATGAGATTGGTAGCTCAACCAGCAAATTGATGAATTGTGATATTTTTAGTGCTGAACACCTCAATCATGAATGTTAGGTGTCTAATAACATTGGACAATTGACTAAGCAAGTTGGTTTTAAGGGGAATTGAATTTGAAATCATCATTAAAATAATACTTACAATCTAGGATGGAGAAATCATTTTAACTTTTCTTGAAATAATCAAGGACATCAAAGGCAAGGACTTTCACACGAATTTAAGTAATAATAATAGCAACAAAAGAATCCAAGTCCTGAGGAGCTTGTGATAAAATTCATTACTAAGTTCAAGGCTCAAATTGAACTATATTTTTTAATTTAAGAAGCCTCCATCAATTACTTGAAAATTCCTTTTTGGAAAACTTGCTAAGCTTATCTTTGAATTTCACTTAGTAACACCGATCCGAACTTAAGTGAGCAATTAAAAGTAATGAATATAAGGAGTGGAAATGTAATATCCCACCTCCTAAAATGTTAAGAGATTAAACTGTTAGATTAAGTCATATGAGTTCTTTCATTTAAGAATTTACGAGGTGAATTTCATTCACATGCATAATATTCGTATACATATATGAATCATGATTTAGAAAACATTGTAAGATAGTATATGCACTTAATTTACATATTTCGGGGTATGGAATGAAAATAAATGTGATATAAATGTGCATTTCCAATGTTTTGCGTTTTGATTTACCAATAACATGAATTGATGGATTATAATTAGTGAATTGGGAATTTATTGTTACTATTGAGTAATTGATGAGGTGATATGTGCATCTAGTCTAAGAAAAATGTTAAAGAGCAAGAAAAATTGATAAATGGGAATTTAGGTTGATTAGGCCTATGAAATGGTGACATATGGCATTGGGAATAAGTGACAAATGGCTCAGTTAAATGGATGACAATTGGCTTGAGTATAATTGCGACAAAGTGGCCCTTTAACATTGTGACAGATGGCACCTTAGACTTGTGACATGTGGAGCAATAGAATGGTGACATATGTAGCTTTACAAATGACTATATATGTAGCCTTATAATTGGTGACATGTGTAGACTTATAAGTAGTGACATATGGGGGCTTAAATGAATTACATATGGAGCCTAAAGTAAGTGACACATGGACCAATAGAGCTGTAACATATGGACCAATAGAAGGATAACATATGTATCAATAGAATGGTGACATATGGACCAATGGAATGAGTAACATGTAGCTTAGCTAATTGGATGACAAATTACAGGAGTACATGAGTGAAAAATGGCCTAGGAAACCAAATGACAAGTGGACTAAGCATTAGGTGACGATTGGAAGCATCTGAAGAAGACACGTGGTATAGCTCTCCATTTGACAAGTGTCCCACCTCTCCACCACACATTTGTACCCCATGAATTTTTCACTAGAAAGATCATCTTTCTTCATGTTTTTGGTCTTATGTTTCCTCCTTCAGTCCCTTACCAACAACTTCCTCACAGCACCTCCCTAAACCTTAATTTATGTCAACTTTAGTATTCTACATCTTGTGATTGGAAATCTTGGCTCTTGGAGTATATTTGAATGCTTGAGGGGCTTGATAATTAAGGAGGCTTTGGTTGAACAAGTAAGTGATTGATTTCCTTATTATGTTATATGTTATCATAACATACATGATGATTGATTGGAGATAAATTGTATGTAAGGTTGATGATCAAGTATGTTGGAATACGTTAGATGGAGTATTTTCACTGAACATACATATGTATTTCAACCATACTTGATCTGTATGTATCCAAATGGGATTATTTTTAATTTCTATTAAACTAGAGACATATATCTACAATTTTTATGTAGGAATTGAATTTGAATTCTATCTCTAAGGTCTCTAAATTGGGCTTGAAGCTGTGAACTGTGTGCTATAATGGTATGAGAACAGTCAGTAATATTTTTGATATAACTTACAGAATACTAAACCAAACTACATGAATTTGGTGTTATTAGAAACTTAAGACACATAGGAATATTTTTTTAAAGAATCTATTGCCTAAATACTTCATTTTCTATGTCAAAAGGGCCATGCAAAGCTGACATAAAAATCTATCTTGAGGAAAATCTAGAAAATTAAAGCTGTAGGTCAAATTTTTGGTTTCAATTTCATCTTCCTCTTTCTACCTATTTTACATAACTTTAGGGCATGAATTTGAATAAAATCAAAGAATGAAAGTTATATATATAGGTCTTAACTTGACCTCCATTGAAAGTCGCTTGATAAAATAAAAACTAAAGCTTGAGTTATGCTTGTTTTCCTAATAGTGCCTGTAACAGACCCCTGTGCAGAAACCTTATATTATTTCCTAATTTTTGGGGACTTTAGAACTCGAATTAGTCAAAGTATAAAACATGAAAAATGATTATTGATGTCTTATTAATACCTGTTTAAAATAGTTTGTCCATAAGATAGCTTGATAAATAGATGTGATTAATTGAAGTCATAACCTAAAGAATAGACTGTTTTGAAGAGGTTGAGTTCAAATCTGGAAATTCTGATTTGTTTAAGGAATAAATGAGTTCTTCTGGTGAAAACATGATCTTAAGAACATGAGAAATGTGTATAATGTATGGATGAATGAGCATTGAAAAACTTAGGGTATTTATGAATGAGAATTAGGTGAATGTATAAGTGTATGCTGCTGGAAAAATTTTGGTGAATGTATAGATTTAGGTTACTAAAATTTCAAATGTAAAGTACCAATTGTGTGTTTATTATAAGGTGCTTTTTGATCATGAAAATTGTTTAAGGATAAGTGTAAAATCTGATTTGATAATGATATAAAGATTTGATAATGATATAAAGATGTTCTCATGAGTGTAATGTGATTCAAAGTATGTAAGTGATGAATTGGGAATGATTGAATGAGAACTAGGAAATTGTGTGAGTGTATAATCCTAGGAAAAAGAGTGAAAAATATGTAAGTGATAAATTGAAAGTGATCAAGTATACTAAGGCATAAACCCAATTGCAAACTAGATGATGCACAAACCATAATGAATGTATAAGTATGACTTGTGAATAATATTTCATACCTGGAATAATCAATTAAGCATGCATTAAACATGATACATATACATGTGTAACTTTGAGCATTCATTTGATTGATCAATTAGTAATCTGTGAATGTGTGTATTGTTTGATTTAGAGGCACATGTCGACTGACACCATCCAAACATTGTCGACACATTGAGGCAATAGCTATCTGGAATGTACTGTGAGTTAAACTAGTTATGTAAACTCAAATATTTATGTTTCTGTTGGAATTGTATATATAGTGGTAATCTAGATGTGAGTTTTCAATTGGTAATATATTCTGTTCAAATTTTATTGATTAAACTTAATTCCTCTATATTGGATTGATCTTATTATAATTATGATATTACTGATTCCAAACAATTGATAGTCTAAGGAGTTTGATACTTGGGACTGTATTGGGAGTATTTGTGATTTGAATATGAATAAGGAAATTGAATGCTCAAATATTTGTTGAATGCCAGACTTAGATCCGATGAATTGTGAAAATTGAATGTGCTCATTGATTGAAAGTGATTGATGATAAATTATATAAACTATGTTACTCCATTACATGATGCATGTTCACATAAAGGAGTTGTGACCCGAGCAGCCAGTGTAAAAAGAGCTTTAAGCTCAGTTATACGCATCAAAGCCTTAGGCTCAATGACTAATAAGCCCGGTATCCATAACGGATATAGGGCATTACTAAAAAGATCCCGGTATCCACAATAGATACGGGACGGTGAAATAGGTACTAGGTCACAACAAACTTAAAATGGAATGAGTCTCATTTGCTTTTACATTTGTATCTTTAAATGTGTTCATGATATTGATTGCAAATGAACGTTAAACTGTATTGTGTTGATATTGATAAATGCTTATGACTTTGATGGTGATATGAAGAATTGTGATAAATGAGCGTTATGTTCTGAAATGATTATATGATATTCTTGCATTCAAAATGTACTTTTGGAATGAATTAAAAAGTGATTGTATTTTTAAATTCTTCTTTTATTATGATGCAAATTGCAGAATATGAATTATAGCTTTGAATGAAGCATTACTTTGATTGAGCTGAATGTTATTCATTAATATATATGTATTCGTTTTTTAGTGAACACTTCGATGATGGTTCACTCACTGAGTTTATAAACTCACCAAAATTTCACCATTGTTTTCTAAGTTCAGGAGAAATCTAGCTAGTCTAGTTGAAGTAACTTCTACAGTTGGATATGGGTAAGTGTCGGGATCAGTTGTTCCTGCAAATGTATTAGTTATGTTGTATCAAGGATTGTATCCCTCAACTGTTATATAATGGACATGTGAATTTTGGAAGTGCAATGACATTTGAGACTATATATGTTTGTGAATGAAAATGGAACAATATGATTATTGGAATGTTTTATGTTATGTGCGATGAATTAAAAAGTTAAAAAAAATTGATTTAACTGTTTTAACATGCCATTTTCGTAGAGTATGTTCCCGAATATCCTTCAGTATGTTGGGTATATGCTCTATGGGAGTGTCATGTTACAGGAAATGAGCCAATAGTTAAAGAGAAAGATAGAAAAAGTATAAAAAAAAAGGCTATTGTGTAAAAAAAAGAAGGACTAGCAGAAGGAGAAGGAGTTGGAGAAGAAAATTGTCAAATAGTAAAAACCGATAATTTGATACCCGTACAAACTTAAGAAAGATAAAAGGAAATATCAATTTAGTAAGTTTTTAGAGCTACGATTATATATTAATATTACTTTTGTTGAATCTCATTAGCAAATGCCAAAATATGTCAAATTCTTAAAGGGTCTCCTTTCTAACAAAAAGAGACTTAGAGGATTTGTCAATGATTACTTTAAGTGAATAATGTTCCACTATCTTGCAAAATAAATTATCCCAAAAAGTTAAAGATTTAGAGAGTTTTACTATTTCTTACAGTATTGATAGTTTGCTAACTAAAAGGGAATTAATTAGACAACATCCCTCAGTTCATTAATCGTATTTGACATTAGCGTCAAATGTCTTTGCATTAAATGTTTTGATATTTTCTTTTATTTATTTATTTAGTTTATTTATTCATTTATAGATCTCAAACTTAACATTGAATGACCACAATTTAGTCATTAAGGTAATATCAAAGTGTACTACCAATGCAGACCATATGACCTTGGCATTCATACCTCTTGAATTCTCATATAATGCCATCATTTATACTCTATGAACCAAGGAGTTCTCTTTTTTACTTAAGTCATTTACCTTATGGTTTTACTTATATTGGGCCATATTATGCTATTTAGAAACTTCTTGTTTTCATTTAATAGATCAAAAACCTTATGATCTTCCAATACGTATTAGATTTTCATGCTTTAAATTTTATAATTATAACTATTCAAAATTTCACCTTTATTGGATAATATTATTAGATGCATAAGAAATTTACTTTAAAAATCATAATTTTCACAATGAAAAATTTATTATCCAATTATTATCATTTCCAATTAATTTAATACAACATCCCAAATGGAACCTTTATTAGTTTCTGAATTACCTGTGAAATTTAAAGGTCACTATGTTTATAATTATTACGAAACAGTCACACAAACATAAGTGTGTGTATATATCTATAACTATATATATAACAATAAATAATTGGAATAGTAATGCTTTTCCTTAACGAAATATATCTAAAACAATTAACAATTTTACTAAAAACAAATAATATATCTTCGTTATCATAAAAAGTAAATATACTAAACATCAAGCAATAAATACTAATACTCTCTAACTAAATTCATGAAATTTGATAAGTCCTATATGGAATTGAGTTTATTAGTGCTTTAGATGAATAACTAAAGTTAATACTAGCTATTAGCTCTATAATATCCTTTGACAGTTTGTTAAAAAATAAGATCTCTGGACACTTCAAATCTCATGTGCTCTTTTAAGAAAGTTTGCATCATCCATTAATATGTATGGATACGATCAAATGGAGTATTTCACAATACAATAAACAAATCTCCATATAAGATATCAGTGTTTTGGAAAGTGCTTCATATTTGCTAATGGGAGTAGGAAGTCCTAAGAATGAATAAAAATAAGATCTTGAATCATGCTATTCAATAAAATAATATGCAACATTAGGTTAGTCCTAGGCCCAATCAGCTAATCAACACTGGCGAGGGACTAAACCAGTGGCGAATCACCACCGATGGATTGTTCTCTATTGCTAGAGGTGATGGAGTTTCATCAGTGGCAGTTTTGAAGCAATGGCGATGAAGGATGAGATTTCACCACCAACATAAGACATATGGGGTGATGGAGGACTCTAAAACATAGTAAGGTGAAGAATGGAAGCAGGCGAGGGAGGCAAGCAAATGAGGGCGATAGCAGCAACAAAAATTAAAAAAATCCTACTTTTGGAAAACAATGGGGCGCTTGTAAAAAACATGCCCCTCATGTAGGACTTGCGTCTGTAGCTGACACTGCTGACACGTGCACTGTACACACCTCACAGAAAGTGTTATGGCGTGTGTACTATACTTACTAGACGGTCCCTTTTATTATTATTTAATTTTATATGTTTAAGCCTTATTTTTAATTAAATTAATTTAACAGATATTAAATTGTTTTATATTCCTAATAAATTTGAAAAAGTATTTTTTTAAATGTTTGAAAATTGTTTTCAAAGGATAATCATTATTAGGAATATTTTGAATTTTAGTTTATTTTTTCAAAAAGTTGAATTATTAAATTAAATTAGATATCAAGTCAATCATTAGAATCAAGAAAATGTTTTAAAGAATTTCTTTCATAATTAGATTATGTTAGAAATTTTAATATAAAAAGATTGCATTATTTTGATGAGACCAAAAATTTTAAAAAAATTTTGAATCCCTCAATTAAATATTAAGTACACATTAAGAATATGATAGTTGTCTTCTATTATTTAAAAATAAAATCTGAGCCAGTTTATTGTAAGGCTTCTTAAGCAAACTTAAGGACCCCTATAACTCAAATATATTTTATCTTAAATTAATAAGTTCTACTTAACTAAATTTATATGATTCGGATGAGCAAACTTATGATCTTAAGAATTTAAAGGTAGGGTAAGGAATAATATATGTGATATATTTTGGTAAAGATTTGTCACAAACTAGATATAGGAGTCATATAAAATGTGATTAATAAAGTAGTTGTCTATCAGATTTAATTTTAGTTATTTTATTGAGTTAACTTACGATCAACTATTTTTTGGATGGGATTCTAACTCACTAGGAAATTATTTGATAATTTTTCATTTTAATAATGAAGGTCATTATTTTCAATAAAATAGCTAGAGTAATCAAATATTTATTAAAGTCCTTATTTTATTTGATTTTATGGTGTAAACTAATAGTTTCTCTTTTATGTCTTTCGGTTATCGAATTAGAAGATGAGCGTCAATCTAACGTTAAAGAGCATCATGGATACTAAAAAGCTAACTGGATCTAACCTCTCATATTGGTTTTGTAATTTCATAATTGTTTTTAGGAAAGGAAAGAAGTTATATGTTCTTAACACTATTGTTCCACTAGATCCTAATTCAAATGCAATTGATAAATTTTGGGAGAGATATCAATGTTATATTGATGATGTTAAACAAGTTATATCAATGATGTTGGCTAGTATGTTTTTAAAGCTTTAAAAGCAATATGAGAACATTGATGCTCCTACTATAATTTTGCATCTGAAGGAGTTGTTTAGTGCACAAAGTAGGATGGAGAGGTATAAATTCTCTAGATCATTATTTTAGTGAAAGATAGCAGAAGGATCTTTAGTGAACCTACAAGCGCTGAAGATGATTGGCTATATTGAAAATTTTGTCAATTAGGTTTTGTCATAGATCAAGAGTTGAGCATTGATTTGGTGCTACAGTATCTTAGTTAGAGTTTTTCACAGTTCATTATGAACTTTCATATGAATCAAAAGGATATGTCATTGTCTAAACTGCTAAATATGCTTAAAACTGTAGAAGGGTGCCTTAAGAAGGGATCCAGTTTTGTTCCTGTTGTGGATTCTTGATAAGTGTGAATTCCATTTTGTTGTAAGGCTTAGTTTGATATTATTTAATTATTAATTCAATCGTTTAGTATGTGTCTAGGTTATAATTATGTTAGTTTGTTAATTATTTATGTTTTAAATGTTTTATAGGTTAGTACAAGTATTTTAGCTTAATTATTATGTTTTCTAGATACTTTGATGTGTTAGTTAGTGTTTCAGGGTTAATATCAAAGAACGAAGAAGTTTTGAAGATACTGGGGTTGAAATAACGAACCACGGTATCATGACACAACAGGCCACGATCGTGACAGAAGCACCAATAAACCACGATCATGACAGAAGCCCAGGACATGGCCCACGATCATGGCCTGCTTGCGATGATCGTGACAGAAGACTCGAATATGGCCCATGATCATCGTCTGCAGAGCCACAATCATGATCTACGTCGGACAGACGCGCAAATACTTAAAAATGTCAAGTTTCGAAAGATTTTTCAGACCTTTTGGACCCCAAAAAACCCTAAGGCTGCTCATAATACAAAAGATATTTAAAAAATAAGACAAAGAGGCAGGGAGAGCTTTTGCATTAACCACTTTTAGGGCATGTTTGGTTGGATGTTAATTAATGGAACGGAGCGGAACAAAATGGAACGAAATGGAATGGTTTATAACTGAATGGAATGTAATATAGTGAAAAGTTGTTTGGGAGGGATGGAAGGGTTCATAATGTAACGTAGTGAAACATTATTTGGAAGATGGATGGAATGGAATATAATATATAATAAATGACTATTATACCCTTAATATTAAAATAGTTGTTACAAAAGGTTTAACGCTATGATTTCATGTCCAATTAACAAGTTAAGCACAACTATGACAAATAATTTTTTATATATTTCTATTTTAAAATATTAAAAATTTTAATTAAAGTTTCATTATTTTATTATTAATTATATACAATTTATTATTAATTATATACAAATATTATTATTAATTATTTAAAAAATTTATTCTATTATACATTATTTATATTTAAAAATTATTTATTTATATAGAAATATATACAAATAATTAAAGAATAATTTTTATATATTTTCTATTTTCATTAATAAAAATTTTATTAAAATTTTATTATTTTATTATTAATTATATACATTTTTTATTAATAATATGAAAATATTATTATTAGGGTAAGGAGAAATAATATAAAAATATTATTAATTATATACAAGGGTTAGGGTTAGAAGAAATAAGGTATTAAGAAAATTTATTGAGGATATATTAGGTAGTATGTATTTATTAGTTTATATTCCATTCTAAACCACCCAAATCGGAAATTTCATATTTTCATTGTTTAGGATGGAATGGAACGCAACATGAAACCCTCCGCTTCCATATCATTCCATTCCATTCCATTATGAAACCCTTAACCAAATGATGGAAGTGTGTTACGTTACGTTACATTCCGTTCCAAACCCTCCAACCAAACAGACCCTTAGGGAAACCCTAGAGAGAATTATCGAGAGATAGAGAAAGAAAAGAAGGAAGAGAGGAGGAGAAGAAGCTGATTCGATGGACTTCCCGGATCAGGAGTTTCCCATCGTCACTGTCTCCCACTATCCGTTCAATTTCGTATTTCCTGCTTGCTATTTTTAGTTTTATTAATGTATAGAATTGGAATAACAGTTGATGATAGAATTTTTGTATGTTGATGTTGCTTCTAAACTCACCTTCGGAGTTTTATCTTTGATTTAATGAAATCTAATTCTTTATATGTTATTTGGATTTATTGTGATTTAATTCTAGACGTGCATAATTCAATAATAAACTGAGAGGGTGAATCGAGTGAAAAATAATTAAATTGGGATAACTAGAGAAGTGATTTAATAGAACAAGAATTAAATCAAATTGGTAAATTGTGCGAAGAGAGATTTTGCATAGTTTTCGATAGTTTCTTAGACAACTTCAGATCTAATTAGGGTTTTGGATAGGTTGTTAATTGAGAAATTGTAACTTCCATGATCTTATTAGGGTTTATAAATTAGGGTTAATGGTTATAACTCGAGAGAGAGTAATCAAACCTAGGATAGTCTAGAACCAATAATCTAGTAATTCATAATCAATTGGGTTAGCGTTAAAGATAGGTAAAATTACCTTTCTCTCAATTGGTAATTCCTTAGGTTGATTCTTGAGTATGTGTTGCAACTGCTAAATTGTTAATTTTTTGTGATTGATTCTTGAATTGATTTAATTGAATTCTTGTTTTAGTTTCGTACATTTTAAATTTCTGCAATTTATTTTGGCCTTAGATTTTAGGATTAGATTATCCATCAACAACCTGTGAGTTTACGAATTATCAAGATTAATCAACTAGAACTTACAAACATCGAAACAACCTGATCAATTCTTCCAAGATCAAGAAAAATGGCTGTAAGAAAAATAACAAGAAATATAAGGCATCTACTATAGTAGTAAGCCAGAAGGTGGTGTCAGGAAGAAAAGCAATGATAAGGGCATATATTTTCACTATAAAGTCAACGGACAGTATAAAAGGGACTACCTAACTTATCTTACTACCCTGAAAGAGAAGATGCTTAAGGGAGTTGTTTCTTCAGGTATGCTTACGATTGATATCAATTTTTCTATTTCTATTCCATATTCTTTGGCATTAGATACTGGATGTGATTCTCATATTTATAAGAACATATAGATGTTATCATGCAGTAGATCATTGAGCAAAGGCGAAGTGGACCTGCGAGTAGGTAATGCAGCAAAATTTGTTGCATTAGCTATAAGAACTTATAGTATAGCTTTGCCTTCTGCCTTATACTAGAAATAAATAATTGTTATTATATTCCAATTGTCACTAGAAACATCATTTATATTTCTTATTTAAATTTGAATAGACTTGCCTTTATTATTAAAAATAAGAGTTGTTCTTTTTATAAGATGATGTTTATTATGGATATGGATTACTTACAAACAGTTTGTATGAGCTAGATCTTGAAAGGCCAATTCTTAACATAAATAACAAGAAAAGAAAGTTAAGTGACCAAAATCTATCTTATTTATGGCATCGTAGGTTAGGTTATATCATTAAAACTAGAATCACAAAGTTACATAAAGAAGGATATTTGGATTCTTTTGATTACAAATCTTATAAAATTTGTGATTCCTATTTGTTAGAGAAGATGACCAAACTACTCTTTATTGAAAAGGGAGTATTTACCAACGAGTTACTAGAGCTTATACATTCAGATGTATGCTGTAACATCCCACTATCATAGGGTACGTACCTAAGCTTTTACGGACATAATCTACGCTAATGGTATGTTAGAGCAATAACGAGTCTAACTTGCACATGGCATCATCTAATATACTCGAAATCATTATCATTTCCTTTTAAACATTCACTTCATTCATTGATAAAATATACATTGTTCTTCTCAACGATTGTTCACAAGACTCTATACAGGTTCAGATAAAATTTACAAAATGACCACAACTACTTTCCTTCAGGAGTTAGTTCGGGAGTCATTTGACAGACCTCTGATCCATATCTCTATCTACGGAAACTTTATATCTTGACTATAACCTAAGTCTCCTGTCTCGTACCTGAAAAGTCACGGTGCAATTTTTGAAAAGTTTTGCAAACTCAATGAGTGAACCATCATTGATGAATTCACCAGATTACGCAAATACAGCACATATTTCACAGTTATTCAGTTAGGCAGATAAGCATTTATTCAGAGATTAGCATAACAGAAGATCATTCATTTCAACTTGCATATCGTTCAAACATTGCGCAT
>JANZXR010000006.1:19239206-19257644 GCA_027575705.1 Erythroxylum echinodendron | reverse complement strand
ATTATGATTCATGTTAATCATTTTATAGAATTAAATAGATCTTGGTTTTCGGGAAATCAAAAGTCACGAAAAAGTTTCGTGATTATTCTGCTGCGGTCGGATCAGATCAGACCCGGTTTTCCAACAGAGAAAACGATGGTTGAAACAAAAGGATATATTCTGGCTGAGACGGAAGGGGAGCCTCTGTGAGGTTTTCTTTACGGTACTAGAAGAGATTTGTTGCTTTCTAACATTTTTGTTATGTTTAAATTATATTTTATCATAATTTAATTTAAATCTAAATGTTTTAACACCTTTAAAGAGAATTTTAAGGTTGTATAAATGTTCAACTTGAATACTAATTTAATTTATTGTTAATTCTTTGTTGCAAAACGCATATCTAATTTTTGTTGTGAACTTTTTGTTACATGTATTTACATGATAAGTGAGGCTTTAGAAAATAATGAAAAAGACTTTCTTTTCATCCTCTCTCTTCTACCTGGGATTTGTGATGGAAGAGTACTTTGTTATATTCAAAATAGTTTTGAACTTTTAATTTAAATTGAATTGTTTTAAAATTATGATTTAATTTGAGCGTTTTATCATGTTAGAAATTGATATAAATTATAAACTTAATTCATATTTAATAATAAATAAGTTAAATTTCTTTAATTTATCTTTAATACTTCAATTAAACAATTTATACGTATAAATCAAAATTAGCATCTAGCAAAGTATCGTGATAACCTAGATATTTTTTAATGTCAAAGTGATTTTGACCATTTTTTATATGATGTTTTGTATAATTTAATCCTTTCTTTATATCAGTTTTCAATTATACATAAAGCATATAATTAATATATATTTTATTTGAGTTAAATCATATTATTTCTCTAACATTAGTAATTGATTCAATTATTGACATTTGAAAACTATTTTCAAAGTGATTCCACCTTAGCTATGGCTAAGAATTTCCCGCTCAATACTAATTGAAAACAATGAATCATTTTCCTTAATCACTTTAAGGTGAAAAATCATATATTGATCACTCAACTACCTTTATATAGTTCATGCTATATCTAGTGATTACTGACTGAGCTACCCTTGACTAGAGTAAATCATGACTATTATCAAAACATAGTAATCTCTATATGAAATAATTTGGTGATCTTAAAAGATTACTTATAAAATCATCATAACCAAAATTTCCATAAACATATAAGTAATGTTCTAAATAAATTTCTCATATGGGATTATTTTAATGAAATTTTTCTTTGACAAGCACCCAAATATTTGTTTAAGTATTTTTATACTTTAGTTTGTAAGATTAACTATATCCTTCATAAGAAAGAAAATTAATATGTGATAGTTTTATTTCGCTTTACTAATGTCTGGTCTTAATATAATAATAACTAGGAACAATTTAGAAATAATATATAAATGTAATATAGATTTCATAATTATAATCTCATCATAATTTCATTTGCGGTATATATTTACCCCATAGACTTTATCATGTACATCTAAACATGTATAAGATAAAGAATGTCTTTAAATAATTATGTCATTAAACTATAACCAACTAATTGGTTATAGGGAATAAATCAACAATCTCCAAGTTGCATTAAGCCAATCATTTAAATATCTTATACTATATTACCAAATGATGATTATGTTACTATTGGGACTATTGTTTACTGTTAGAATTCTACCATGTTCTATATAATGAGAAGTAGCTTATTACAACTTTTATCTTAATTATCATCATAATTAAGAGAAACTGCATAAATACATATTTGGATCTTGAAGAGACCTCAGATCATTTTACATGCCTAACAACTCTAATATTCTATAGTATATTACTGTTGAACAATATAAGGAACTAAAACAAGTTCATTAAAGAAATTCTAATCTAAAAATCATTTCCAATAAATGATAAACATATTTTGGCTCCATTTACAATTAATGATACATTGGAAACTTTCTAATCTTAAAATAATATTTTTCTAAGTAAAATATACCATAATCAAGATTTACTTCTAAAGTTAATATCCACACAACTTTGAACTCGAATATCTGCTCTTATATAGAATAATGGAAACCTTTAATATTTCACAAGTATCAAATATCTCAAAGTTAAACACTTTATTATATATGTATTTGGACTTAGAATAAGTAAACAACTTTTATATTTATCTCTATAGATCTAATTATCATAATTAAGTTATTTTTCACATCCAATAAGAGTTTTTCTCAAATAATTGAAAATATGAATTGTTGTTCTCTATAAGCAATATGTCTCTACATACATTCCCCCAAATTTCTTATAGACATGATAAATCCACAATCATCTCTAAAATAAACTCTTTAAATTTATCATTAAAGTGAATGTTTTAACATCTCGTAGCCTTTTCAGTATATATCAGATGTATCAAAAAAGGCACTAGTTTTAATTGAATGTATTATCATAAGATTTGAACCTTTTAAAAATTTTATCTTACTCCCACTGCTTATTTTGAGAACCATTCTCTTATAAGTATACATTAAATCAAACAATTTGTTCAATAGGTCTATAAGATTATATCCAACTTTTTGGATATCTCATAACCTTTTATTATCTAATTTATTTTTAAACTTACTGGATAATACATGCTTCAACTAAGAATCACATCCCAAAGTCATTAATTTTGACTCTTATAAAGTCATACCACTCCATATCTAATATGAAATCTTATTAATTGATTTGAAAACTATCAAACATAAGTTGTAGTACTAGGCACAACTATAGAAGAAATAAATATTTTATCATACAATATCTCATGTTGCATTCTTATCCTTACACAAATCTATACTCTTATGAAATTTAGTTGTGAAGTTATTCAATAGAGAATCACTTTCCTTATAGATAACCAAAAATTTCACCACATCGATCTTATTGAAATGCTTCAATATTGTCAATGCTTAATTTCTACTTAAATTTAAATAATTTGAAAATTTTAAAATATTAAATCATTATTTCATTTAATACATATAACTATATCATATAAAGTCATTATTAATCTAATGAAATACAAATATCATCCTTTTATGAGCTATTATCACTTCTAACATATAACATATGTAAGATTTAAAAATTTAATACCATCATCATTTTTTCATCAAAGGTTGATTTGGTTATTCTTCAACTTAACAAGTTTTACAATTTTTATGTGATTTATAATCAAAAGAATACATATATCCTAGTATAGTACTTTATAATTCTTAATACGTTCATTTAACCGACAAAACATGAAAGGATCATCTCAGTTATCTAACTTTGTATTCTTGCCACTATGTTAAGCATAAGTTTCCATTATCCAACACATATAAACTATTTGTATAAATTGGATCAACTACTTTGCATAAGTTTCCATTATCCAACACATATAAACTATTTGTATAAATTGGATCAACTACTTTACTTTAGAAATATATTTCTTATTATGCTATGAACATTGTAATAATGTTTAATCTAAATTTAGTATCAAATACTCATAAGTATAAACTAGAACTATATATAATATTTATCATTTCACGTATAGGTAAGAAAATTCATACAATAATTTTTTTCTTCTAATGAAAACTATTATCATATTATAGGAAAAAAAAACCTTTTAGTGGGCTAAACTAATGGAACAATTCTATTAAAGTACTATACCTTTAACAATTCCATTAAAGTACTATACCTTTTAACTCTACTTCTTTTAAACTCTTCTTATTATGACTTGAACATAGTAATCTTGTTGAATCTAAATTTATTATTAAATACTCATAAGTATGAAGTAGAAATATATATAATCTCTATCATATCACGTATAGGTAAGAAAATTCATACAACAAATTTTTCTTCTAATGAAAACTATTATCATATTAAAAAAGTCTTTTAGTGGGCTAAATTGAATAGAACAATTCCATCATAGTACTGTACCTTTCAACTCTACTTCTTTTAAACTCTTGCATTTAGACTAGATTTTAAGTATATATGTTTTGTAAAGCATGTAGCTTATTTTTAAATAATTTATATGGGATTTGATAATTTAATTTAGATTTTTTTTACATACCTTGTTTTAGCTCTCTAATGAAAAAGGAACTAATATGAGCAAGTTGGAGACAATTTAAATAAGTTTTAAAGAGATTTCATATTAACCCAAATTGAACAAGCTATTATATTTAAAATATGACAGCAATATAAAATTGTGTTTAATCTTGTATTGCAAACTAGTGCATTCTACTTCTTTGACGATTGGCTACATAAAGAACATAGCCTAGAAATGGTCTAATGTTCCTTAGCATAATGTAATATAGTACTATGTTCCATAATTTCATAATCATTTTCAAAGTTAGGAGTTTTAAACATAAAACTTAATAGGTAGAAACATAACACAGAATCAACATTGTATTGTGTTAAAGAGCCATGTTGATAATGAATGTTACAAAAAAGAAGCTGCGAGGGGTGTAAAGCAATATGAAGACCTACATAGACTTGTGTTTGACCTATATTTGATATAATTTTTAGGATTTTATGATAAAAATGAAAAAATGGTGAGAGAGTCATCTAGGAGGACTAGAGAACTAAATTGAAGCATATTAAGAGAAGAAAAAAGAAACTTTAGAGCAAAGAGGGGATTCTAATCAAGATTCAATCCAAAAACATCAAGATTTAAGATCCATAAGAACTCACTTTTTTCTTTTTTTCTTATTATTAATTATTAGTTTTCTTTATATTTTTATGAATTAATTGGGATGTATAATTAGGTGTAGTAGACTTTGATTTTCAGCTAGCCCAACAACTAACCTATAATTATGCTTTAAATTGATTATTTAATTTAATGCAACACTTTAATTTCCTTGAGAATTAATCACAATTATATTGAGTTGTATTGAAATATACTAGTGTTTTAATCCAATTTTCACATATCAATATCAGAAGATTATTTGTATGAATATATCACAACATGAATAATGAGAGTTATATGGAAACCTAGAGATAGGACCATATAAATCTCATAGGTTAAGGTCATTATAGGAATTCTAAAAACTAAGTAATGCATTCATAGGAATTTTGATCAGAAAGAGATTTCTATCAATCAATTTAAGAATAGGGGTTATACTACTCAAGAAAGAATATTTTTGTAACTTAGGAATTCCTACTAGTCTTAAGTAACTATAGTTAATCATTAAAACAAGATAAATTTAAAGAATATAGTTTTTTTATAGGAATAAGTATTTAGATCTTATTTATCTACTAATTGCTTTATTCTTGCTCATTGCTTTGATTTGGTTATTTCTCATTGATATTCTAGTTTAGTTAATTATTTTCTTTAGTTTCAATCATTCATTTTATTAAATTAGATAATAGAAAGACACTTAGTACTAAAAAATCCTCGTAGGATCGACATTCGATTCACTAAGTTATATACTATAGGAAATGACAAATGCAATTATCTTAGTCATTATTTAATATGAATTTTATGATATTTATATCACATCACCTATTATACATGACTTCCTAGTTCAACAATTTGAATGTATACTAATAATATGTGAATCCATTCATATCAAGAGCCCTCTATATTGACCTACTTTAAGTCAAATATGTAAGTTTATATATGATGTTATAGAATAACCCTTTGATATATACAAAATTCATGGTTTCCTAAAACATAAAGCAATGCTAAAAGAAATTACTAAGGCAAGTGCACATGTCGTTCTCTATAATATAGTTTTAGTAAGTCTCCATCCTATGAGGATTATAACTACTATTAGTAATTATCTTTCTATTATCTAGTCTAATGACACAAATTATTAATTTTAAATACAAAATTTATATAAACTAAAATAGCAATTAAGAAACAAGAGGTTAAGGTGATATTTAACAATAAACAGCCAATGGATAAATAAGATCCATATGAAGAATCCCCTTAAGATATTTCGTATGATAAAATTTATCCTAATTTAATAATCCTAGTTTTATAGACTAGTAGAAATTTCAAAGTTACAATTGTATTCTTTCTCAAGACATACAGTACATATCCTTAAGTTGATTGACTAAAATATCTTTCTGATCAAAACCCCTTAAAATGTGTTAATTTGCTCTATAAATTTCTTTGATGTGTTTGACTTTAACCTAGAAAGTTTATATGATCTTGTCTTTAAGGCTCCATTCTAACCTCATTATTCATTCTTTGATCTAATCATTTATATGATCTTTCGCAATCACTACTTCAATCTCTATCTATAAAATTCGAAGCTGAATCTTCTGCATTTGCTCCTTCAATTCAATACAGTAAGTAAACATGAATAATTATAAAGAAAACAATAATCTTGCATTAAATTAAAGAAATCAATTCAAAAACAATAGATTCTATGGTTTGTCCCATCTAAATCTTTGTCTTAATTAATTCATACTCAAACAAAAGACCCAATAATAAACAATCAAGAACATAGTAAATAAAAATAAGTTCTCATGGATCTTGAATCGTAATGTTTTTGATAAATCTTGATAGTCTTCTTGATTGTTCTTGATAAATTTTTTTGACATTAGTATCATCGTTGGCATTTGATCAATCCAACTCTTATTCTTCAAAAATGATCTATTCCAATAGCCATTTTTGCTGACTCTTCAATGGTTTACAATTTTTACATCCTCTAGGAATTTCAAATGACTATTTTCATTTAGGGTTGGCTCATCTTTAGTCTCCTTTGACTAACATATCTTTTACCCTAGCTTTCAGCAAGTTAGGCACATATTTGTATTATTTTCAAATACGAAAGTGAGATCTCTATTTTCTTTCTTTGGGTTAGTATCTTTTGTCTTTAACTTCATTCCAATATGCTAGAAAATGATTAAATTTCCTTTATTGGATTAAGTTTTCAACTCATCCATATGACTCTCACTAATCATTAATGATGTACTCATAATCTCTAGGCTTGATAATACTTATTGGTTTTCTTCAAGCTAGAGCTACAAAGCAAGGCTTCTATTGATCTAGCATATTTTTGTCACGAGTATAATTTAAGATATGATCAAATGAAGCATTTAAATTAGGTGAAAATCATCCTTGATTGGTTTGACCTTTGTCCATTCTCCACTTTTGATCTTCTCTTATCGGTATCTTCAAAGTTATTTGTAGCATCCATAAGAATGGAATTTAAATTTGAAGCAGGGCATGTGCTATGCGAAACTGAAAATAATGTGGTGTCAGCCCCTCATAGATCTTATTATTATTAATGAGAATGTGTTGCACTTGAAGGCATTTGAAGCCTTATATACGTCTATAATCTACTTGAATCGAATCACATAAACTGTAGGTCACTAGCGTCATTATAGATTTCCAAATTTGGAATCTTAGGCTGAGTTGGTTCGTTTAAGTTATTGAAACAAATGGGCTATCAAATTCCCAAATCCTTATGATTCTCTCGTGACATGCTAGAGTGGGTCGGCCTTTCTTAGCTAAATCTATGTTCTGGGGTGCCTACTTTATAGCCTTCTCCATAAAGTCTGCAATGGGTGTTCTTGCTTGTTGTTTGCAGGGAGGCAACAGATTCATCGGCCCTTGAATGGTATTAGTCAGCTACTTAAGTTGCCTTTGCTGACTTGGGAATATAATGGTTTCCAAGTGTTGGTTATATGAACCATTTTACACGGTCTCTATATTACGAAAAAAAGTGCTTCAAGCAACAGAAAAAAACGTAGCTATAAGTACAATTATTATTACATTTTTATTAAGACAATACAATTTAAATCGTTACAAAAAGTGGTACCGCTATTAATATAAAGCAACAAAAAAAAAGTTATTTTTAAGTTTTGACGAAAGCCACACATTAGTTTCAAACTTATAGCAACGATGTTAAATAGATATTGCAACTCTTTTAAGTTTTTGTAAGGTTTGTTTTCTATTTTTTTAAATTAAACAAAAAAAATCTATTTGTTTGAGTTTTTAGTTTCTATTTTTAATTTTAGTTTTTTTCAACTTTCAAAAATTATAAAAACCACAAAAAAGTGAATTTTATTTTCTGTTTCTGTTTTTTTTCGTAATCTGATTTATTATCATTTAATATATTATTTAATTATTTAAATTTTATAAAAATTATGAATAATTTAATTCAACATTATATATTTAATAAATTAAGATTAATTATCAATAAAAATTATGAATAATATAATTTTATTTAATTTTTATAACTAAATTATATGTAGTTAAATTTTAATAATTATTGATAAATATAATTAAAATTTAAAAATATAAATATTCAAACAAATTTTGATTTAATAATTAAAATATATTTCAAATAAATATTAATTTTTAAATTATTTATTTTTTTAAAATAACATAAGATTAAAATAAATATTATATAAGAAATTAAATAAATTTATTTAATTAAAAATAATTTTATCTTTAAGTTTTATCTAATATGTAATTATTATTAGTGATAAAAATATAACTAAATTAATATTAACAGCCAAACAGGTTTTTGTTTTTATTTAAAAGAAAAATAGAAACAAAAAACTGAAAACGAAAACTGAAAAATACAACAGAAAAATATAAGTAGAACCAAACGACCCAAAACCTTTTTAGGCAACAATTTGTGACAATAAAAGCAACAGGTTATTCTTTCGTCACCAATACTATTTAATGTAAAATCAAACTCTTGTCATTATATATGCAACATCCATATATACATTAAAAGTAATATACAAATATTAATGTATGTCTTAATTGTGTACATACTATCAAATGTAAACGGCTAAAAATTTTATTTATATATTATATATAGTCCATAGGGACTTGTAAAAGTCAACTTTTAACATATTCAAAAGAAAATAGCCAAACATTATTAGCTAAAATATGCCCCTATATTATCTCCCTTTAATCCATATGGAACATAAATGTGTCGACTAAAAAAAAAAAACCATATATAGACACTTTAAAATTCTTCATAAAGTTCCTCCTTATCCACTCTTAGTCATCACCTTTTGGAAAACCAATAAGTATATTAGAATTATTCCAAAACAGCAAGACAAAACGGAAAGGCGAATAAGGAAAACTATCAACTTAAAAGATTAAAGGATGACTGGGATGAAGTCCATGGAACTATTTTTAATAACCCTCTATCAATAACAAGAGAAGGATTTCAAACAGGGCATGTAATTGTATATTTCCTTATACATTAGCAGAATTGCAATTGCCTTGTCAATAATAATAGACTGCAAGAGTTATAAAAATATCAACAGAGGGAGAGACAAGCAATAATTATACCATCATATCCAAAGCTAACAACCATATTCCAAATAATTATAAAATGATTCACAGTTCAGAAAAATGACAAAATAAGATGAATGTTTTATTTTTTAAAATTTAATAGAATTTACAAACTTACAGGTAAAATTTCATTGACCATGTCAGCTACTATAGCATTAGCATCAACAAAAGACAATAACCCCTTCCAGCCATGTGAAAACAACCTGAGTTATACCAAACTGTTAGATTGACACCATTAGGTTCTTCAAACTTTGCAAATATTCCAGTTTCAGCACCTGCCCCAATAATGGGATATTCCAATCGGCCTACTACTATTACTTTCATGTAGCAGACATGGTGAGCTTAGTTTAGCAATCATTTGTGATCTAATGCCATTAAACATAATCTCTCATAGATGAACGCAATAAATGCTTGAATAGTCTCATATCCATAAATTAGAAGGTGTGAGAATTAGGTTTATGATAATGTGTTACCTGCTCATTATGGATATGAATCTTCCTTCGCTTAAATTGAGAAGGTATGGTATCTATAGCTACAAAATTCACCATGTCTATTGCTCCAACTCTCAAAATTAAAGGAACCTTCTTCTCTATTATGGCATTAAAGCGAGAACTATCACAAGCCATGAAACCACTAATAATATGATCAACTACCTTGGTAAAGCTACACACAGATCAACTGTATCAGAAAATTCATCATAAAACAATTTCTTAGTAAAGCTAGTATCCCAACTCAACTGTTCAAGTAACTATATATGAAGAAAAAATCTAACAACACTTTGCTTACAATGAAGGGCCAATACACTCTTAGGTTTATCAAATAACCAAGTTCACCTTTTTTTTTAATTTTACATAACAGAGACCAGAGAAACCCCTGTCAAAACAATCTTATTCATCCAAAGAAAAATAAAAGCAAGCTAAATTTTTCATCAAATATTTCCAGTCTAATGAGAAATTAAGGCCAATTAGTTAGTTTTAGGTTTCCAATTTAGCAAACAGAGAGCATATACCTTCACCAAAAGAAACCAAGAAATTCAAACAAAATCCACTGAGCAAGAAGATAATGTAGAAGTAGAACCAAGCAGAAGAGAGTCACCTTCTTCGTAAAGAGAGTAATCAATATCCTCTTTTCTAACGCAATTAAAAATCAAAGCTACAATGGACGCAAAGATAGTAAAAAACACACCAAAACTCTAAATCCAATCCCTAAATAGTCAAACACATAATACATTTTATATACCCACAACACGCGAGAAAAAGGGACGGCACCTGGAAGCTAGTGAATGAAGGAGTTATTGACGAAGTTGGAAACAATTGCATCGAACCAGAACCATTATCGGAGTTGAAAACGACTGCGTCGATATTGACATCCATCTCTTATGGTTTCATTAAAGCTTATGCAACATTAATCATCGCAAAATTCCATCA
Organism: Erythroxylum echinodendron; assembly: GCA_027575705.1. NCBI lineage: Eukaryota > Viridiplantae > Streptophyta > Magnoliopsida > Malpighiales > Erythroxylaceae > Erythroxylum > Erythroxylum echinodendron. The sequence continues at coordinate 19,246,936 of JANZXR010000006.1, read as the reverse complement.
TATTTTATCATCTATATGATATTGGCATTGTAATATTTGAGAATTTTTTTTGAATCTACCGTTGAAATTTTATTGGCAATGAGTACAATGAATTTATACAGAAGGTTCAATGGATTTTATCCATTGAATTGAAATTTTTATAATCCAATGGCTAAGATTTATAAATGACTCTGACAAACTAAGATTATAGCTGATATTTGGTTATGAGGATTTACGTGTATGTTGTGTAGGTGCATGGTGAAGTGGCTGGAATCCTCTAGAAGCAATAGAGCAAGCTTAGACTTCTACTTACTTGTTTTTCGTTTAGGTTGGCTGGCTGTTTTTTTGTTGGGTCAAGTTATTAACAGACCCATATGTATTATCTCCATCATTCCCTCTCAATCGAAAATGGGGATGGACGGAGACATTGAGCTTGGACAGCAACGCCATCGATCAGACCGTCGTGAGAGGCTTGGTAAGTAAATTTGCTACTTGATCTTCTGTGGGTATGTAGCGAACTTCCAATTCTTTTTTCTCTATTCTGTCTCGTATAAAATGCACATCAACCTTGATGTGTTTCGTCCGAGCATGAAACACTAGATTTAGGGCTAGAGACCGTGCACCATTGTTGTCGTACTAGAGAATCGGTGTGTGTTTGAGAGTGAACCGTAGTTCCTTTAACAGTGAGTTCAACCATAGTACCTCTGTAGAAACCTAAGCTAGGGCACGATACTCAACTTCGGTACTAGACCTAGCCACTATAGTTTGTTTCTTGGACGTCCAGAACACTAAATTACCCCCTAGGAAGACATAACCCCCAATTGTCGACTTCCTATTGTCTAGATTCCTACCCCAATTGGAGTCACTGTAAGCCTGTAGAGAGAGCGGATTAGGTGAGGGCTGAAAACGAATAGTGTAACCAGTGGTGCCCTTGAGATACCATAAGACTCTCTTGCAAGTAACCCAATAGGATTCGAGAGGGGTAGAGAGAAATTGACTTAGATGATTCACTATATAACTAATGTCGGGTCTTGTATGACATAGGTATTGAAGAGCACCGATAGTGTTGCAGTAAAGAGTGGAATTTGCAAAGGGAGTACCATCAACAGCTGAAAGCTTGGTTCCAGTGGCTAGTGGAGTGGAGCAAGGAGTGCAGTTCATCATGCTGGCCCTGGCTAGAATATCAAGCGTGTATTGTCTCTGTGAAAGGTATAGTCCCGAGTTAGTTCTGTATGCTTCAAATCCAAGAAAGCGACTTATACCGCCAAGTGTTTTCAATGCAAATTTTTTGTTTAATTGCATGATGATTGAACTGATTGCTGTAGGGGAATTTCTTGTTACTAGAATGTCATCGAAAAAGATTAGGATTAGTAGAATAGTGCCATCTGCAGACCTTTAGAATAGAGAAGTGTCTGATAATGATTGGTGAAATTCCCATTTGAGAAAAGTGGACTTGAGAGTAGTCTTTTGGGGCTTGCTTAATGCCGTAGAGAGCCTTATCTAACCTTCACACATGGTTAGGAAAAGTAGAATCCTTAAAACTTTCTAGTTGTCTAATATAGATCTCCTCAACCAAGGCCCCATTTAGGAATGCATTATTGATATCAACCTACTAAATATCCCAGTTATGACTTACTATAAGAGATAAAATGATTATGGGTGATTTGACTACTAGGCTATATGTTTTTGTGAAATCAAGCCCTGGTTTTTGCTTGAATCCCTTAGCTACAAATCGTGCTTTGTATTTTGTAGTTGCTCCAGTAGAGTCATACTTTATTCGAAACACCCACCTAGTTCCAATAATCATTTTAGAAGAGTCATAAGGCACCAAATGCCATGTGTGATTTCTCTACATAGCCTGAACTTCTTCAAACATTGCTTGCTTCCATTTAGGATAAGATAGAACAATAGCAGTTGATTTTGGTTCAGAAAAATTTTGTGCTGATGGAGAAAGAGATGTACTGTATGCCTTTGGCTTAAAAATGCCACTTTTAGAGCGAGTCTGTATAGGGTGTAAATTGGAGACACTAGAAGGAACAAAATGGTTAGGAGAAAAGGATGTAGATTCTGGAATAAGAGGAGAATGGGTTGCTTGATGTGATGTCTCGGAAGAGAAGGACTGCAGAGAGGTATCTACTATAGGGGAGTGCACTGGAATGACCTGTAGAGCATCTGTGAGTGTGAAAATAGGTAGGCTAGGAGGGGTATTGGCAGATGGAGTAGATTTTGAAAATAAGGTTGAATATGAAAAATCTGTTCTATTGAAGGTTACACATGTCGAGAGATGTAAATGTGGCCTGTAGGGTGTGGGCATTTGTAACCTTTGTGAATGGGACTATATCCCAAAAAAATACATTTGCTGGTGTGGTATCCAAACTTATGTTTATTGTAGAATCGGAGAAATGGAAAAAAAAAGCACAACCGAAGATTTTGAAATGAGCGTATGAGGGCAGTTTGTTGAATAACTTCTGAAATGGTGATTGATAGCCTAACACAGTCAATGAGTACAGTGAATTTATATAGAGGGTTCGATGGATTTTATCCATTGATATGAAATTGTTACAATCCAATGGCTAAGATTTATAACTGACTTTGATAGATTAAGATTACAACTGATATTTTGTTATGAGGATTTACGTGTATGTTGTGCAGGTGCATAGTGAAGTGGCCGGAATCCTCTAAAAGCAATAGAGCAGGCTTGGGCTTTTACTTGCTTGTTTTTCGCTTGGGTTGGCTGGCTGCTTTCTTATTGGGTCAAGTTGTGAACTGACCCATATGTATTATCTCCATCAGGCATACCTCTAAAACTTCAATACTAATTCCTCAACAATGATTAATAGGAAAATTGCATAATAAACATATAACTTTTCTAACTTTAAGAATTCTTCACAAACATAATCTATGTCCAAAAAATTTGATTCATTAATAACTTAGTATCAACTATACTGAAAAAGGTCATTTATAACCAGAAAATATATAAATATAAGAAAAAATATTATTTACATGCAATGATTGCCAATTAAAATGAGGACTTTAACCATATATTTAGTTATTCCTACTATTTTATTCAAAATAATAATTCTCATAACTATTTAGAAAGATTACTCTAATCTTTTTATTGAGCTAGGATCCTATTTAAATTTTGCTGACCTTAGGTTACTTAATAAACTAGCTAAACTTAAATTAGGTAGAAAACAATTTTATCAATCACATCTTTTTTGACTCCTAGATCTTATATATTATTCTTAATCTTGTCTCTAAATTTATGTAATCATGAGTCATTTATCCAAATCGTACAAATTTTGTTAAGTAGGACTCATTAATTTAAGTCAAAACAAATTTAGGTTAAAGGAGCCTTGAGTCATTTAACCAATGTTACGAATACCATACCGGGTTTGGAACCAGATTGGATTCTGGTACAATACTGTATCGGTATCGATCAATATCGAGTACCGTTTCAAGTAAGTTTTTAAATTTATGAAATAGTCCTTGAATTTTTTTTAAAATTGGAAAACAATCTATTGTCATATTATATTGTTATATTGTATATTTTTAACCCTATCTCCAAAAATTAAAATAATAAATAATAATCACAAGTAATATGAAATAACAATAATTTTTAGATATTTCACATATAAATAATAATCACAATTTATATAAAAAAAGACAGTCAACATCATACAAATATAAAATTAAGAACAATATAAAGTCTTTAAAATATTACAATTTTAATTTTTATTATGTAATAAATAATAATTACATCAAAAGATCCAATAAAAAGAATAAAAATATCCTTAACTCTCAAATTATTATGATTTACAACAAGAGTTCATGATAAGGAAACAACCAAGTAGAATTGAAATATAAAACAAAAACATATATTATTTAATTTACTATCAATTAAATATATTATATATTTAATTAATTAAAATTATTTATTACCAAAATTATAAATATATTAATTTAATTTAATTTATAAAATTAATTTAATAATTATTAATAAATATAATTACATTTAAAAATATTTTTAAAAAATATATATTTCAAATAAAATTTGATTTAAAAACTAAAAATATATAATAAATATTAGTTTTTAAATAATAATTTTAAATTATTTAATTTAAAAAATAAAATATTTTTATTAATACTTTATTAATAAATATTATATAAAAGATTAAAATAAATTTAAATAAAATAATTTATTTTTAATTTTTATTTAATGTATAATTATTATTAGTAATAAAATATTTATTTTATATAAAAGTTTAACTAAATAATAAATTAAAAAAACTTTGAAAAATAGAAAAGGGGGAGTTGAATTTTAAATTTTTTTTAAAAATTTTGCAATTTAATCCCTATATTTTTAAAAATTTTCGTTACTGATCGATATATGGCCGATATTATAAATACATGCCGGTACCGACCAGTACTAGACAAAACAGGCCAGTACATAAGTATCCCTATTTCGTTCATTCTCCAGCTGGTATCATACGTATCGCCTAATATTGGTCGGTACAAAACAGTATTCAAAATCATGCATTTAACAAACCTTAAAATAAACAAAACTCTGATTTTATTCTTAAGTAATGAAAGGTAACAATACGTATACTTAATATTTTAATGAGAGATTTAATTTTTTCATCTCACACAAAAATTGCATGTAAAATATCACATATAATACATACAATATAACATGCTTCCAATATATATAATATAAATGAAGTATGTAACTTATGCACTCATAATCAAATTATATATATAAAATATCAAGTTTCCTTTTATTCTAATTATTTATCTTCATAATGTAAAATAATATTTCTAACTCTTTGGATAATAGAATAGATTAATCCAAGCGATTCTTAAATAAATTAAATTTCTACTCTATATAGAAATTTAATTTGATTTGAAAATAATTTTAAAATTCAATTAGAAACTATTTTCAATTAGCTTAATTTCTTTAACAAAATTTAACAGAAAATAATTTTCGATAAATTATGCTTCTTACTTATATAATTTTCTTTTTTCAAAATTTAAAAAGTATTAAATCCTAATCCAATTATAAAACTATTTTTAATATAATTAAAAATAAAATTTATTAATTGGAAAGCCGTTTTTGTTTTGTTTTTGTTAGAAAAATCCTTCTTTCATTCAGTTAGTGCTTATAATAGGGCATGCAAATGCAAGATTTGAATTGGTATAAGAAGAGCACGCATTGGCAAACAGACTTCAAGTAGGGAAGGGAATGTTTTTGTTGAATCTGAATCGAATAAGTAACTTCTAATATTAAGGAACCCACTTTCAAAATTAAATAAAACACTTTTAAATTTAGTTAAGAAAGTCATTTATATTATTTATTTAAAGATTAATTTCTTAATTAATTAGAAAATCTTCCCTTAATAGGTTAGAAAACTATTTTAAAAAATTAAAGAAAGCTCATTTTTCATAATTAATAAATGAAAGCACTTTTAAAATTTTAACTAAGAAAAATATTTTTAATAAATCAAGACACTTATTATTCATAAATAATTTAAAAATAAATATAATAAATAATATATTTAATTTCTTTCTACTAAATAAAAATAAATAAACTGTAATTAAGAAAATATCTCTTAATTATTTAAGAAGTCTAATTAATTAATTCCACTTTAATAGAAAATAACTAATTTTATTTTAGAAAAACTTTTTAAAATTTAAATTAGGAATCGATTTAATTATTAATCTTAATCTAATTAACAAAATAATTAATATAACATTAAAACTAATTAAATTTAATTTTTCTTAGTTAATTATCTAACATAATCTAATTATAAAATATAACCTTTTAAATCTTTTCTTGATTCTAATTATTAATTTTATAACTAATTTGATTTAATAATTTTCAACTCTTTGAAAAATTAAACTAAATTCTAAAATATTCTTAATAAAAATTAATCCTTAAAAATAATTTTCAAATATTGAGAAAAATATGTTTAATTTTATTAGGAATTTGAACAGTTTAATCTCAATGAATCGATTTAATTAAAAGGGAAGGCTTAAAACGTATAAAATTAAAATGAAAATGAATTGCAGGCACTGGATCTTTTAAGGAACACACAACTCAATCAGAGTTCAGATCTTCTATCCAACTTTATCCTGTCTTACTCTGTCTAAGAATGAAACGGCACCGTTTTGCCTTAAAATTTGACAGAGAATCAAGTGAAATGTGTAGGCGCCTGTGGGATTCACTCACACTCGCCGTTTTTAAGCCACTTGTTAGCCAAATTAAAAGCCACTTTTAATTTTGGCTATTCTTATTATTCTTCTTCTTATTAATCGTATTATTATTATTATTATGATTATTATTATCCTTCTGTATTTTATTATTAGAATTAGTAATTTTTTTAAATTCTTTTTTATTATTTAATGATTTTAGTTTGATTAAGTTAGTTTGCTTTAATTTATTTATATTAATAATATAAATTTCCTTCTTAAAATTTGTAAATTTATAAATGTTAATTATTTTATTTATTATGATTATTCTTATTATCCTTATTATTATTCTTATTATGATTATTATTATTATTAAGATTATTATTATTGTTATTATTATTAAATTCGTTGTTCATACTTCATAATTTATTATAATTAATTCTATTATTGTTATTATTATTATTAATATTAGTAATAATAATAATAATAATAACAGTAACAAAAATGGCTTTATATAAATAAAATTTAATATTTATGAATTATAATCAAAAATTTACATCATTATTTATTTCTCTTTATTCTAAAAGGCAAATAATTCTTTTTTGTCTTTATTATTATTATTAATAATAAATTCCTTTATATAATTAATATTATTTAATTATTATTATTATTATATTCGTTGTTATTATTAGTAAGGAATATATTAATTTTATTTCTATTTTTATAAAATAATTTTTCTTCTTATAGTTATTTAAATTATTAATCTTATTAACTTATTTTTCGTAATGAAGTGATGAAATATAAAGAAAAAGAACATAAGAATAACAAAAATTTAAAAATAAATACATTAATAATAATAATAATAATAATAATAATAATAATAATAATTTTTATATTATTAACTTAAGAATAATATAAATACTAATAATACTGACTTCCATGAAAAACTAACATTATTATAATAATATAAATACTAATAATACTGATTTCCATGAAAAATCAAAATTATTATTATTATTATTATTATTATTATTATTATTATTATTATTATTATTATTATTATTATTATTATTATTATTATTTGTCATGGGCGTGAATAAAAAATGTCACGCCTGTGACAAATGCACTTCTGAATTATAATTTCAACTTCTACTGTTCCACGTCAAAAGAGTTTGTGTTTTTTAGTTTCGCGATTGTTCTGAGGAACGATCGCGGTATAAAAAAGAAAATGTCTCAATCGCGATGCAGGCGCACTCGCGAGACTGTCGTCAGCCTCGCGATCGCGAGGCAGCCGAATTTTATCCTTTCTCGCTATCGCGACACTGCGCAATTTAACCAGTCTGGCGATTGCGACGTGTCGCGACCGCAAGAATGCCCAATTTACTATTACATATTATTATTTGATTTGTTCTAATTATTATACAATTTTTTGCTTAGTCTTTATTATATTTATTATTATTATTACTAAATACCTTATTGATATTACATTTTATTATTATTATTATTATTATTATTATTATTATTATTATTATTATTATTATTATTATTATTATTATTATTAT
>JANZXR010000006.1:19206944-19236944 GCA_027575705.1 Erythroxylum echinodendron | reverse complement strand
ATACATCAATTTTGTTGTTTACCAAAATCCACAAAAAACAACACAGTTCCAGAAACAGCATACACCCATTCCAAAAATATACGGTTTTTACAAAACCAAATATTTCAGATCTAATTTCAAACCAAAGTGGAGAATGCTGTGGGTTTTTCTAAAATTGTAAAGGAATATGTATGAAATTTAATTTTATACAGATTCCTTTACAATTTTAGAAAATTTTATAAAGCGTAAAAGTAGATATCTAAGTTTCTAGTAGCATAAAATTCATATAAAGAGGAACTATGTATTTGTTTCAATTTTTATAATCAAGAATAAAGCATATGAGGGAGGCGTGCCTTTTTTAGAAAAGCTAATTAACAATGTTGTTAAGCCTTAATTTTACAAAATCAATAAGAATCAATCAATTTTAATAAAAATATAAAATTAAAGTCTACTCGAATATATCACCGTTGAAAAATTGGACCAAGATCCAATCCCATGGATGGTAGAATAATTACGAATCTTCTTTTGTTTTAGTTTCTCAGAAGCCAATATCACTTAAAATTATATAAGATAATACATAAATCATAATTTATACTTTATTTTGAAGCTCGATTCTTTTTTTATCATTTCTCGTGAACTATTTTTTAAATTAGGTTATCTCAAATACCGTAGCTACCTAAGGGTTTGACCTTTAATGATATCATAGAACATGTTTGAAAGAACTCTGCAACTATTGCAGAGAGAATTAGGTCAGGAGAGCCTAGCTCTCTTATAGTTTAAGCTTATTTATAATAAGTTTTGGACATTATAATAATTTAATTGAAATTAAATTCTAATCTTAATTAAACTGTAATTAGAATTACAAATAACTATAATTAAATACCAATTATGCCCAAATAAATTCCAATATCTCATATTGATCCTTATTTATAAATATTTCATATTTAATCATAAAATCACTCAAACATTACAATCCAGTCCAACTTTATTAAAATATTTGTTCTTTTTTAACTTGTTCTTTGTATTTCATCCATTAGGTTCTCAAATATGTTGACAATGGATATAAATTATATTCAGATAAGCTAAACTCTTTTACTTTATCTTTAATTCTCTAATTAAACAATTTATATCTATAGATCATCATTGACATCTAGCAACATATTATGACCATCTAAATTTTTATGAAAGCCAAAGTTGTTTCGACTAACCTTTTTGTATATAATCTTTTTGTATAATTCATTCATTTCATCATACAATATTTCAATTAGACATAAAGTCTAGAATTAATTTCTACTCAATTTTAGTCCAATCATGTTAGTTCACCACCATTAGTAATTGATTCAATTAATAACATTTGAAAACTATTTTCAAGTGTTATTCCACCTTGACCAAGATATCTCGAATCAATACTAATCTAGAATAATAAAACATCCTCCCTAATCACTTTAGCGTGATAACTCTAATATTGATCACTCAATTACCTCTATATAGTTCTTGCTATATTCAATGACTATCGATTGAGTTATCCTTAACTAAAACAGGTCCTAAGGAGTATCAAAGCATAAAAATCCCTATACAAGATAATTTTAGAGATTTCAAGTCAAAATATTAGTTATAAAATGATTACAATGAGAACTTCTATAGATATCTAAGTAATGTTTGAAATGAAATTCTCGTAAGGGGTTAGGTTAATGAACCTGTTCTTAGTAGTGCCAAATAGGCCCAAGCCTGGCCTTGCTCGAAGTCAACAAGCTAGACACGATTTGACTAAGCCTTAGGCCTTGTCTTTTTTAAAAATTATGCCTCGTGCAGGCTTTGGGCGTGAGTTGCTTAATTTAACTTGACCTGAAGCCCAAAACTTATAGGAAAAAAGATGTTATTTTTGACAAAATGACATTGTTTTTCATTTTTAATTAAAAAAGAATCAGGCAGGCAAACTCAGGCTTCAGGCTACCTAAGCCTGATCGAGTTAAGATTCAAGCTTAGACGTCTCAAGCCTAATTAAGCCTTGGGCTAAGCCCTTACTTAAGCAAAAGCTATCGGGTTAAGCCTCAGGACCGACCTAGCCCAACCCATTGCAACTCCTACTTATTCTTTAACAAGAGACAACACGTTTGTTTAAGTATCTTTTATACTTTAGTTTATAAGATTGACTACTTCCTTCATAAGGAAAAATATAACGTATGTTTTTTTTACGTTCTATTAATGTCTAGTCTAAATAAAACAATGACTAAGAACAATTTAGGAATAATACACCATCATATTTTCATTTGTAATATATATTTTTCCTATGGACTTGATTGTTGAGAAAGCTGAATTTGTAGAAAGTCCATCTTCTAAATAGGGGAAAACTTATACACCAAGTGTTTGAATCGATCTTGCTCTGGGTTTGGTCTCATTCTTTGATACAGTCTTGAAGATCCCAACTTTTCATTCTAAATTCCTTCTAATAGTTGTAAATTTAAAATCTTTATAAGTTACTCAAGCTTCATTTAAAATTTCTTGTATAAAGTTTGTATATTGGTCGAATCCTTTTATGGTCTATTGATTCAAGCTCTTTAGTTCTAGATTCGAGTCATTTGTCTCTCGTACTCTTGATTATGCTTCCTCCTTATCTCTTTTTCAAATAAGCCCTAAGATTCATTCTCAATTAGTTGTTTTAGATATGCTATTCCTGTAAATGAAGAATTTGTCTCTCTCTTTTTTTCTCTTTCTTAAATAGAAATATTCATATGTACTACTCTTGTCTTCCTTTTAGAGTTCTTGTCTTAAGAGTTCGGAAAGCTTTTCGGAGTGTTTCCTCAAAAGAGTATTCATATGTCTTACAATTCTTGGCTTAAATTTTTCTTGTCTGCTCAAAGTTTTCATATTTTCTTGTTTTAATGTGCTAGGTTGATGACAAAGTTTTGTTTCTGTTTATTGTTGGCAGTGCAATTCACTTATTTTTGTTAGCTAAAGGACTTATGCTTATATTCAATTTTGCCTTTAGAAATTGCAAACTAAGGTTATTAAATTTAGTTACTTGTTTATATCCCTTTTTTCTGTTTTGAATAGTATCCTTCATTAATATTTTGCATCTGAAGCTTTCCTTTTGTTGAAATTTGGTTTTATGCTCTATACTCTTCAAACCCAACAAGTGTTTGATGTCATCATTACTTGTCTAGATAATTTATGCTTCCAAATGTTTCTTTCTTTGGCTTTTAGAAAATCTGATGCTTTGTTTTCTTCCTTTGAAGATTCAGAGTAAGCCCCATAATGGAGAAAATTTTGTTAAATGGTTCTAGCTATGATGACAATATATAGAGATAATGTTTGGAATCTTAAACAAATAAGATTGATTTTATTGCTTCTCTTCTCTAGTTACTTAGTATCTTCAAAAAAATTTCTTCCCTCTATTGGATGAACTTGTGATTAGTTTCAGATTGTGTTTGTTTATGTTTGATTCATTGCTTTTTGGGTGTTAAGATTTCAGTTTTTGTTCTTCATCAAACCATTAAAAGTTTTAAATGTCTATAATTTTAAATATTTTCTTATTCCTTTTTAACTGTCAAGTACTGTGTATTAGCATTTTATAGAAACCTAGTTCTTATTATTTGTTTAGATTTTGGACCATCTTATTTTAATTTACTTGTAGACGTGTGTACTTGCAATTTTTATATTCGTTTATTGTGGTACCTATTTTGGGATTTAATATCAATCTTTGTTTCCTTACTTGAGTAATATTAGAGTTGTTTAAGAACTTGTCGGGATTGTCTTCTATAGCTGGTGTTGGGAAATAGCATAGTAGTGGTGGCTTTGACTTCTGATGATAGAATAAGGGCTAGTCCTTTATTGAATCCCTCAATGAGTTTTAGGTCAAGAGAAGAGATGATGTTGGCAGATTACATATAGTTCTTAGAACATTGAAACTCTTATAGGAAAGTCTTTAGAATTAGTGAGACTTTTAGACAAATATATGGTTCATATAATGTGCATCTATGAGAAAAAGTAGACAGGAGCTAAAGTGAAAGAGATTAATGAGTTAAAACTTTAGTATTTATGATGTTTGAGATGACATAATGGGGTAGGTATCTTAGTTGCCAATGAACTCATACATCCTATTGTGGGGTTAAAAAGGACTAATGATAGGATTAGATCCTTAAAGATTATGACGAAAGGTGTTGTTTTCAATGTAGTGTGTGGTTATGCACCTAAATTAAGCACCAATTATGGGAAAGGCTAGATGAGGTTATTCAGCACATCCTTTTTTATAAGAAAGTTATTATAGGAGGAGAATTTAATAGTCATATAGGGGCAATCTCGAACGGTTATTCATGGACTCATGTAGGTTTTAGTATGGTGATAGGAATGATAGTGAGATTGTTTTACTAGATCTCATGACAATATTTGAGTTGGTGATAGACAACTATGTTTTTAAGAAAAATGAATAGCACCTGGTGAGTTTTAATAGCAGAACCATGAAAACTCAAATTCACTACCTCCTCATAAGGCGGAGCGATTAATCTAGTAATAAGGATTGCAAGATAACACCTAACACTTACCTGTCAACTCAGCATATAGTTTTTATTATGGATTGATATATGCGTAATTGTTAATATATTTAATCCATGATACTTAGTGATTAATGCTTTAAAATGCTTAAAGCACTCACTTTAGTTCATATTTGATTTTAGGTACAATATGGAAGCTAAAGAGCTAAAGTGAGTCGAAAGCATTATATTTGAGTTGTTTTTTAGAGATTCATAACCATTTATCTTTATGGAGCAAGAATGAGAAGGATTAGAGTAGAGAAGACATCAAAATACATAAAATGAAGAGCACAAATAGTGCATGTTTAAGAAACATGGCTCATAGCCATGTATGAAATTGTCATGGCCATGAGACATCTCTCACGCCTATGACACAAGTTGCATGGGCGTGACACTTAATTCTTGCCCATACAAGGTGGCTCGCATCCATAAGTCCCATGTCTCACACTTACGGTCGTGAATAACATGATACACACTCGTGACTACTATACAGTTGTCCCAAACCCTACTTTTAGGTATAAAAACAATGTTTTGTCGTCAAAACATATATGAAGGTATATGAAACGTTTGGAGCTTGGAGGTTTTAGGAGAATGAAGAAGAGGAGCAAAGCTCTCATCTTTTGGAGACCCATGGAGGGCTAGGCTTTTTCGACCTAGTTCAGAGGTGATATCCATGCCGAAGAGCTTGGTTAAGCATATCTTTCATTTTCTTTGTTGTTATTTCTCTTTTAGAAATTGATTATGTTATCCTATGTTTATTGTTTGGTATTAGGTTAAGATGATCTTAATGCATTCATTAGATTGTTTTATTACGAGCCCATTGCTAGAATTTTTAAATTAATCTGTAATTGTTATATTGAGATTCATTTGTGGCAACTAATGGTTTTAGATCATTAGGGACACAATCCGTAATTGTTGTGTTTCTGATTGGTGTTGAATCATTAGGGATAACGTAACCTAGGCTAAATGACCTGAGCATATGTGGTTGTTGGCTTGATTAATTTGTTTTCCTATCTTGTAATGCAATTGTCCAATTAAGTTTAGAAATCTTATCCTAGGTTGTTCGATAAGTCGAGGTTAATAGAGCTTATCCTTAACCTAGGATTAATAGTTGCTAAGAGAGTGATAAAGATAACAATGCAATGAAGTATGTTCAACTGTATGTAAGCCAAGATTGAACTAATGACCAAAGTCCCTAACGTATTCATCACTTTTCATCACCTTTAAATGTTTTCTTTAATTTTCTTTCATTAGTTTAGCTTCATTTTATTTTATTTTAACCAAAATCAAAACCCCAGATAACCTAAACACCGATTCTTTTCATAACAAAAGCTAATCGAACACGCTCTGTGGGATCAACCTAGACTCACCACTACTATAGTTGTAGGTCTAGTTATTTTGAGTAATGTTATGATGCTACATCATAGATCTTATAATTAAAGGTTGGAAGAAGAAGAGAATCCTTAGGGATAGTAAGATGGAGTTGTGGTGGTGGAATGAAGATGTATAAGAAAAGGTTAAGATCAAGAAGGATGCCTATAAAGCTCTATTGTATAGCGCCATAGAGGTAAGGAGAGTAATTAATAGAGAAAGTTAAAAACTAGAAAAGAAAAAGACAAAGAAGATAATTTCACAAGCTAAAAGCAAAGCTTACAATTAAACCAATGATTGGAAACTAAAGATTGAGAAAACGATATATTTAAGTTAGCAAGAGCTAGGGAATAGAAAGAGATAGATTTAGATAAGTATGTTGTACAAAAGATGAGGACAGGTGCTCGTGACTGAAATTGACACAAGAGAAGATTGTAGAGATATTTCTATAATTTTTTTAATGAAGGTGTAAGGGATAACATCTTATTAGGTGATCTTAGCATATCCAACATGTATTACAATTTTACTTATTATCGGCAGATTACAAAGGAAGAAATTAAAAGAAATTTGAGGAAGATCAATAGTGGAAGGGTAATAGAGCCTGATAAGATACTTGTAGAGGTGTGTAATAGCCTAGGTGAAGAGGGTCTTACTTCCTTGACCAAGATTTTTAATATGATTCTTAAATATATTAAAATTTCAGAGGAGTAAAAACTTTGTATGTTAATTTATCTATACAAAAACATAGAGGACATAAAAAAATGTATCAATTATAGAGACATCAAGCTACTTAATCAGACCATAAAGTTATGAGAGAAGGTGATTGCAGAGAGTGAGAAGGTATACACCCATCTCAGAGAATTAGTTTGGGTTCATGTCAGAAAGGTCAATAACAGAAGCTTTACATCTTCTTAGAAGATTAAAGAAATAAACAAGAAAAGACAATATAACCTACATGTAGTTTTTATTAACTTATAAAAGATGTATGATAAGGTACTTAGGGAAAACATAGAGAGGTATTTAGAAGTTAAGGGAGTTCCTAGGACCTATATACAAGTTATTAATGATATGTATGAAAGTGCAAATACTAGAGTAAGGGTGATCGGAGGAGATACAAAGTATTTTTCTGTTGATATTGGATTATACCAAGGCTCCTCATTAAGCCGTTTTTTATTCATAATAGTGATGGATGAGCTCACCAAGAATATCCAAAGGGATGTGCCTTGGTGTTTTTTGTTTACTAATGCCGTTGTGTTCGTGGATGACAAAAGAGAGGATGCCGATGTCAAGCTAGAACTTTAGCCAGATATGTTAGAGTCAAAGGGCTTTAAATTGAGCAAGCTTAAGACTAAGTACTTAGAGTGTAACTGTTCAGATCATAGGGTGGCTTCTAATGTGGAGGTAAATATTGATTCAGAAGTTATACCACATAAAGAGTGTTTTAAGTATCTAAGATCTTTCATCCAAAATAATGGAGAGATCGATGAAGACATAGTTCACCATATTAGATTAGGGTGGCTTAAATGGAGAAGTGCATAAGGAGTTTTATGCGAAAAGAACATATCACTCAAGCTCAAACGTAAATTCTATCATTTAGCTATTAGGCTGGTCATGTTCTATGAAACAAAGTATTGGCCCATCAAATAGGCGTATAGTCATAAGTTAAAGGTGACAGAGATGAGGATGCTCTACTGGATGAACAACCTTACTAGAAGAGATAGGTCAAGAATGTAATAGTAAAAGAAAATTAAAGGTGACTAATATTAATAAAAAATTAAGAGAGACAAGGTTTAGGTGGTTCAGACATGTTAAGAGGAGACATCCTAACACTCCAATGGGAAGATCTGAGAAAGCTGTACTTAGAGACTATAAGAGGAGAAAAAGAAGGCTTAGGAAGAACTTGGGGAGGTGATCAAGAATGATATGACTCTACCATAACTTATAGAGGACATGAACCTTAATAGAAAACTTTAACATACTGTGATAAGAGTAAAGGATCTCAAAAAGAGAGGCCTTTTTCCTTTTTCATAGGCTTGTAAACATTTTCCTTTGAGGCTTATTTTTGTGTTTAGCTTAAACATTTAACCTAAACATTTTATTATTTAGCCTAAATTTATTCTTGCAATGACTTGTTGGATTTATTTATTTACATGTCTCCTTCTTTGTTTGTGCATTTATTTACTATTTTATCTTTTATTCATATTCTTAACCTTGTGTTTATATATATTGTATTATTTATTTTATTACTTATTTTATATTTTTATTTATACATATTTATTTATACTTATCATCATCATCATCATCATCATCGTCGTCATTGTCTTTTACGCATATTTTTATTTTGTTTTTTAATTATTATCATTTTATTATTTTAGTTTCTTCTTTTTATGTGATTCTATCGAAAACAACTTTTCTATTAGTTAGGAGTAAAATTGCGTACTTTTAGACCTTCTCAGACCCTACGATCAGGAGGACTTTGACTACGATGTCGTTGTTGTACATTATTGTATACATCTAAATATGTATAAGATAAAAAATACTTTTAAATTATTTTATCACTAAAGTACAACCAAAAAATTAATTGTAGAACATAAATTATCAATTTTGGCATGAATTTTTGTTAGAGGTATTGGCCCCGGGTCTCGGTTCTTATTTTGTGGCAACAAGGCGCCAAAATTACGGGACTTTTTAAAATAAAATAAATAAATAAAACTATGATAAAGATAAAAATAATTCATAATGGGAGACAAATACACAAATAATTAAAATAAATAACATAAAATAAAATGGGCATGAAAATAAATTAGAGTGAGAGTTGGACAAAATACAAACAAATGAATAAGGAAATTAAAAAGAAGAAACAAAAGTGAAGAAGTCACGGCCTTGAGTTATTCTCACGGCTGTGCATTTTAAAACGTGTGGCTTAATACAAAGAAGAGTCGCGATTGTGCATATGCACGATCGCGACTTTCAGTGAACAGTAATGATTCGTCGTGATCGTGCTTGGCACGATCGCGACTTTCATGAGAAATTTGGATTGTCGCAATCGTGCACTTCGTCTGCTGCATACACATACTTCAAATCTTCATAACTTTCCATTCCGAAGTTCAAAAATTATGAGCTTTATGTCGTTGGAAAGCTCAGAGAAAGATCTACAACTTTCATAAGACAATTTTGTCAAATTCTACCTAAAGCAATACAGTTTATTCATTGAAATTTTAGAAAATATTTTCATTCCTTTATTCTCTTATTTCTCTCATCTATCAACATTCACCTTATACAAATTCACAAGACCCGAATCCAACAGTCATAAACCATACATACAAAACTCTCATTAAACAATTTCCTTAAGAAAAATCTATTCAAAAGTCTTCAACAACCATCAATTTTATTTCCAACACAATTGACAATTAACAATGGAGAATTTTCTGCATAAATACAGAAGAGAAATTCTTCACCTCTACAACCATTTCTCAATCATCGTAACCTTTATACATAATTTCAATTACATAATGAAAGTCAAAACAATAGCATAACCCAAAAATACAGTCATGTATGCTCATGCTTAATATGCTTCTAAAGCTACCCAAAATAATCCAACTAACTTAATTACAAATGAAATATTGCTTGGAGATTTGCCGAAGTTTTGCAAAGTTCAGTATTGATCTGTTGATTCTTCACCTGAGAAGTGGAAAATGACGGGGTGAGCTAGGAAGCTCAGTGGCTAATATGCTTATAACCATCGGTGATGAGCCATAAACAATCAAGCACATATTTATACATATATAGCACCTTAATCTAGAAAATTTTAATATAACTATAATTTTATCTCATATAACACATAATAAAAAATGCTATCACATAAATCATATCATGTATTTTTCAACCATTAAAACAAAGCATTCAATCATATATCATGCTCAGTAAAACACAATGAAATGCACAAATAATATGGTTTGAGAGAATCCCATAAAACATAATGGTGAAACCAAAGTTTACACCATGAATGAAATGAGTCCATTTTTTGGAGCTCATATGCCACAAGAGGGTAGCCGAAAGAAGGCTTTAGGTCAACGTACACGTAACAAAAAGAATGGTATCTCTCTTTCCCACACAAGTAGATTTTCGATGCTTACATATTTCATATCATATTCATACTTTCATACTTCTTAAATTTGTGTTTTTCATCAATACAAAAGTAGTAGAATTCTTATAAAGAAAACATAATATCAATCACAGATTATTTTTCCCACATTCATAATGAATAAAAGCAAGCATTTAAATACATATACACGCAAATAATTTCAGCTCATCAACATAACAACTATAATCATATTACCCACTTCTTTTCTTATAAATCCAAGCTCAAACTTATCTTTCCTCTTGTTTTTGCCTTCGACTTTCTTGTTCCCTTCAAACAACCATATTTTCATTTAATCAACTTACACGAATAGAAATTTCATAAAGCTCTATTATCCAAAAATAAGCTTAGACTTAATCTACTCTTAGTTTATCTAACTAGAAGAACCAAGATCAAGTTAAAAGTTCATAAAAATCTAAGAACATAAATCTCTTGTTCTTCTTCTTTCTTTCTTTATTTTCAGAACACAAAAACCTATTTTCTCTACTTTCTTCTTCTATCCAAACAAGAAAAGAAGATATAGCTTACCTAAAAACTCCGTTGAATCTTCTTCTTCTACTTCTTGTCTCTTTTTCTTTCTTTCCTTCTTCTTCTTTTCTGGTTTGTTTTTCTGTTTCTCTTCTTTCTGCTTCTTCCTATGTTTTCTTCTCTCTTTCTTTCTTATTTTCACGACTCTCTCTCTTTTTCCTAACCTCTCACACACGTCTCTCCATTTTTTTCTTGTTATTACACGACTCTCTTCTCTTTCTCTAGTCTCTTCTAGTTCTTATTTTCTCTTAACCTCACGACCACATCTCTTTCTTTCTTCACTCACGAACATGTCTCTTTCTTTTGTTCTTCTCTTAATAATCTAAAACAAACTCCAATCTTCCAAACTTACCCTTCCATATTTAATATAATTCCTACTAAATCCTTAACCTTATTCCAACAATTCCATTTAATCCATGCAACCATATGTAATTAAAATCAAAAATCATAATTAAACTCTATAAATTTCTAATTAAAAAAAATCTTATTTTTATACATGACTAAATGCCAACAAATTTTCATTAATAATTCTAACTTCCAAGAAAAGTTTGGGGTCCAACAAAAGCTGTAACACCTACTTAACAAGCTTTAAATTACTACTCTCATTTCCTATTTTTAATTCTTTATTTTATTACCATCATACAACTGTGCCTATTTTGATATTGATGTAATGCAATTACCCTTTCTCCTAACTCATAATACACGGTGTTACAAAGGTCTTCTTAAGCACCGAACTTTTCCACAAGTTGCGCCTAATCTTTTGCACGACAATCTTACATATATTCATTTAAGCAAGACTTAACCTTTCCTACATGATCGTCGACCAACAATCAAGTTCCCGAATGCCTCATGACCTTCACAGTGATTAACTCTCACACTTGCAAGAAACTACGGAAGCAATAGAATATTTAAAGGCAAAAATAAAGCAAAGAAGAGATACAACAAACTACAAAAAGTTAAAAAGCTTGTCTGCGTCTAATTTATTATTAATTTCAAGCATTAGAGAACTAAACATTTTAACATACTCTCTTACTGATCCATCCTGTTTCAACTTCTTCAAGGCATCCCTCACGAGCCAAGAAGTATTCATCAGAAGAAATTGATCCTTTTACTCCTTCTTCATCTTGTCCATGTGATTACGGGATATATGCCTGCACTGATCTTGACAAAGGTCTTTGTTCACCACCAAAGCTTGGCATCCACATCCAAGTACATGGTCGTCACGTTGACTTTTTCATCATCGGACATCTTTGCAGCCACAAAGTACTACTTCATGTCCCATAGAAAGTTCTCAAGTTCCTTCGCATTCCGAGCACTTTTGAAAACTTTGCATTCACGTACCTTCACCATGGTGCTCTTGACACGTCTAGTCTCCTGTGTTACAATAGCACGCCTTTGCCTTCATTAGCTCTGCTATTTAATGCTGCAATGCCTAGATTTGCTCCACCATCATCTCCATTCGAGTGTTGTAAGAAGTAACCTCCTCCTCCCCTTGAGGAATTGGGCCAATGAGTGCATCTACTCTGTTGACACACTTTGTCAAATTACTGTCTCCGGCCATCTTGAAATTATGGCTTTGATACCAGTTGTTACAAAGTTCTTCTTAACCACTGAACTTATCCACAAGTCACGCCTACTCCTTTGCATGACAATCTTACTTAGATTTGTTTAAGCAAGACTTAGACTTCCCAATGTGATTGTCGACCAACAATCGAGTTCTCGAATGCCTCACAACCCTTGTACTGTTTAACTCTCACACTCGTACGAAAGCAATAGAATATTCAAAGGCAACAATAAAGCAAAGAAGATACAAAACATGGCTAACCTTTATTACTTCCCTTAAAGTATACAAAGCTCTCTCACTCTGTGTGAAGACTAAGACTGAAATGAGCTATATATAAACATCAAGTCTTGGGGAATAAGCTAGAATCCTAACAGAACTCTACTAACCATGATCATATCTTATCCTATCATATTACATCGTTATCCTATAAGATTACATCCCCATCTACATAGAACACTATCTGATAAGGTCTATCTACATCCCAACAAACAAGATAAAAGATTACACATGATCTATCACTATCTATGAAGATGTCCACTATCTTTATATGATCCTCCTGCATGGTCTTTATCTTTTAGCACTGATGTTTATCCTCTGTGATCTTGTCCACTACATCATACAAAATCCCCACGATCTCAATCATTTGATGACGAGTCATCCAAGCCACATAACATACTGGTCTTCAATGCTTACCTATGTAAAGTCTATTAGTTATGGTCCATCCATTTGAGCACCTACTAAGTCCTTAGTCGATCAAGAACTTAGCCTTAGCCATATCAGCTCATACATGGTTCGAAACTCTACCAAAACTCACACTATGCTTAATCTAACGTGCTAAGTCACCTTGGAGTTTTTGCATGACATCACTATGTGCGCGATCCAGCTAACCTTCTACCCAAGATTCGTTTCCGGCTAGCTATAAAGTGCCTTAATATGTTAAGGGGCTAACATACAGGAAGGATCTCCTCCTTTTTATGTTCCATAAATTTTATTATTTCAACATGTTTTGTTTTAACAATCCCCAATTTATATACGAGATAATCAAATATAGTTTATTATTAACAAAATGCCTATTGCAAAAAAAAAAAAGAGATTGCGATTTAAATTTTATAAGGCAATAATATTTTTAATCTTTCAATTTAACATTTTTCTATTTCAATCTTCTAACTATCAAACTTTACAATTCAACATTTAAATTTTGCTAACCACTTTGTATTAGGAATTTATTAATATTTTAAAAGTAACATAACATAAGTTTAATTAAACATAAATGATATGAGTGTCTTAAATACCATATAAATTTTCTATTAAGAAGACTAATGAAAATTATAATATAAAATAATTAATAAAATATAATGACTGAAATCAATAATCAATAATTAATTATATCAAATAATATATATTTAACTAATAACAAATTAGGTTACCAAACACTAAAAATAGGATATAAAAAAGCAGGAAAAGGCTAAAAATAGAAAATTAAAAATTAGGTGCATTTTGGTTTTACGTCTATTTTCGATTATGGGTTTTAGTTTTTAGTTTTAATTTTCTGTTTTTAGTTCTTTTTTTTAAAATAAAAATAATAACATATTTGATTGCTAATATAAACGTAATTATATTTTATTACTGATAATATTTATATAATAGATAAAATTTAAAGATAAATTATTTCTATGAACAAAAAGTTAAATATTTATTAAATAAATAATTTAATAATTATTTTTATTTATAAATTAAAATTTTTTTAATCTTTATTTTAATCATTTAAGAAAATTTTATTTAAAATTTTATATATTTTAAATTATATTTACTAATAATAATTAATCTGAAATTATTTTATTTTCAAATTTAATATGTAAATTAATTATAAAATTGAATTAAATTATTAATAATTCTAAATAATTAGTATGCAATTTTAAATTAGATTATTCATAAATTCTTATGATAATTAATATTAAATAATTAAATAATATATATTTAGTTGATACTAAATTAAATTATGAAAAAAGGAAGAAATATAATATAATTTTTTTTTTGGTTTTCATAAATTATATAAACTGAAATAAACTAAAATTAATAAAAGAAATTAAAATTTTAATCAAAGTTTTTTTATTGAATTTGAAAAGGGATGATGGAAACTTGGCTGTACTGAATATTGATAATGTAGTGGGCAAAAGTCAAACACAGAAGAAATAAGTTGGGGCCCAGGGTAGGATTATACGTGTCCTGACCAATCAAAAAGCAGCATTAGTTTCTACTTAAAGGGGAAATTTTCAATTTCTCACAAATAAATTAAAAAGCCGCTCCCAGTCCCAGACACTGACTCGTACTAATCAAGCCAGGCGACTATGGAGTTTCGTTGCTAGTATCGACGACTCGGTCTCAGACACATCATCAGTTACCAACTCATCAACACCCAAGTCTTATTTCAAACGACGCCTAAAAAATGCATTCTTTTGGGTACAGAGCCAATGCCTTGCTCACCTTCGCCGTCACAATCCTTGCTCTCATGTGCGCTATGGCTTCCCTCTCCGACAATCTTAACTCTCCTTCTCCATCTGCTCAAATTCAGGTTTTCTCTTCATATTCATCTTCGATAACTTTTAGATCTATTAGGAATTTAGGATCTGAAGCTTTAGTTTTCGTTGGGGGTTTGTTTGATTTTGTAGATATTGAATTTCAACTGGTTCCAAAAGCAGCCCCATGGAAATGATGAGGTCAGTTTTATTTGTATTTTTGTAATGATTTAAATAAAAGATCTAGGTATTATATTTGCTTGAATATTCGGTTGATTTGTGGTTTTGGTTTTTCCTTTGTAAAGTTTTCTTTTCTTTGATTTAATTAACCAAGAAGTGGGAAAAGGAAACGAAAAAATTGCAGTCTTAAGATCACATGAGAACTAGCTTTGAAGCCCTGAATTTAGTTTGAAATTGGAAACTAGAAATTTTTTCCCTTTCCATTCCATGACCGTGCTGAGGAGTCATTAAGGTTTCTGATAAAAGCGTTTTCTATTGAT
Organism: Erythroxylum echinodendron; assembly: GCA_027575705.1. Taxonomy (NCBI): domain Eukaryota; kingdom Viridiplantae; phylum Streptophyta; class Magnoliopsida; order Malpighiales; family Erythroxylaceae; genus Erythroxylum; species Erythroxylum echinodendron. The sequence goes on along the minus strand of JANZXR010000006.1, from coordinate 19,221,816 downwards.
TCAGTGGTTTAGTTTCATTGACTGTCAAGTTTAGGTAACTTTCTTTATTCTATCTCCTCTTTCTAATGGTGGATTGTTATTTTCTTTTCATATTAGAGTTTGTGAAGTACTTCTAAAACCTGAATGGAGCATTTTACGTTTCCCTTAAAGTAAAAATGTTTACTATGCTGATTGTTGGCAGAAAGGAACAAAATATCCTTGAGTTAGCAATAACTGAAACGGGCTTCTTTTTATGGAATAGTTGGATCTTTGCGATCTGTATGGTTAATAATTTAGTATTTTTCCTGGTGTTTAATAATATGTTATCTTATCTGATTTAATGGTTATGGATTGAGGAAATCATGATTTGAACTTCTGTAAAGCTTTCATGAAGCCTTTTAAGTCATCCTGAATTAAAGTGTGATCCTCAATTGCTTTTTGGAGTACCAAACAAACAAAAAAATTTTGTCGCCAATAACATTCATTGCATGAAATTTGAAGAAGATTTTCCACATGGAGTCTGCTTCCTTACTAATAGAATTTGACTTGGAAAAGGGTTAAGCATATGAATACTCGTTGAACAGTTGTCACATTTTTAGGCGCAGCTGGTGATCAATTGATTTTGAATTCACCCTGCCACTCATATTGTTAAAGTGTCCTTATAATTAGATTGATGAACTAGCGTGAATAAGCGATGTATTAAAAAAATAGTTGAGCACACTAGTATCTGTTAGGTCATTAACAAATTCAACTGTATCTGTTCCTATTAGGGTGGTGTTATTTTCAACAAGCATATAAATATATATAGTGATTGAATCGTTTCCAAAGTTTTTGCATTAAAATTTTGAAATGAGAAGATCATGGGTCTTATGTGAATATATAGGATTAGTTGAAGAGGTGGTCATTTATTGAACGCTGACGAAAAGCAGTTGATCACACAAATTTCTTTTTTATGTTGAAATCTGTCCATTTTGACTTAACTTTCTGCTGAAAGTGGTGATGGTTATCTTATGTGAGAGTTTTTATTTTTCAGATGGTGTGTTCAAAAGGTCATTTTTCTGTTTAAGTTCTGTAATGGTACACCTAGCATTCATTATGAGCACACTGATGTCCTAGCTTCATGTTCAAAACTAATTTAATTCGATGTCATCCAATATAGGTTAGCCTGACGATGAATATAACAGCCGATTTGCAATCTCTGTTTACATGGAACACAAAGCAGGTATGTTATCCAGAATTCTTTTGTTTTTAGATAATATGTTTTAATTGTTTCTTTTTAAGCCTTATATACTATGTATCATCACCTAAAGCAGAGGAAAACATTCGACTTTTGTCTGTCTGTATCTAATTTGACTACATTTCTAGTATTGAATAGATTCTCTACATTTCATTTCACCCGTAGACAAACTGGCTATTGATATCTTATGAAGTGAAATTTTCTGATCCTGATGAACTTTATTGATCATCTTAACATTTTGCTTTCCTCAATTCTTATCTTCTGTTTTGAAAGTTGATCAACATATAGGATAATTTTCTTCTACATTTGCACAGGTATTTGTATTTGTAGCAGCAGAGTATGAAACCACAAAAAATGCTTTGAACCAGGTACTTCTAATTGCAACCTCGAAACATTTCAGTTTCAATTCCGTCTGGTTATTCTGTGTTTCAGTTGCAAGGTCCGATCTAGCATATTTTATCTTTCCATGCGGCATATTCCACATGGATGGAAACTAGATCGTGCATGAAATTCAGTCATTTTGCTAGATTAAGCTAATTATGAATTGTTTTTGTGTAATAGGTATCACTCTGGGACGCGATCATACCTTCTAGAGAGCATGCAAAGTTTTGGATTCAGACAGCTAACAAGTATCGATTTGTAGATCAAGTATGCCAAATTCTTTAAATTTCTTCACGCAGATACAACCAGTTTTCCTGCTTGTCTCATTATGGTTGATAACGGGTCTCTTTTTCTGAATTGATGGTGCAGGGGAGCAACCTACGGGGCAAGGAATTCAACTTGACGCTGCACTGGCATGTCATGCCCAAGACTGGCAAGATGTTTGCCGACAAATTAGTTATGTCCGGATACAGCTTGCCTGAGGAATATAGATGAGGTTGCGATATTGTATTGTATGTTTTTGCTGTAATTTTGGCCATTTAACATGGGATGATAAATGTCAGCTAAAAAGAAAATAGAAACTGGGAGAACTTTTGTTATGTTTGAGAAAAAACCAAGATGAAAGCCACCTGCATTTTTTAGGCTCACCGCAAGAACATTATAGTGAATTTTTGATGATGGCCCTACTTCTCACGTTCCTTGTTCACGTTACATGTATTAAATTCATTCCACCAGCCAAATTCATAGACTACCATCTTCAAGCAAAGTGTGCGGTTTGATTGGCATGCCAAATGCCTTTTTGGGTCAGCAATTTATCATTTCCCTCTACGATCTTTTTTCTTTTCGGTTCAGGAGCATTTTTGTTTCTAGAATCTTAATATTATTTCATAAATAAGCTTGAGGCAAAAAGCTTATTTAAATTTCTCTTTACTATTAAACAGGCCCAGCTTACAATTACTTACAACGGTAGACTCTAAGTGTTATTTGTACAACATAAGAATGGTATAATTTGTGTTTTGTTCAATGATAATCTTCTCTTTATTTGCCTTTTTCTTTTCGAAAAATTTCAATCAATCATATGATGAGTGTGACAGTTCCTAAAATTCTTAAATTATGGTTAACCAAATTGTTCTCAAATTATATCATTAATCATTAAAATCCTTATTAGTTCTAAAAGAGAGGATTGTTTGTTAAACACAAAAATATTCTATATAATATAACTATCCAAACTATCATATTTAAAAACATATACAATTAAATAATTTTGCTCAATAAATCTGTTGGCTCTATCTGAACTCCACTCTGTTAGTCATGTACTTGTAAACTGGGATTATCAGTAATCACTCGATCTTCTAAGAAAAAATAGCAAAGAGTGAGCTGCCTACTCAGTAAGGATAACTGACCATATCCTTAAAATCAAATATTTCAATAAATAATTATAAGACTTAGTCAATCGATTAAACTACACATTTGATACCTATATACACAACAGTACTCAGTATAATCCAAACAGTTAACAAATATTTAAAAAATTTTACCAAATTATGATTTAAACAAATATTAAATCATAATCCAAACAGTTAACTATCATTTATGCTTTATGTCAATATTTAACTGAATTTTTTAAGCCCAACTTAAACTAGTAAGCTTACATCCAATGGTCTGTTGGCTCATCTAAGCTCATCATAAACCCTCACCAAGTGGAAATGTACTTAAATATATAAGTAGTAGCACATGGTACTTCAATTTCTCAATCTTTCTTGGTACCCCAGTACCACTTCGATACCTAGCCATCGGCATATGACATTCTTGGGATTCAGAATACCCCAATATCTACTCCACGGACAGATACCTAGCCACCACTCGCTCATAATCGACGTAACCTATCAATTAAAGACCATTGAATGTAGCCTATCCTAGGCAAGCTATCAATTCTTGATTTTCATCAATTATTCATAACATATTATCGACTCGTCGCTATTTAATAACACATTTTTGTCGAATTAACAATCAATACATCGCAATATACATAACCAAATATAAACACAAAACACATTGTAATTCATGTATGAAACCATTAATCAATAATTTAATTAATGACTAATTCAAAACATAATTTATTAATAACAAAACCATACTGTATTTTAGGAGAAAAATTCTATCCTTACCTCAATTTTGGACTCAACTAATTGATAGTTCAAATTACTCCTTTATCGGACCTTCAAACTTAGAATTTACAAAATTCTATTAGACTATTTTACAAAAAATTTCTAACCCAATTACACTTAATAATTCAACCTTATTCTCTTTTCTAATTTATTCTTAATCATAAAAATTAATATCCTTACCAACCTAATCACTATAATTACCAAAATACCCTTAACTAAATAAAAATTCTATTTTACCCTCATCCATTTCAAGTAATACCAAAAATGCCCTTCTTGGAAGTAAATTCTAGATTTACTCCTTCACTTTTTGCATTTCCTATTTTGCCCCTACATGCAAATTAAAATTTTAAAAGATGTCACCTTGTTCACCCTCTCCTCTTCTCTTATCTACTCTTCTTTTATCAATTTTCCAGCCACATTTTCTCCATTTTTATCCCTTCATGAAACTTCAATTATTGTCCCAAAACAATCACAACATGCAAACCAACTATAAACTAGTGTAGAGTGATCCAAAAATCATAAAGAAGATACAAAATGGTAGCTGGAAATTTACCTAAGAGCTAAGGGATTTTTGGGGTTGTTAACCTCCAAAACTTCCTCCAAATTTGCTGCAAAACAAGCCCAATAAGAGAACACATAAGAGTGTTGTCATATGAAGGATAAAATGGTACATTTAGACACACTTACTAGTTGGAAAAGTTATGAGAAAATGAAGAAGGTTGATTTTCATATGTTCATTTTTCCAGTAGATTACTTCTATTTAAACCCCTATGCTAAAAGATTTTATGGGCTGGGCTATTAAATTGCTTTAATTAGCATTGTGGACTTCACAGTTCTCCCCGTCTAAAAGAATTTTGTCCTCAAAATTAAATTATGTACCTAAGGACTAAACAAATAAGGATATTGACGTTGAACTTCGTCCTCTACCTCCTAAGTCACCTCTCTTGGAGAACTATAATGACTCCATAAAACTCACACCATCGAAATCTCCTGCCTCTTTAATTTCCTAATTTATCTATTGAATATCTCCATCAGCTCCTCTTTATAACCCATGTCATTTGTAACTTCGATCTTAGGCCTTAATATAAGATAACTAGGATTTGATTGGTACCGTCTCAACATCAAAACATGGAACACGTCATGAATATGTGATAACTCTAGTGGTAATGTTAATCTGTAAGCTAACAGCCCCATACGTTGCACAATTTCATATGGTCCGATATACCTCAGACTCAACTTCCCTCTCCTATCAAACCTCAAAGTTCCCCTCCAAGGTGATACACGAAGAAATATCATATCTTTAACATTGTACTCCATCTCCTAACGATGTTGGTCAGCATATTTCTTTTGCCAACTTTGAGTTGTCTTCAAGCATTGCCTTACCACTTTTATTTTCTCCAACGTCTCTTGAACCAACTTTGGTCCCTTTAACAATCTAGCATCCTTTATATCCCCACATATCCAATCTCTACCGCTTCCTATATAATGCCTCAAATGGCATCATATCGATGCTAGAGTGATAACTATTTTTATACGCAAACTCCATCAAAAATAGATATCTACCTTAATCACCCTCAAAGTTCAGCACACAAGCTCTCATCATATTATCCAATGTTTGAATCGTATGCTCCAACTATCCATCCGACTAAGGGTGAAATGTAGCACTCAAATTCAACCTTGTCCCCAAAGCTGTCTGTAAACTCTTTTAGAATTGAGAAGTAAATCGTGGATCTCGATCTGAAACAATAGACACTGGAACCCTGTGTAACTTTAGAATCTCATCAACATACAACCTGGCAAGCTTATCTAAAGAATCTATTTGTTGCACCGATAAGGAATGAGCTGATTTAGTTAGCCTATTTATAATCACCCAAATTGAATCATGTCTACATCTTTTCCTTAGTAACGCTACCACGAAATCCATTGGAAATTTCTCCCACTTCTATGATGGAATGGCTAAGGTCTTAATTTTCCTGTTAGTACCTAATGCTTTGCCTTAACTTGTTGGCAGGCCAAACACCTTGACACAAACTCTACTACATCTTTCTTCATTATTGGCCACCAGTAATAAGGTCATAGGTTCCCATACATTTTTGTAGTACAAGAAGCATAGCATATGGTGCACTGTGAGCTTCTTTCAAAATCTTCTCTCATAATCCATCTACATTCGGTACCTAAACTTGCCTAACAATTACCAATGCTCTATCTTCTCTTACTGTAAAGTTAGTCTCCCTATTCTGTTGCACACTCTCTCTCATAAGCATTAGATAAGAATCTTGAGCTTGGGACTCTCTGATCCTATCATCCAAATCTAGTTGTACTTGTAATGTCACCAATAAACCACTCATATAATCAATCTCCAATTTGACGTCTAGTGCACTCAACTCCACCAATGATATCATATTGTGTCCACTCAAATTAGCCATTATCCCTGAGCCTTTCCTACTCATAGCATCTGTACTATATTAGCCTTCCCCAGATAGTAATCAATAGTACAATCGTAATCTTTCAACAAATCAATCTATCTTCTTTGCCTTAAGTTTAACTTCCTCTAAGTTAAAATATATCTGAGGCTCTTGTGATTTGTAAGGATTTAGAATGTCTCTATATACATATAATGTCTTCAAATCTTAAGAGCATGCACAATTGCTGTTAACTCTAGATCATGGGTGGGATAATTTAACTTATGTGATCTCAACTGGGGAGAGACATAAGCTATCACCTTTCCATGATGTATCAATACACACCCCAAACCTATCCTTGAAGCATCATTATATATCTCAAAATCTCCACCACCCAACGATAACACTAAAATTGGGCTAGAATTTAATCTCTGCTTAAGCTTCAAAACTCTCTTAACATTGACCGATCCACTCAAACTGAACTCCTTTATTTAGTAGTTTGGTTAATGGGCTAGTTATTATCGAAAATTCTTTTATAAATCTACAATAATACCTAGCAAGTCCTAAAAAACTCCTTACCTTTGATGTCTTTCTAGGTAGTTTCCACTGCGTAATTGCCTTTGCCTTAGCAGGATTAGGCATCACTCTATATCTGGACACTACATGTCTAAGAAAAACTACCTACTCTATCCAAAACTCACACTTACTCAACTTTGCACACAATTGTCTCTCCTTCAGAATCTGTAACAATCCTCAAATGTTGCTCATGCTCCTCTTTACTTCTTGAATACACCAATATATCATCAATGAACATTATCACAAATCGATCCAAATACTCTTGAAAAGTCTTGTTCATCAATGCTATGAATGCGGCTAGTACATTAGTCAACCAAAAAGGCATCATTAGGAACTCATAGTGGCCATACTGAGTGTGAAAAGCTGTCTTGGGAATACTTGACTCAGCTATCCTCGACTGCCAGTATCTTGATCTCAAGTAAATATTGGAAAATATGAAAACTCCCCTCAACTGATCCAAAAGATCATCTATCCTTGACAATGGGTACTTATTCTTCACTGTCACCCTATTTAGCTGTCGATAATTGAAGCATAGTCTTATACGAACACTTTTTTTCTTCACAAACAACACTGGAGCTCCCCTTGGTGATGTGCTTAATCTAAAAAAACCCTTTCCCAGTAACTCCTCTATTGCCTTTTTAACTCATGTAACTCAATAGTAGCCATCCTGTAAGGTGCAGTAGAAATCGGTATAACCCCAGGCATAGTCTTAATAGTGAAATCTATCTCTCATTGAGGCGGTAAACTAGGTAAATCATCTAAGAACACCTCCGAAAATTCCCTCACTACAGGAATATCCTTTATTCTAGGACTCACCTCCCTCGTATCTATGATATGCCTCACACCCCTCCAATATCAACCGTCTAGCAGTTGTGGTCGAGATCAGACATATTGGAACCACTCTGTGATCCCCCATAAATATCACTACCTAAAGGCTCTATCATCACCTCCTTTGCATAACAATCTATTATAGCTCAACGTTGTGCCAACCAATCCATCCCGAGAATCATATTGAACTCCCTTCATTTCATCACTATCAATTTAGCTAATAGGTTCACTTCACCAATCCTCACTGGCATTTCCCTCCTTACCCTATTTACTACCACATAGTCGCCTACTGATAACAACACTCTTAGGTCATATCCTAAAGGACTAACGTCCCTTAGAACTCTAGAGGCAAACTTTAAAGAAATGTAAGAGTGTGTAGATCTTGGGTCTACTAACACATAAGCTTTAACATTAAATAATAAAATTGTACCATAAATGACATCGTTGGCTTCGCTCGAAACAAAGGCACCGCTCTGAACTTGTACTATCTCCTCTGCCCTTACTCATGAACTCCTCCCTATTGTCAAACAACTCGTTTGTAAGTGCTCCTTCCCTCTATAAATATAACATGCCTTATTGATCCCAGTAGGTCCCTAGCATGGTCCTTTGTGAAATCTCCCACAGGTAACTCAACTTTGAAACCCTCCAACTCCTCAATCAAAAGATCCTCTGAACCTCTAACTAGCCCATTTATCTGATTCAATTAATGGTGCATTAGCAGTGCTATGTTGTCCTGAATCCCTACCAACTCCTTGATCTCTATTAGATCGATAGAAACTACCACTTCTACTCAATGTGCCATCTGCTCTCTTAGATCCCCTTGTACCAGTTTGAGTAGCTGCCCTCTTAACAAACCAACTCCCCTCTACTTGATGACTCTCTTATCGCCTCTTTACCTCTCTTCTTCTTTTACCTAGCTCTATTACATCCTCCACTTTGAGTGCAGTCTCTAGTAATTTCTTGAAATCAGCAGTAGCCACCTATTGAATGCAAAAATAATATACTCATTTTACACTTAAAAATTAAAAGTGTACAGGTCGTGACTTGTAGTTAGAAAGCAGATATCGATCCCATAAGGATTGATGCCCATACACCACTTAATTCAAATCAAACTTTGTTTAAGAAACAAAATTGTTTTAACGAAAATAATTTGGAAAATTAAATTAAAATTGAAAGACTAATAATGACCAATAAACAATACCATAGTGCAGAAAATTGGAATTTAAGAATTTAATTACTAGAGATCACTTTCTCCCTATTTTGTCTCCCTCATATTTTTTAACCGAATTATGTCTCACCTAAGATTTTCAAATCTATTAATTACCCTCTCTTAAGGTGTAATTAATTATCCCTAATTAAATTAAATGAAGTCAATTGAACAATCTCTCAACCTACCCAATCACTCCACCAATTTAACTAGTTATTAAATTATCCTATGGATGATCAATTGAATTAGTTGAGATCTCTTTTCTAACTAATCAATTAACTTGATGATAAGTCTATAGGTTGCCAACTCTCATTGTACAATCCTACACAAATAACCTTTCCCACTCTCTCGATTTAAGATAGAAATAAAATGAACAATCATCAAAGACAACTTTCATTTAATTCAATAAAATAGGAGTTTAACAAGAATAGTTCAAAAGCAATCCCTAAAAACAAATCAGCCAATCATGGTCTCCATAACATCACCAACACTTAAATATTCCATTCTATAAAGATTAGAAGAGATAAAATTGACAGAAAATTGAATAAAAAACTCCTTCTCTTCTTTGTCAAAATCTGGAAATTTTGATGTTATTGTGCTATTTTCCCAATTATTGTTGATAATCCTTGAATCTTCACCTTCCTTAAGACTCAAAACTTGTATTCTTCACTTAAGGAGGCTCTTTTCTATATAGGGTTTCGTCTTCTTTCATCCATGAAGGCTTAATTGTATTTTATAGTCTAGAAACCCTAAGTTTAATTGAGCCTCATATAATGTCTAGAATTAAACTTCCCACAATCATGGGAATTGGCACGATTCCCACGATCATGGGATCTTGCAACAGAATGTCTCATCTTCTCGTCTCCTCCCTGATCTCTAGCTCAATCTCCAAGTTGCTCAATCTTCCTTCCTACATAAAAATAATCAATTCTTACCCTAAATTAACATCAAACATAAAAGAACAACAATGAAAATCAAACTAAATGAAAACATATAAAATGAATCCTAAACTATAACAATAATAAAGTATTATGCAAGAAACACATGCCAAATACTTAGAAAATATAGACTAATGCACAACTATTAACATCCCCATGCTTAAATCTTTGATTGTCCTCAAGTAAAATAAATATAACCAATCAATTCTATCACTTCATTTTCACAAAGATCAAAACTACAATCCCTCAAATTTTAGCCAACTCAAATATTAAGTTACTGCACATATCATGAATGCTTTTTCATTGGTGTATATAAGCAAACTCAACAATTAGCACCATCACTTAAAGATATAGATGCAAAATGAATCTTCCTCAGTTTTTTCCCTCATTTCTCTTAAGTGTTTGATAGTTAGTGTTTCACTCAAACTTCCTATAAGAAACTACACTACCATAGGCTTGTTAATACACCAATTCTCCTCTACAATGATTGCATGCATAAATAGATCAAAAGGACTTGTTCAAGGTTGTAATGTGGTAAAGGTTAAAGTGGGTAAAGAGGATAAGGGGTTAACACAAGCATTCATAAAGTATAAAGTGGATAAAAAGGGATAACAAAACATAAATCCGAGATATCCAAATGTAATTAATATTCTGCATTTGTTGATGCTACTCAAATGTTCTTCCTTTGTCTTTTCTTTTCTTTTTCTTTTCAATACATTTTTTCATTTTTCTTTCTGTTTCATAATACATGGAAGAACTATGAATAAAATAGTAAACTATATACGATGTGATCTACAAGAAAAAATATCCTCAATCATCTTGGTAAAAATTTTCACAACGATCCCAACTAATGTATTACTTAATACTCAACTAAGCTTGTGAATGGGTAGTTTAATGGGGTTTCAGGTTTTAAAATTTTTGGGTATTTTCAAGAAACAAAAGGTTAAGGCTCAACGGGGATAGCAAGGGATAATCAACAAGTAGGTCATTTAAACCAAGGGTTAACACAAAAATGGCTTTAATCATCTTTATTAAACATGCATCTAGTAGACTTAAATTGATTCAAAGCAAGTTCTGAAGGTAATAACTTAAGGAAGTATCACTCAATAAAGAAATAGAATGACTATTGATGCAGTCATATGGGCTCAATCCTCACATTGGCTCAAATGAAAACTCATTATACATCTCTACACTACCTCATTGCTCAAATGTCAAATTGTGAGTAAGCTTATTTAACCAACTATTTTTCATCACTCTATATGGTTCACTTTCTACTCAAGAAGCCTAATCCAAGTTCAAGCATGCATTCAATCTAATTCCAACTAGCATGAAAAAATCTTATGGCAATACTCATCAAAATGATTCGAGTGTGGTTCCATTGTTTACACAAAACAACATGATATGCCTAAACATGCATCATATTTAACAGAATGCAAACAATGCAATTAAGAAAGTCAACGTCACCTCCCCACATTTAAAGATCACATTGTCCTCAATGTGACAAGTCAACCATCAAATAAAGGAAAATGACATCAACCAAACAAAAGAAATTGAAACAAACAAATGACATCAAACTAAACAAAAAATGTCATCAAACTAAACAAAAAATGACAGCAAACCAAACAAAAGAAAATGACATGAAACCAAATAAAAAAATGAAACAACTTAAAAGTAAAGGGGTAAGAAAACTTATGGAGATGATAGTGGTGACGGTGTTGGCAAAGGAGCTTTAAAATTGTTCCTTTGAAATAATTTGAGGAACTTCTTCTTTAAGTAGCGTTGCTCCTTGTGGACTTGCCGTATTTGGGTGCCAAGCTCATTGATTTGGGATGTCATTTGCTGTTAATTAGAGCACATCTAGTTGAGGATTTGTTTAAATCAGTCAACCTCTGTTGGTGCGCTCGACTCCTCCTCTAAAGCCTCTTCTCACTTGGGGACTGCTCGGGATATGGAGGGTCGGGAAGCGGTTGTATCGTTGCCCCTCCTATTCTTCACTGTAGTATGCGTTTGACGGTTTCAAAGTTCCATAGAATAAAACTCCAAAATCTTATGGCGCCTCAAATAAGATATGTCAAACATATCGTATTGAGTTGTGCACACATTTTCCACATTAAAGTTATAAAACAAACCCAAAACAAAAGTAATATGATACATGCCAAAATAAGAGCTCGTTTTATTCATAACACTCACTATCGATTGAAAAATCCTATAAGGTGTATTGATTTTTATTTTTTGATCCATGCACTATAGAAAGAAAAGTTCTTTGGCCGAGCATTTTTTACTTTCAGTTTTATTAAACACGGTTAAACATATAAATTTATGCAAAAGTAAATGCTTGTCACTACGGATTAAAGAATTTAGTGTATTAAGAGAGTCAAAAGGTGCTTCACCAGTTAGAGCTTTACAGTAATTGTCGAAATCAAAATCAGCGTGATCATCTAGAAATTTTCTATTCGACAAATTAAAATTTTCACTCATCACATGATAATCAAGTTTAAAAACATTGCCATCTAACCTAAACAAGAAAACATCCATTTTAGGGTTATAGCAGACTGTATTGGAAAAACACTATAGTCATTGTAGGGTAAATAGGCAAGTCACACTGAATGAACCTATTCTAACCTATATTTGCAACTAGTTGCTCAATTTTTCACCTCACTCTTATGGTTTCTAACAATTCAAAATTAAAATAGTGAGGAGTGAGTAATTCCCTATCTCTAAGGTCTCAGAAATGCATACCTTCTTCCTTTCAATAAATTGGGAATGGAGCATGATAAGCTACCGCTAAATCAAGCTTACCTTTATCGAAGAATTGAAGGCACAGTTCATCAGTCGGTTTACGCGCTACCATCTTCTTTGGTGACATTTGAAGAAGAAAACTTGCAAAAATAAGAAAAAGAGAGATGAAGTCTTTTTAGAGAGAGAGAAAAATCTGACCCAAATCCTTGTATTTTTTAATGATTAATGCATGAGAAGAGTATAGGATTGTAAGATTAATGAAAAGAGATGAAGATTATACCAAGAATCTAGAGGAAAATGAAGGATTTTATAGAGTGGGAGGAGAGTTTTCATAAGTTAGAGAAAGAAGTTATGAAAATTTTGAAGAATGAGTGAAAGAAGAAATCGATCGTGAGAATGATGGGAATTTTCACGATCGTGGGAATCCCATCCAAGGGAATCACACCAATTCCCACGATCGTGGAATTGGGTAATTCTTCCACTTATAAACCATCTTCCAAGCTTAGTATGTATTCTCAATGATCCCATAACCTACAAACACCTCAAAATAATATTATCAACAAGAATTTCAAAAAGAAAACAAGTTGAAATTCAAACAAAATCCAAATTAACACTAATCAAACTCAAATCAAATTTAAACATAATTGAATGAATCAAACAAACAATTAGACAAAGACAATCAAAAGAAAATAAACATTTCATGGGTTGCCTCCCATACAATGCTTCTGTTAATGTTGATAGCCCGACTCTCCTTTTTGCTCATGGTGGCTCAAATAAACAGTGCAGTAATAGTGCAGAAACTGATCTTAAGCTCTGCACTTGAGCTACCCTGGTGTGGTTTCCAGCTTCCTCATGGTTTTCCTTCCTTTGCCTTCTCTTACGCGATTGTTTCTTTCTGAATGCACTCCTAAGATCCTTAATATCTTCCCATCCGCTTTGGGTTTCAAGTTTTTTGATATCCATTGGGGGTAAAAGAGAACGATAGTCTTTTTTAGACACCTTAAAAGTTAATTTCTCCTTTCTGACTCTCAATGTTAATTCTCCACCATCCACGTCAATGATCGAACGAGAAGTATCTAGAAGCGGTCGTCCGAGAACCATCAGGGTTTCCACTTCTTCTCTAATATCCAGTATGTAGAAATCCATAGGGAAGATAAATCTATCGATCTATATTTGCACGTTCTTGATGATCCCCTTGGGCTAATGCATTGTTATATTTTCCGTTTTCACCAATATCTTAGTGACTTCTGGCTCTCCTAAACCTAACTTCTGACTAAAAGTGTAGGGTATCAATTGATACTGGCTCTCAAATCTGCAAATGCCCTAGTTATGCTAACTCCATTTATACTGCAAAGAATGACGAAGTCCCCTGGGTCTTCTTTCTTTTGTGCTATTGTAGGATTGCCTCCTGTTGTGTGCTCCTTCATCTCTTTCTTAACCGTAAGCTTGTTTGGAGCTGATTAGTTATGTCTTTAATTTTGCTTGACTCAACCTCCTTACAGTTCTTAATTGCTCTATTTAAACCTGACTTCCTCTAAGCAAAGATGGGATATGGAATCCTAGGTTGAGGCTCCTTAATCGGCTCCCTTGCTAGCTCATTTGGAAGGACTTCCAAAACTGTTTCTACTTCTATCTTGGCTTCGTTTTCCTTCTCAAGTTCACTTTCCCTTTCCTGAGTTTGCGTGATTGCCACAATCCTTTCCTTCGGGTTGACTTCGGTGTTGCTCATTAGGCTACCTGCATTTCTAGAAGATAAAGTGTTAGCGAGTTTACCTATTTGAAGCTCCAAATTGTGGGTAGATGATGCATGGTTCCTCACAATCTGGTCAAATTTCGATTCCATCCTCTTTTGACTCTCCTCCTAGCTAGAAAACATCCTTTTTTGATTCTCTTCTTAAGTTGCTAGTTTAGATCCCAAGACCTCCATCATCTTATCCATATTGCTCTCTATTGATTACATTTGGTCTTGCTAAAATCTCAGAGGTCTTTATGGTCTCGCTTGGCCACTTGCATTGTTATTACTTCAAGAGAAATTCAGGTGATTTTCAACCTTGGATTATAAGTATTGGAATAAGAATTATTACCTCGCTGCGGTTAGCCTAGGTAACTTACCTGTTCAGTACCACCAGCTCCTAACAGAAAACACTCAGTTGAGCTATGGTTGTTCTGTCCATACAGCTCACATTACTTTTGCATCATTTTTGCTGTAGAGGTAGATGCTCCTTGCATGTTGTTCAGCTACTTCGTAAGGTCTGTAATTTGAGCCTACAAAGTAGTAATAGAGTTAATGGGTATCATAACTTTTTGTTCTTTCTGCCCCTATTTATAGGAAAATCCCGGTGTGCCCATCACATGGACACGGTGCGGAAAACAAAAATTTTTGTCCCGGGACCTTCCCGAAGCCAAGGATCGTTGTG
>JANZXR010000006.1:19157131-19206844 GCA_027575705.1 Erythroxylum echinodendron | reverse complement strand
CATGATAGGAATCTCAGTAGTATGATCACATCATAATTTCCTTCATGCTATGTCATATATCATGGACTTCATTAATTCGATTTAAGATCACAATCAATTCAAAATAATGAACATCAAATTAATGAAATATGCCTTTTCTTTATTTATACAAACATCTTTGTACAAAACGTGCTAAAGGGGATTGTCTTTAGGACACTACTCTAACAATCTTACAATACTGTACAAACATGCATAAGTCGCCTTATCGCATATACAAGGCGACTTGTCAGTATCGTAAAGGCATAAGGCGCCTTACACAATGAACAAGGCGACTTACCCTTACACTATTTGCTCCTCTCGCTAGGCTACATACAGTTGTTGCTCACCAACTCCTCCAAAAGGTTATGAGCTTCTTCCATAGTCTTTCTCATCAATGAACCTCTTACTACTACATTAATAGATCCTTTCATTCTCGGATTTATGCCATTATAAACTGTCTACAGCAGGAACTCCCTTGGAAGGTTATGATGGGGACAACTTCTTTGTAATTCTTTAAACCTCTCTCAAGCTTTGTAGAGAGATTCCACATCGTTCTACTATAAATTTATGATCTCCTTGATTATTCTCGTCATCTTAGTCAATGGAAGTACTTCACGAGGAATGCTTGAGCAAGCTGCTCCCAAGTAGTAATCTATCCCGAATTCAGCGAGTTGTACTTAACGTGATCCTTCAATGTGAAAGAAAACAATCTCAACTTCACTACATCATCAGACATTCCGTTGAATCGGAAAGTATCGCAGATCTCCAAACAATTGGTGATTTGAGCATTCAGATCCTTGTTGGATAGCTTGTAAAATTGCAAATTGTTCTGTAATATATTGAGGAGTGCTGACTTTACTTGAACCACTGGTTTTGTAATCCTTGAGGATTGAATCCTGGCCTTATGAAATCCATCAGTGTCCTCTCCGGTCCTCCTTGTTCTCCTTCTTCAGCCATATCTTTTTATGAAAAATTTAGAGGCTTCGCTCTTCTTAACTCCCTTTCGTCTCTCTTAATGTCGGGAAACTCTTCTTTACTAACTTTTGTCAATCTTTATGTACTCTTTGTGTTTATGTACTTTCAAATACATAGGGAAAAATATCAAAAACTGTTAAATCAAAGTAATCTAAATTAAATAAGATGCTAAACAATCAATCCCCAACAACGACGCCAAAAACTTGTTGCATGCAAAAATCTACTCATTTTACGCTAAAAAATTGCAAATGTACGGGTCGTAACTTGTAGTTAGAAAGCAGATATCGATCCCACAGGGATTGATGCCCAGACACCACTTAATTCAGATCAAACTTTGTTTAAGAAACAAAATTGTTTTAATCAAAATAATCTGGAAAATTAAATTAAAATTGAAAGGTTAATAATGAATGATAAACAATACCAAAGTACAGAAAATTGGAATTCAAGAATCTAATTACTAGAGATCACTTTCTCCCTATTTTGTCTCCCTAGTAAAAACTATTTAAGTCTTCAAAGTTAGAAGCTTAAAGGATGTTTTTTAAAAGAAGAGTGGACTTTAGTCTGATAAGAGGCATTATAAATGTCCTAACATCAGTTTGATTCCTAACAAAATATGATTGGTGAAGAAGACCAAATAGAAATATGAAGCAATAAAAAGAAATTCAACATAATATTCTAAAGAGCAAAGTAGACAATTTACTAGAAGCCTAATCACTTAGAATGAATTTATGCTGAGGAGATGGGATAGCCAAAAATGTCATATTGCCTCATGCTATCACATATATGGTGATTCAAAAAAGTGGAGTCAAAGTGAAATACATAAAGTTAAGATAATAACTATATGGGAAAATGAGGATTGTTGCCAAAGACTTTAATTCTCTGATGAGGATCTCTTATTAATTTACCAAGCTACACAATCACTCGATCTTTGTTTGTGGAATAACTCAAAAGGAAAAGTTTAATCACACCATGGTCAATGATGGTTTTACTGTCAACATATTACCATTAAGGGTTATGAAAGGATTACCCATCCCTATAAGTGAACTTATGCCTAACCAATTGTTGATCTAAGGTTTCAACTAAATGTCAAAAAAATCATGTTTGAATTTTTTGTTGGAGATATGCAATATAAAGCATTATTCTATATGATAGATGCAAGAAAAACTTATAGCATACTTATAGGACTTCCATAGATGCATTAAGTTGGAATAGTTTCTTAGACATTTCATTAATTCTTCAATTATTACAAAAAAGGTAAAGTGACAAAGGATGTAGATTAACCATTTTACTATATGGAAATCTTACTTTTTTGAAGCAAAAATCAATGAAGGCTAAGTTGTTATCCAAAAGAAAAATATAAGGATCACTTTAATAATCTCCATTAATCATAAAGAGTGCTTGGACAACAAGGTGAGAGAAAATATATATCATCATTAGCCGATAATATAAATTAAAACTCATTTCTGATTTAATCCTAAAATAGAATTTGAAGCTAAAAGACGTATGTTTAAAGAAGAGAATATGTATGAGTAATTGAAGGGAATAACTCTTCTAATTACTAACATGTCTACAAAAAAGATAATGAATTCTTAAGATGAAGAAAGAGCTCATCTACCAATTAAGCGAGTAAGTATTTTTAATCCAAACAAATATCAACTTTTTGTGGTTGGTTATGAAAAAAACTATATCCCTAATGGCACCCAAGGGGATGAATTCAGTGTTTCTAAAATTCAAGGATTTGTCTAAACAACTATCTTAATTTAAAAACAATTTATACATTAATATATAAATAAATAGATTGCTTAACATAAACTAACCAAACAATTGAACAATAATTTAAAAAGGATAGGGAAGAGAACATACAAATTGATTATAGTGGTTTGACAGATATCCTTTACCTAGGTCCACTTATATAACTCCTCTTGGAATTCTACTATAATTCTTCTTTCAAGCTGAAGAATAACCCTTGTATAATTTTTTTCAGTAAAGAGGAACCCTTTACAATCTTCTTCTAAGATAAAGAGGAACCCTAATCCCACTTGAATCACCCTCGATAACAATAATATAATTCCCCAAACAAATGTTACAACTCAAAATAACTAAGTTTATCATTTGATAACTCCAAAGAGGCTCATGAAGTAAATCACACGTTAATATAGAGTTCAAGTACAATATACGAGATACACAAGAAGGGAGTTGAATTGTGTATTCTTTTCGTGAATACAAAAACTTTAATATCTGTTGTTAAGAACTTTTTCAAGTGTTAAAAGAATACTAAAAAAGTTATACATGAATAGTTACGTAGTTAAATCGCAAATAACTTCTATATACTTGTCTAAAAACAAAATCGAATAAAGTGAAAGGTTAGAAGATAGATGCTGCGATTTTTATACTGGTTCACCCCAAACCATAGGCTACATCCAGTCCTTAGAGTTTGTCTGAGATTTCACTATACTTCGACAATTTTACAAGTATTCTTTTTTCCCTTCCAGAGCCTCTTTAGGTCTCTTACACAAAGCATTCTTTCTGCTATCTTAGCCTCTCCAGCTCTTAGCCTTTTCTTTCTCTCATTAGAAAGATATTGTGAGATTTTTGTTACAGTAGAGTTTGCTCTCTAGTATTGCACTTTTGAATAAAGAAAAACACTTGAAAGCTCAAAAGATCAAAGGTTGTTCAATCTTTGACTATGACTAGTATATATAGCCTAAGTCTCTAATTACTTCTTGATTCTTGATAACTGCTTCTTGATTCTTGTAGAACCCGTTATTTAGTTGAGTTCTGTAACTAACTCCAACTAACTAACTGTCTGATGTACTAGTGTATCTTCATCTTTATATCGTCTGTGTTTATCTCTTCTTCTATGTTTTTCACTTCTTCTATGTTTTCCACTTCTTCTGTGTTTTCCACTTCTTCTATGTTTTCTGCTTCTTCTGTGTTTTTCACTTCTTCTATGTTTTCTGCTTCTTCTGTGTTTTTCACTTCTTCTATGTTTTCCACTTCTTCTGTGTTTTTCTGCACACTTAACACACTTATCAAAATAGTTTATTTATTTCTAATATTATTATTATCTTATTGTCACCAAAATTAATAATCATGAAGTCCTCTTGACTTAACAACTCGCTCACACAAATGTGAATATTGATGCTCAAATAATTAAAAACACTTATAAATATATGTAAAATACACCTAAACGCTTCTTAATGTAAAAAATAATGAGAAAACACCTATTTATAGCATTTTGAGACCCTTCATAGCCATTAAATCCAGAAACTAGTAGTTGCAATGAATATTTATACTGTATTAGTTGACCAATATAACATATTGGTATATCAGTAAACATTGAACACACTACATTCACTAGCCATTTGGACATTAGTTAACCAGTATGCATTAAAAGAACCTAATGCACATATTGATCGACCAATACACCAACCAATGTTATAAAAAACTTAAGGTACATCAAATGTACCAAATTTAACCTATTTGGGCTAACCCTCAACTTCTCTTTATCAAATTCGTAAGCTATCTTTTTAAGTTTCTGATTGTATTTTGTTCTTATATTGATTTTTATCAAAATAATAAACTCATTAGTAGTAATTATGTGTTTTATTATCAAAACATTTAATTTGATCCTCCCTTGGTTTAACATAATAAATTTGGAAGATTTGAGCCAAATTGGATTACATTTGGTAGATTTTAGGTTAAGGACTTAGAATATGGTATTGTGCTACTCTAATTGTTAGAATATGGTATTATGCTGCTCTACTTATTCCATCCTGTAACATTTTAATTCTAAGAAAGCTAGCTACGAAGATAACATGCACTAACATAAAATCATGACCCTATTGTGTTTAATATAAATCCATTATGTTTCTTCAAGCATCTGTCAATATCCTACCATGTTCTTTCTATGATTGTCAATATGGGAGAAACATAGTCTTGAGTTTCTCACCAATTGCTAGTAGTAATTATTATGAAAAAGTTCTAAGTAGGTAGGTTACACAGCATTAGATCTAACACAGTCTTGTGTTTACTTTATACCGATCAAAAGTTCTAAGGTTTAGTATTTAAAGAAAAAGGGGCATAAAAAAAGAAGGGAGCTCGATTAGAAACACTGAAATGGGCAATTCAAAGATGATGGGATTAAGAAGAAATCAAACATAGAGAAAAAAGATGTTCAAAATTCATCAAGAACATTTAATTCAAGACATATGAGAACTCATTATTATTTCTTGTGGTCTTTCTTAATTATTATTATTTCTCTTTGCTTGATTATAAACTAATTAGGATATAGATATAAATGAGATGAACCCTAAAAATTTTTCTTTGAATTAATTTCTTTACTTTAATGAAAGATTCTAGTTCTTTAAGAGTTTTTCATATTTATTTATTATAAAATTAAGGCAAAGAATGCAAAAGCTTTAATTTTAGATTTATAGATAGGATTAAAGTAACAAAAGTTAAAGATATTATATATATGATTAGGTCACAACATGAATAATGCAGGTTGAATGGAATGTAAGTTATAGGATCATATGATCCTTAAGTTAAAGTGAAATCTATCTTTAGGATTTATAGAACAAACTAATGTATTATAAGGGAGATTTGATTTAAGAGAAGTTTTGATCAAAATACTTAAGAATAAGGATTGTATGTCTTGACAGAAAGTATATTTATAAGTTTAGAATTCTTATCAGTGTAATAAACTAGAGATAATCATTGAATCAAGACAAATTCAAGCATAGAAATATTGTAGGGGATTCTTATCTAGATCTTATTTATTTACTGGTTATTTATCATTAATTATTGCCTTGGTTTGGTGATTCTATATTATTATTTCAATTTATTTAATTTTATCTTTTACTAAATCATTCACTTTATTAGATTAGACAATAGGAAAATAGTACGAAAATAGTTAGTACTAATAGTTACATTTCTTGTGGGATTAACATTTAACTACCAAACCATACTATAGAAAATGATAAATGCACTGCCTTAGTTTTTTTAGTATTATTTTTATGTTTCTTCCAGATTTATATATAATACATTAATTTTTTGGCATCATTTTCAATCACTGAAATATTAGGAAATTTTTATTTTTAATAATCTAATCACATTTTTGTTTTTATATTTACTAATTTTATTTTAGAACATTCTTTCTTTATCTTATAGTTGTGGTTGAATTTGGGTTTATTTTCTTTGGTGTATAACCAAGAGTGGTTTTAGAGTGTCACTTAAGCTAAATCTAAAAACGGAATGAATGTTACTTTAGAATATGAGAGAAAGAAATATAAGAGTTTGAATGCAACTACCAATTGCAATGGCAGGTTGAGGAGGAAATTAAATTATGGGGGATCATGCTAAACGATCACCTTTCAGGACTAATTCTAGCATTAAATAGCTGAGAGTTGAAGTTTTTAACTATAAGATTAAGCCAACATGATTCAAATGGTTCAATAGTTAGTGCAATTTGATGAACTGCCTAATAAAAGTCCCAATGAACACATTACAAATTTTATGGAAATTTGAAGCATATTTAAGCTTAATAGAGTTTTAGAGGATGCCATTCAGTTGAGATTGCTCCATTTCACACTGAGATTTTGACCTAAATTATGGTTTGATTCACTATCTCTAAGGTCCATCACCACAAGCGAAGTAATTCCCTCTAACATGAATGACAAAGCTCAATGATATCTTCTCCTTCCAATAGCTAAAAGATGAGACATTATATGATGCTCGAGAGAGATGGAAGGAGTTGCTAGGAAAGTTCTCACACTATAGTCTTGACTTAGGTTTATAAATGCAAATGTTTTATAGTAGAACGAGCTACCTAACTAAGAAACTAATGAATGTATATTCCTATGGGACCACCATTTCAAAACTTATGAGGAATTGAAATAACTAATTGAAAATGTAGAAATAAGCAAATACCATTATGGGTATTTAAGACCAAAGACAAAAATAGGTGGTATGCATAATATTGATATGGTGAAAAATTAAAGGAAAAAACTAGAAGTTCTTATAAAGAAAATTGACAACAAAAGCCTAGTAGCTGAACTAGTATAGGCAATAAGTAGTAAAATTTGTAGTGGAAGACACCTTGATCACAAGTGTGAAGAAACTTATAACCCGTGAGAGTAGACTAACTAAATTGATTTCTTAGGGAGCTAGTCTTAGGACAACCCTTTAGCAACATTTACAATCTAAGATGGAGGAAACGTATAAAATTTTTATAGGTAACAAGGATAATAAAGATAAATGCATCCTCCTAAATTTCAGAAGTAATAGTAACTACAAATTAAGTCAAATATCAAAAATATTATGGCTTAGTTTATTACTATATCTAAGACGTACTTCTGAAATTAATTTTATCCCATACTCAAATTATAATTAAAAATTAGATAACTTACTAAACTTATAGTTGAAAAGTAGTCAAAATACTCTGCTTAGCAATATTGAGCTAAACCCGAGAGAGAAAGCGAAAATAGTAACATTAGGGATTAGAAAGGAGCCAATAATTAAAGAATTTAAAAAGGAAATGAAGGACAAGATTGTTAAGAAAGAAAGGAAGGATGAGGTCAAGGAGAACGAGAAGCAAGAAGATATAAATAATAAAGCTATCAAGGAGTGTAAACCACCAATTCCATACTTAAGAAAAATTAAGAGAATGAAGATCAATGTGGTAAGTTCATAAAGCTATTTAAATAATTACATATTAATGTCCCTTTTATTGAAACTCTATCACATATGCCAAGGCATTCCAAATCCTAAAATTAATGTCCCTTTTGTTGAAACTCTATCACATATGCCAAGGCATTCCAAATCCTAAAGGATCTCCTTTCCAATAAGAAGAAATATGAGGAGTTATTAATACATAATAAGTAAGGAATGCCCTGTCGTCATTCAAAACAAGTTACCTAGAAGATTAAAGATCTAGAGAGTTTCACTATCCATTATAACATTGGTAGTTTTTCAATAAAAAAGGGAATTAATGAACTTATGGTGAACATTTATTTAATCCTGTGTGGTATTTTTAAAGAATTAAGATTGGGTACGCTTACTAGGATGAGCATTCAACTAGCAGAGAGATTAATAAAGTATCTTAGGAGCAATATAAAGGATGTATTGGTCAAGATTGAGAGATTCATATTTCTTATTGACTTTGTGGTTTTCGACACAAAGAATGAATAGAGGTTTAAGGTGACCTTTCTTTGCTATTGTTAAGGCAATTATAAATGCAAATAATGGAAAATTAATTCTAAGCGTAAAAGATAAGAAAGTTATTTTTAAAATATCTAAAGCCATAGAACACTCACTTAATAAAGATGATACTTTTTTCTACTTGGATGTGATTGATACTGGAAATTATTTTATATTATGCAATGAATTGTCTCACAAGATCCATCAGGAAATTTATCATATAATGAGAGAAAGAGAAGAGGTGTAGCCCTTTCTTAATGAAGCATATGGCATCTTCAAGGACTTATAAGTTTTTAGGTTATGCACGAATATGCATTATTGGAAATCGTCAAATATCGCGAAAGTGTATGGGCATGGAAAAGTACACGGCTGTGCACTCCTTTCATATTGCTAATTTTCTATTTTACATTGCATTTTCATCTAAATTCCTCTCCTTTTGATTCTATAAAGGCAACTATCGCCTTTAAACACACTTAAAGCATATTAAGTACCAAATATACAACAAAATTATAAAATATGAAGAAAAATACATAAAACAAGAGTGGTCAAATATAATCAACTATCCATCTATCACCTATAAGGATTGGAAAGTATAAGAGGCAAAGAAAAACATCGAAATAGGTAAATGGAAACACCAAAGAAGAGATCAAAGAGAAAAATTCCTAAAGAACAAAAGTTGCAGGCTTTTCTAGTTCAAGGATAGTGAAAAGAAAACATCTAAAATTCAACCTTTTATTCTTTTCCTTTCTTTCCTTATTATTGTTAAAATTTAATGGTGAATCAATTAGGATATGAAGTTTAGTCATGGATTGCTAAACTTTTTTTAGGGATTACTCTTTAAATAAAAATATACTTTATGATGTTTGTTGTTTTATATTTGATCTGAATCGAAAGGTTTGATTGAATTATCTATGTTGTGTCACACAGTGAAAGCTAGTACCATAATTGACCTATAAACATTAAACTAATAGAAAATTGAAAGGAGATCTTAATTTTTTATTAGTTACCATTAGGATAGCTTCAATTCCAATTAGACAGTCAGGAAGAGTTTTGATAGATCAAGAGGTCACAATTTAGTTCTTATCTATTTTAATTTAGATTACTTGGTTAGACCTTAAGAGAGGGTAATCATGACTATTGGATAACTATGGTAAAGTATTATTAAATTAAGAAGGTGAAGTATAAAAAAACAAGGATAGAAGAAATTTTTAAAAGTAAAACAAAACAAGGATAGAAGTAATTCTTAAGTTTACCTTAAACAAAGTTTTACAAAAAGTTGCTAGGTAACTAATACAATCCTCATATAAATGATACTTTTCATATTATAAGATATTATCTGTATACTTGTGGTATAGATACGTTTAAATTAAACTTCAACAATGTACATTGAGGATAATGTATAATATAAATGTGGAGGACGAATTTAGATGCATATACCTATCAATTTTGTTATAACTTAGTAGGGAGTAAGTCTAGAAAAAACTTTAAAGGTCATTGATCAAGATAATTCACTATAGGTTAGATTGTCATTGTAAGTTGATCTATTTAGGTAATTAACTATGAAAGTTAAAGATTAAGCTGATTTTAATTTGCCCTCATTAAATTTAAGAATGGATACTTGTTTTGCTCTATGATACTCTTTATGTAACTTATACATGTAATTAAGTTAAATGTAAATTCCTTTTAAATATTTTCATGATCTAGTAAAATAATAATGAAAAAGTGTTAATATCAAGGCATAAAATAAATTAGCTTCATTGGCTTCAAACTATTTCAATAGGTTGAACTTAAAGAGTGGTACTAGTAACCATTCAAAATGATGACACAATTGAGTAATTGAAAGTACTCATGGCAAAGTATTTACTCTCGCATCAAAAGGATGTATGAATTTTCAAACAAGCTATAAATACTCTTGTTTATTGTTAAAGTTAGTATTTAATAAGGTTTGAAAGTTAAAGCATCTTTCTTATATATGTTTATTTTACAAATTGATTTAAATTTTATAGATTGAGTTAAAGTTTGAATTATTATGAAAGAATTGAATCGATTTGTGACTTTATGCAAATAGTTAAATGTAACAATTTAATATGCTTTGCAATTGAATGAATAATGGAGAATCTTACTAGATGTGATTGATTTGTTAAATTCTTTTCTAGAATTGCCTTCTATTTAAGTTACAAGTAATAAAATTAACTTTCTTGAAGACCAGCAAATGCTTAATTGTGGTGGGGTTTGATAACTTCTATTATCTATGTTTTTAATATAATTTTAAGAGCATTATACTGGTACTTTAATGTTTCTATAAGATTATATACTTAAACTAAATTATCTTATTTCATGTCTTCTTTCATTCCCTCAACGAAGAATGAATAAATTAGGGAATACTTAAGTCATGTTAGATAACTTTAACATATTTTAGGTTGACTTAGAATGCAATACTAACATAGTACCGTGTTGCAACAACTATTCCATCATGCCACATCCAGTTTATTAGAGTTAGCTATAAGGGCAATATGACACAATCATGGACTTATGTTCTTATTATGTTTAAGTCAATTTATTTCTCTAAATGTCTACTAATATCCTACTATGTTATGCCTATATTCACCAATGTGGGGGAACATAGTTCTTTGTTCCTGAATTGTGGTGCTCATAATTATCATAATAGCATTCAAAATAGGTGGGTTGAGCAACACGAGAACCAATATAGTCTTGTGTTCTCTCATTTTGGTCAAAATTTAAAGGGTTTCAAGTTTAAGAGAAAAAGGGATATGGGAAAAGAAGGGAGATCGATTAAAAAAACAAAAAAAATTAAAGATGATGAAAAACATCTAGGATTAAGAAGAAAACAATCTATAAAAAAAAAGAAGATTCAAAATTCAAGATCTATGAGAACTTAATCTTATTTTTTGAACTCTTTTGTGTTTATTAACAGGTCTCTTTATTTAATTATAAACTAATTAAGATATAGATTCAGAAGGGATGAACCTTGAAATTGTTTCTTTAAATTGATTTCTTTGATTTAATGAAAGAATTTATTTTTTTAAAATTACTCGTGTTTATTTGTTATGTTGAGAAGTGGCTAATATAGAAAGTTCAATTTCAAATTCATTTATAGGATTGAATCAGTGAACGTAGAAAATGTTATATTTATAATTAGGTCACAATATTAGTAATGGGTGTTGAATGGCATCCTAAATCTAAGACTGTATGATCCTTCTGAGTTAAAACGTGGAGTATAATTATAACTTTGGAATTGCTATCGGTCTAAGAAATAAAAGTTAAATCAATGAATGAGTATAAACTTAAGCATATAAAAGTTTTAGAGGGATTCTTATTTGGATCTTATTTATCTATTAGTTATTTACTCTTAGGGGCCGTTTGGTTCTAATTCAATTTTTCTGTTGTAGTTTTTAGTTTTAGTTTTCAGTTTTTTATTTCTGTTTTTCTTTCAAATAAAAACAAAATTTTGTTTGGTTGTTATTGTTAATGTAGTTATATTTTTATCACTGATAATAATTACATATTAGATAAAAGTTAAAGATAAATTATTTTTAATTAAATAAAATTATTTAATCTCTTATGTAATATTTATAAACAAATTATTAATAAAATAATTTTATTTTAATAGAATAAATAATTTAAAATTTTATTTAGAAATTAATATTTATTTGAAATATATTTTAATTATTAAATAAATTTTATTCAAATATTTATATATTTTAAATTTAATTATATTTATTAATAATTATTAAAATTTAATTACATATAATTTAATTATAAAAATTAAATAAAATTAAACTATTCATAATTTTATTGATAATTAATTTAATTTTTTAAATATATAATCTTGAATTAAATTGTTCATAATTTTTATTAATAATTAAATAATTAAATAATATATTTAAATGATAGCAAATCAAATTATGAAAAAACAGAAACAGCAAATAGAAACCACTTTTTATGGTTTTCATAAATTTTGAAAACTAGAAGAAACTAAAACCAAAAACAAAAACAAAAACAAAAACTAAAAACTCGAACAAACAAGTTTTTTTTACTGAATTTGAAAACAAAAACCAAAAACCAAAAACAAAAATGGAAACAAACACCCACTTAATTATTGCTTTGATTTATATTTAATTATAACTTTCACATAATTATTCGGTTTATTAGATTATAAAATAGGAAAACATTTAGTATTAGCAGTTATAGTCCTTGTGGGATCGGCACTCGACTCACTGAACTATACTATAAAAAATGATAAGTACACTTGCTTAGTGATTTTTTTGTAATGTTGTTCTATTTTATTTATATTTCAAACACTGGATGGCTCATTTGGTTATTGTTGTGTTTAATTTCTATTGCTTTTAATTGCTTTTATATATTGATTTTGGTTACAAATCCTTATGTTTTGATCCAAATGTGAGATTAATTGAGTGAAAATAGTGTGAATATTACATGAATGTTAATTAGGTTATTTTGTGAATTTTATATTAAAACACCAAAGTCACGTATAACATTTAATGTAATTAAATGTTATGCAAGGTGGTGATTTTATGTTACCATCGTGCACGGTTAATTCATGGGTGTGGCAAGGGAGTCACATCCATGATGCCCTATACAAGGGCATGACAAGGTGTGACTCCCCCATGCACACTCGTGATAAGTTGTAAGATTAATTCTAGCTTTAATATGTGGTAGCTCACGACATTAAGACATGTATCCTTGAACCTAAGAATAGTCTATAAGGGGCAAGGGGTGGTGGCTGAGAGGAGAATCATCTTTCATTTACTATTCCATTCGTTCAATCATACAAAGACATAGACATGAGAGGCACAGAGAGATAGAGTAAAAGAAGATAAACAGAGACAAGAAATAAAGATAGTCTGAAAAGGAGACGGAGAAGAAAGACAGCAACAACAGAGAAGTGGGAGCTGGGAAGGGAGGCCGAAAGCAAGAGCTAGAGTTGATCTTGAGCAAACATTTAGTTGGAGGAGCGTAACTGAAGTAGAAGGTGAGAGCCAAAGCTGAAAGTTGAGAGTACAGAAGACCTCCAATATCTTATTATCCAACCCTCTGTTTGCTTATCTCATTCCACATTTGTTGCTCGTTTTTTTGAGTTTACTGTTCTGTTGGTATTAATTGATTCATATTCTTGTTAGCTTAATGACTGTTACTTCTTTTTCATAATTCATTTAAGTAGTTACTAGGTTGTTATTTTCAAACTTCTGTCGACAGTAATGTGGGATTGAAGTATTTGAGTATAATAAACTGTGTGTATGATATGATGGGCTGATCTCTTTTCTGAGAATTAATTTAACTATTTAGTTGAATATACATGATTGGGTTACATATATGTTGTCTTATTTATTACTATGGTTTTTGAACTAAATGGATATAATAGAATGTCCAAACTTTGCATAATTTTTGTGTTAAATGAAGATTCAAGAGATAAAGTTTAATATGAATTGTGAAACTATAAACACGTAGGTTAAGAACTAGAAATATATTAACTTAAGTGGCAATTAGTAGTCGGGTTTTCATAATTAATTTAGATAATAATTTTTTGAATACAGAATTTAGACTACTTCATTGTTTGAATCAATTTAGAACCTAACTATTAATTTTGGTAAGATAAAAATCCAATCATTTCTCCTTAATCATACATAGGAGATTAAATTAGTGAGATTAATTCTTTAGAGTTTTTCCACTTTGATTAATCTATTTGTATTTGCTCCCAATTGATTTCATCTACTTTTCAATTTAATTTCGTATTTTTCTTAAAATTTTTCACTCAACAATCGAGATAGAATGTTTAGGAATGCATTGTTTTTATTTTTATTTTTACTTCAAACTTAATTTAAGTTGACCAATTTCACCCCCATGGAGATGACCATGGGTTATTAACTATAACTATCTTGTATACTTGTGAGTAGGATAGCCTAGGTCTTTTTAGAATTTTTTAGGCATAATAACTTTTTGGCACCGTTACCAGGGAGGTGTTTATTGTTTTGAGCCTGAATTAATTTTGATTTTTTTTTGTTTGCTAAAGTGATTTTGATTGTTTTTTCAATTATTTTATTTGTTCATGTATACGATTTTGTTGCGTTATTTCTTTAAGTTGTTTTAGTAATTTTCTTATTAATTCACTATTGTTTTTTCTAGTTTATGCGAGGAAGGTCTCAGGAAGGTGAACTTACTCCTTTTATTGACAACGTACATCGGATAAGAGAACTTCCAAGGGACTTTGAAGCAATCTCGAGGGACCCAAACCAGAAGATCAAGAGATTGGTGAAAGGTAGCTAGTGATGAAGGAGTATTCCAGACCGGTAATCGGTACTGCCACTTCATATATACAATTGGGGGAGGCAGCTAGGAACTATGATTTGAAGAGTATCCATTACATTATGCTATCATTATTTTATGGGGTTCCCAATGAAAACCCTTTAAACTTCATTCAAGAATTTTATAAAACTCTCTAAACATTCCCGTTGGATAGCATAGATGAAGATCAACTCAAGATGAGGTGCTTCCCATACACATTGAAGGACTGGACTAAGGCATGGCTTCCAACCAGTTCATTGACTACATAGGAAGAGGTGTACAACAAGTTTATGGGAAAGTTTTGTTCCTACCAGAAGAATTCTAAATTGCAGATAAAGATAACTACCTTCACTCAAATAAAGGGAGAGCCACTCCATGAGGCATGGGAACACTTCAAACTCTTGCTCGTTCAGTGTCCATGCCATCATTTTCCAATCCACAAGCGGAACCAGTTCTTTTATGATGGATTGACACAACAATGTTAGTTTATGGTAGAAAATGCAGTAGGAGGAACTGTGGGAGAGAAGACAGCTGAAGAAACATATGAGATCTTAGAATGTTGGGGGCAATTTTTCACTAAAAGAATGTGAGGGGAAAAAGAACTGGAGTTTATGAAGTGAGCTTGAATCAAGAATTAGCTATGCAGTTAGTTGAGTTAACGAGGTATGTGTAGATGCTAACTACAAGGCTACTCGAAAACATTCCAAATCAAGAGATATATGGTCTATGTGGAATGTAATATCTCGTTTTTCCATACTAAGGGTTAGCAACTTAGACAATTATACATGAGAAATAGTGTTAAGAAAATTATGAGGTGCATTTCATTCACATGCATATCATTCGCATACATATATGAATTTTTTATTTTTGTACACATTATAAAGATTGTTTATGCACTCGATTGACATATTCTGGGGTATGAAAGATTTAAAATGATTATAATGTGAATTGTGAATTATTCTATCTTGAAATTTTTAATATGATGGTTTTAATTATTAATTTGTAATTTATTTGTTAAAATTGGGAGATTTATGAATTTATGTATATTTTTGGGCTAGGAAAAATGCCAAGTGGCAAGATAAATTGATAAATGGCAATAGAAATAAGTGACACATGGTAATAGAAATAAGTGATATGTTTAATTAGGATTAATTAACATTTGGCATAGAAAATTGAGTGACAGGCTTGGAGATTGAGAGACAAATGGATTAGTTATTAAAAGACAATTGAGGACCGCAAGAAGATGACAAGTAGCATGTGACAAGTGGCACAACACTTACCACTCACCACCCACGACACTCTTACTTGAAAGACCATTTCCTTGTCTTTCACTTCTACTTTTATAACATGCTTTATTCTTCTTCAATTTTTCTCTCCATTCATGATACTCACCCTCACTCTCACAAACTTGATTCTTTTCAAAAATCATCATCTTACTACTCTAAAAAATTTTGTTATCTCTTCTTGTTGATGAAACCCATTTCTATTCCATCTTGTTCTTGAATATGGTGATGATTGTGTAAGCTTGGAAGCTAAGGTTTCTTAGTGATTTGAAGAGATGTGGAATTAAACAAGTAAGTAATATCTTGTTCTTCATGGCTTGATTAATGAAATTTTTATGATGACACTTTGAGATGGAATGATTTCGTGAAAATGGTGTTTGATGTGTGTTGAAAGTTGATGAACATTAATGAAGAAATGGAGAGGTTGATGCTCTGTTTTTGTATAAATGATCAATAATAGCTATGAGTTGTTATATGGATGATTTAAATTGGGATTTAAAGTATAGTTGATGATGAATTCATACTAAAGATAGGTGTTAATGAAGTTCTTTCAAATTTGGAAAGTTAGGAGTACAAGTGTGATGGTCTAAAGGGAATGGTAATGAAACAAATGAGTAGATTTTTGTGAGATTTAATGTAACCAATATGGAAGCTAGACTAGCATGAAATGAAGTAGCTATATAAGACATGAATTCTGGAAAATTTCAAGTATTAGTGATGTTTCTAAGTATATGAAATTCGTGGAGAATTGAGGAAGAAAGATAGTGCACAATCGTGGCACTCCTCCTACAACCGTGGCCCGTCGTACTACCTTTTGTCACAATCGTGGCAAGGTTCCCCATGATCATAGGCCTAGTTTTGGATTGATAATTTATGTTTTGTGTACATGCTGAACCAACTGAGAAAAAAATGATGCTAAATTAGTGTCTTTGGACTTGATTAAAGCTTGAAATGAACATAGTTTAGAGCTTGAATAATTGGTTAGAGTGCTTGATATGTTTAGGTTGTTAATTGAGGTTATAAAATAAAAGTGTATTGTTGATATCAATGAATCAAAAACTGGAAATTTATGAGAGTTATAGAGGTGAAAGTGTTCTTCTAATTGTAAATGTGATCCAAAGGATATTAGCAAGGTGTACTAAGTATGAAAGAACGAGAATTTCAATATAGTGTGATTTTATAATGCTAGACAAAGGATTAGAGAATATATGAATGATGAATGTATAATTGATGATATTAGAATAATCAAATGCTCTTGAGGTGTAAACCTAAGTGAAAAATAGACATATACAAGGAGAACACATTGACAAAAGAAAGGATTTAAAATCAAGGCTAAAGCTAGGAGAGGATACAAGAAGAAGGAGAGGATAGCACAGCGAGGAGATAAAGTTGTAGCCAAGGAGTCGGTAATATAATCTCCATCTTGTTCTTATGATAATTATTTTCCATATACTGTATCATGTATGGCTTGGCATGTTGATTTGTTTATATTGCTTCCATTGTGTTTTGATTGCTAAAAATGTTTTGAAATCTACCGTTTTAGCCAAATCTTGCATGTTTTATTTTTCTATCCAACAAAAATGGCATTAGGCTAGGAGAAGTTAATATCACTATATAAAAATAAGTTTTCCATATACATTCACCCTCTCTTAATGGTGTTCTAATAATATGGAAAAATATCAGGCTCTTATAATGATCTTGGGTCATATTTGGAGATTAGAATATGTCATATTAAGGTATATAGAGATTTAAATTTGATTATAAATCAAGTCCTTTCATTATATAAAATCAAGAAGGTTCTTATCCTTTTTCAACTAAGCAAGTAAACCCGTAACAAGTTTTGAAGGGTCATTGTGAAGTATATGCCATAAAAGAAGAATAGGCAAGTTAATGCATTAGCTAATTTAGTATTATGACTATTTATATTGGGTGAAATCTTGAATGTGCCCTTATGTCAAGAATACGTCATACTATTGTATGAAGAACTCAAAGGAAAAATACTCTAATGTTATCTCAACTTATTAGATAATACAATAAGATTGACAATAACCCATAATTCAATACTTTAAACATGGGAAGTTGCATGAGAACTTTAACACAAGAGTAAGATAAAGCGAAGAGCTTTAAAATTCATTTATTTCAAAAGAAATTTTTGTAAAAAAATCTTCTGAAGGTGTATATCTTTGTTACTTAAATGAAGAAAAAAGCAAAAAGGTTTTAAAAGAGGCTCATTTAAGATTTGCGGCAATCACTAATTAGAATTTTTCACTTCAAAATTAAAAGAATGTAGCACTTCTCGATAATAACAGTAAAGGACTATATGGAATATATAAAGAATCATCAAGAAAATTTAAGAAATTTAATTGTATTTAAACTCAAGTTTAGTTGTATAATTTATATATTTTGGAGGGAGTGGAATATGAGGAAGTTTAAAAAAGAGCGACATATACAAGAGATGAGTAATTGGATATTTTTATAGATAACAAAACTTATTCCATCAAAAGGCAGTTATAACATAAATGTAGGTGTTAAAAATATATGGAATCTCCTTTGGCTATTGGCAACCAACACTAGAGCCATAAGGATAATATCCATATGCATAACTATCTCCATTACTCCCCTATGAGATGGAATGCTAAATTGTGTTAAGAATAATCTATAGCGTTGTTTTGAATTTTAAATCCCTAATGGTTTTTTTATAGTCTATCTAGATATTTTGGATTCACATTTTTATTTATAAAATTAGCTTGTTCCTTTGTTGATGCTCTTAATACATTATTTCAATTTATAAGAAATTTTTTTTCAAGATTATTAGTTTAACGTGAATCTCTTCCTTAGCCACCTAAACTTCTACTTCCAATAGTTGCATATTGGCCATTCGATGACTAAGGACCTAACATTATTGGACTTCCATCTAAGAGTTCTAAAGCATCAATACATCTATGTTAGTACTAACTACTTTTTTAAGTGGACAAAAGCAATTTCATGTAAATAAGTAAAGAAAATGAGATAATCATGAACTTAATTAAGTTCAGTCTCATTTATCATTATGGAGTGCCTTGATAGATCATAATAGATAATAAAATATAACTATATAAAAAATCCACGGATAAATCTTACAAGTAATTCCATTTCAAACAACATGACTTTTCTAGGTATAATTCTCTATCCAACAAATTTATGGAAGCTTCAACAAAACCCTATATAACCTCCACTTATTGGTTGATTATTGAAAAGGAGACTAGCAAAAAGACTAAAAGAATCTTTGTAAGCCCACTGAATAACTTATTATACTTCAACTTAAGTAACTCCTTATGTTATAGTGTATTAAAGTACTTATACCTTAGAGTGTTAAATACCATCTTTAATTATATTTTTGTAAGAAGAATTTTCATATGATGATAACATTTGCTGGCTTAAGGTTATAAGAACTTGAGGCATTAGATAAATATAGACTCAAAGCTTAACAATATTTGAATTGCTATCAAAATAGGATTTTGAAGGAATTCAACAAAAAGGTGCATCCTCACTCATTTCAAGTTAGAGATTTAGTTTTCATAGTGCAAAGACTAATCATTACATCACATCTAATTGGAAATAAATTCTTATCAATATGGGATAGCTATTATATTATGCTAGAATTTTAAACAGACAAATCATACAATATTATTGATTAATATAGATTACAGATTGTCCTTATTAATGGAAAAATTCTTAAATGATATTATGAATTACATATGTTGTAAACACCTAATCAAATGATTCTAAACTACATGATCCTCTTAATTTATAAGAGTTAAAATACTATAAGACAAATATGTGATTTACCTCAAACTAGAAGAGATCTATTTTTTTTAGTGAAGGTACATATGCATCTTAGGATTTTTCCTAAGTTCAACTATAATAAAAAATCCTAAAAATTTATGTATGCTAAAAGAAAAGAGAAATTAAAAAAGTTTTTATTTAGAAATCAATCATAAAAGGGTCCAATAAGTAGTTACAACAAATGAAAAAAGAAAGAAGTAAAATAATTTCATATAGAAAAAGATCCTTAAGAAGTCATCGATATGGGGATAAAACATCTCAACCCACTCTCAATAGCCTATATAAAGGATGTGTTTACTGTTTCTTTTTAGGAAAGACGTGGGCCCGAAAAAACTTATCTATATGCTTCTCTATGCTTCTTTGATGCCAAGTAACACATCCTATCCTCCACCCATATATGTAGCCATATCTTTAGAGTTATGTTTTCTAAAAGAACATGGGATAGCATAGGCCATATTTAGCCAAGATTGAAATTTCTTTCTGATTTTCCTTGTAGAATTCTTTAATTCTTGACCAAACTCATCCTAAAGCAACATGTTGTCTATTACATTAGTAGAAACATAAAAATGGTAAATAACTGTCTAAATATCTTCTATAACTGTCTAAATATCTTCTTTTTACCCTTAACACATCCAACTGTATCCTAAATAAAAATTGTGTAATAAGTTCATTAAGGTGTAAGATAGGTTTATAGGACTAAATATTAAGGGAGGAAAACATGTCATTTGAAATTCTTATCAAATTCTCCCAACTTATGTTTTAACTAACCCTAGGAAGACGAACTATTTAAGATAAACAAAATGAAAAACCTCCTCAAATTCACTCCTTGTGAAATCCAAAAGTATACACATTGTAAGATATAAATCTAACAGGGACTCAAGTAACCACAATATCTCATAATTGAGTTTCACAATAACATGTGAACAAAAATTAACATAATAGATTTATTTAAAAGAGAGTGCATAAATTCAATAAACTTTTCTAATAAATTTCTTTCTAGTCATTCAAGTTTTTCATGGGTAGGTATTTCTTTAAGTTCTTTTTATGCAAATTCATTATCATAGGCCTACTGATACACCAAATTTCACCTATTTATATTATATGCATGCATAAATCAGAAGACTTTTATTTCTTAGTTAAAATAGGGTTAGGTCAAAGGTAAGAAAAATTTCTAAATAAACGATTAAAATAAAAGAAATTAGTAGATCATTCAAAATACTTATTTGTAGATAAAGAAAATTGGAATTATAATTCCTATTATACCTTCAATACTCAAAAACCTCTTCGTTTACTCCACCACCTCATCAAGAACATAGATTATTTTTATCACATCACAAGAATATCTCATTTTTTTGTACACGTGAAATATTTAAATGTAAATGCACAAGTTTAATGTCCCAACATAATCCCCATTTTACATTTAGAGCACTTATTGGCCATACATACCCCACATTTAAAATATTTCTTCTATTTTTAAAAATATTGTAATTTATTTAATTCAAATACCTTACTAACCTTAAGATTAAGTAAAGATGATCAAACTTAGGCTTGGACTCGTTTGATGAGCTTTAAACAAAGAAAGTGGTTATTAAGGCTCAAAGGGATTGACTTAAGATACTAAGTTAGTTTTGCTATTTAGGCTAAAAAGAAGATGAACTTTATACTTTCCATACATCCACATAAGATTATAATGTCAAAATGATTTAAATCAAGTTATAGATACACATCCATAAAGAAAAATATGACTAAGAATGGAAAAAATTGCCCCGACCTACCCCAGCTTAAAGTTAGTTGGCCTAACCAAAGTTGGACAAATTTCATATTAAGCTTGGACTATTTTTAAGCTCATTCAACCTGAAACTCAAAATTTTCAAATAAAATGGCGTTGTTTTGAGTAAAATAATAATGTTTTCAATTTTTAAAAGTTAAAAATATTTAATTTGGCAGTAGACTACTCAAACTTAATCAAGCTAAATCTCGATCCTGAAGCTTCAGGTTTGATCAAGTTTTAGGTTAGGCTCAGGTTTGGGTGGGCCTAAACTTGGTCCAGCCCATTGCTAATCGTAAATATCACTCATTAAGGAAAATACATATTTATATAAATGGCTCAAAAGTTCACAAGTTCAAGTAATTTTCCCAAATAAATTTTCCACAATTTTTTAAAAATTCATTATCAATATTCATTAGAACTTATGCCTTACGTTAATTTGATTGATTCAATACATGCCACCTTCATACTCAACTAGTTCAACTTCATAGCATGCATAATAATATAATCCATAAGAAATAAAATTGAAAGCAAAATTTTCCATTTAAGCACATCATAAAGCAATTCCTCCGTTACATGTAAACGCTACATTTTTCTCGATATAAAGACTACAAAAGAGGTAACTAACATAAAATAAATTTCAAATAACAAAATATATGAAAAAGAAACAAGGAAATACTAAAAATGCTTTCTCCTTAGCAACACTTTTGTTTATTGTCATTAACTCGACTCTCCTTCTTGTTCATATTATTCCTAAAAAACTAGGTCCTTCAATTTTAGCTTTTCAATATCTCCAACTTGAGAACCTTTAAAGTAAGGCCTCAAGTGATGACCATTCACCTTGAAAACCTTATTTATCTTCAAGCTTTGAATTTAACTCCTCCGCTATTGCTACTGTTTCAAATTAAAACCAAATAGTAACATATCTTCAACGCTCAATGCAAATAATTGAAGATGATAGTAGATAAACAAAGAAACAGTAAAAGAGAGAAATTGAAAGCCGGCTAAAATTAAAGAATGAAGTTCAGACAACAAAAGGGCATTAAAAGAACAAAAGGTTCAAGAAAAGAAGATAATAAAGCATAAACTTTGAGCAAAACAAGAACTATCTCAACTGACGTATACCTTAACCAGAGAAAACAACACAACACAAACATTTACAAAAGCCAGTAAGACATACATCAACAGTACCCAAAACCATAAAAGTAACGGAAAAGAGAAACGAGAATGAAAGAGCTTTGAATTTGTTGCTTTCTTAAACTTCAAACAAAGAGGATCTAAAATCGTCTACGAGTTGGCGGACAAAACATCATCCTTTGCTAAATTTTTAGGGAACACAGACATAAAAAAGTTGGGAAACACAAACAAGGAATAATAATGAGAAGTATTTTGTATACCCAAGATTGAGTATGCCATTAATTGGATCAAGAATCTCCTTCTCAGTCAGATGTAGAGACAATCCCTTCAATTGCAATACTTAGTCGCAGAAGAAGTAGGAGATCGAAGTTGCTTCAATAAGCCCGTTATCTCATACTAGCTACACATGTTCGAGGATGTAACTCCTTCGGCCATTGAGTTCACAATAGCCTCATAAGGAGAGTCAACAGGGCGCAATTTCCGCATGCATGAGTTACCCACAGGTATCACATTTACTTACATGCTTCTATGGAGGTGATGAGATTTGCGAAGAGAAGATGATGAAGAGCAAAGAGTAAAGGCGAGGAGAGAAAGTTTTGATTTCTGAAATATAAAGTTTATTTATATCCGTATATAAAATGAGACACTGTTAAGAACGGAATATAGATATAAAACCAATTCCATTGATAACAATATTATCTACTAAATTGATTTAAAATCTTGTAATTTCAAAGTTAAACTTGAATCATTTATCTACTAAGGATGAACTAGTTACACTTCCCATTGGAGATTTTCTTTAGATTTTGAGATTGTCCTAGGAATTTTTATTTATATCTTCTTTATTAAATATGATTATTTATTACGTTTTAATTTTTATTTAAATTGTCACTTATTGAATTTTAATGTATTGAGTTCCTTTATTTTGATTTCTTAAAATTAATTTTGAACCTTTGTTCTAACAGATATGCTAACTATTATCGTCTAATTTATGTGTATTATTTTCTTGATGACTTCACTTATTTTTATTATTGTTTGTCTTCACATTCACATCAATTTGGTAACATAAGAACTTACATACATGTTTAATCACTTGATTAAATAATTAATGTAAATTTTTAATTAACTTGCCTGACAGCCTTTATGCCCCCGAAATTGCCAACATCTCATGTAATAAGTCAATTATGAATGCACATCATGCGCTTTGTTATAGGTTTGAATAACATATATCTTTAAAATTTTATGTAAATCCTATGGTTATTTATAATATCATGCTGCATTTTAATCTTTTGAAAATAATACTTGTAACTTCTTAAAACTAAAGGAAGTATATTTTTGACATATTTTAATAGCTAAACCATCAACTTAATATATGTTCGAGTTATTTAGACTAATTAGATATTACTGTAGCTTTTAAAATAATTTACTTAAGTATTAATTAAATGTGTGATTTGTAACTTAATATTTTATAAAAGATTTAAATGAACTCTATCTTACAGTTATTTTTTATATCACTTTGAATCATATTTAGAATGTCGTTTTAACAATAATTTGATACAAAGTGATATCTAAAAAATTACAATAAATTGACCGCGGTAGATCAGATCAATTATAAAACGTTAAAATGCAGATGGCACATTTAGCTATTAGTTATTTTAACCAAAGGAAGGGAATAGCTCAAAAGGCCGGACCGGAAACAAATGGGTTTCTTTGCTTATATTTTGGAACAAGAGGGACTTGATTGCAATATAATATATAACATATGGATATTGTTCGGTGTTCGAATCATATGACAATTACAACAAGCCGATCAGATCGCAGCCAGTTGTAGCCTTCATGACCCGTTAAAACCGACCCGAAACGACTTGCCCGTGTCCCCATTTTTTGACCTGCACTCTCCCTTGTCTTTTCTCTTCTCCCGTGACACAAGTCAAGGTATCATTTTTTGTACAAGAGAATCAAATATGTCCCGTGAATTTATTATTCCTTCAGTTTTTTTTTAACCTTTTCTTTTTGACATTTTAATTTCTGCTCTTGTGCTGTGAAGCTGCTCGATTGTGCAGGTATCCATCTTGGGCG
Source organism: Erythroxylum echinodendron (assembly GCA_027575705.1). Taxonomy (NCBI): domain Eukaryota; kingdom Viridiplantae; phylum Streptophyta; class Magnoliopsida; order Malpighiales; family Erythroxylaceae; genus Erythroxylum; species Erythroxylum echinodendron. The sequence continues at coordinate 19,182,238 of JANZXR010000006.1, read as the reverse complement.
CTCTGCTTCTGAACTTCTTGTTCGTCTTTTAGTCATGAAATTGCTTCTATTGTGTACATTAGCTTTAAGGTATCATATTAAGAATTTTGTTATTTTCAATCTTTTTCGACAGATACAACTGTTATTATCATCTTCTTTTCGGCTTTTTAAGATTATTCGTTAATTTAGTTTTAGAAGATACTTGTGGATGTCAATTCTAATATTTTGTACTGATTGAGTTGAGACATTATGCCAATAGATTGTTTCCTTATATGACTGAAACCGTTAAGCAATTTAATGGATTGCAGCAAACTATGGTTTGAGGTTATAAGTTCTGAGATGCCGCTTCATGTGAAAAATACTGAAGAGAATTACTATCATTGACTTGCTGAATCTAGTCCCATGCGATCCTAGCCTGATGGGACCATAACTGGTTAAATCTTCTCTCTTTCCTGTCTTTTCTGTTTTTGATGAAATACATGAACTGGGTTTGACTGTGTATAAGCTTTTATTATCGCCAACTCTGCTTTTGCTGGGAAGAAGATGGACAGTCAAATTCCTCCGACTAGGGATAGAGCAAACACTAGTCGGATATTGGTGATGGAAAGATACTTTATTGATCTCTTGTTGGATCAGATGCACAGGGGCAATCGATTGGGTCATACTTTCAACAAGCAATCATGGACAGATATACTGGCCATGTTCAATTCAAAGTTTGGGACTAAATGTGACCAAGATATATTGAGAAGTCATTATACAGCTCTATGGAAGCAATACAATGATGTTAAAAATCTTCTCAAACAGAGTGAGTTTTCCTGGGATGATACTCAAAAGATGGTGGTAGCTGCTGATGAAGTATGGGATGCCTATATGAAGGTCTGCTAAATTGATCTCTATGCCTTTTCATTTTTCATATCTGATAGTTCTTGAAAATCACCGACAAAAGTAATACAGGCTCACCCTGATTCAGAATGTTACAAGACGAAGTCTTTGGTGAACTTCAATGATTTGTGCTTGATATTTGCATACACAGAAGCAGATGGAAGATACAGCCGTTCAAGTCATGATGTAGATTTTGATGATGACATTCAACGGCTCATTATTGGTATGTTTTTGTCCACTAAAGAATGTAGTGTAAGGTTACATTTTCCAGTAGAGTCTTAAAACTGTATGTCAAAATTTGGGGTGGCTGATTATAACTTTCTATGCATAACAACATTTGTGACTTGTATTAATGTGATATGTTTAATTAACCAAAGTAGGATATAGGCTGAAAGTGATGATTTATATATATATATATATATATATATATATAAACTTTACATAATTTTCACAATTTCAGATTTCTTTGAAAGATCAGAATAAAAAAGAAAAAGAAAAACAGACATGAGTTTGAGTATGAATATTGTACTCAGGCAGATAACATGGGTTTGTCTTCTTTATTTAGGGAATGAAAACCTAAATAATTCTTTGCTTAATCATAGGCTTTGGAACAGGTATTCATCCAGCAAGTATTGAGCATGTGAGAACAGATTGGACACCAGACATGGACCAATGTCTTGTTGAGCTTATGCTGGATGAGGTCAGAAAGGGCAATAAGACAGATAAATCGTTCAGTAACATAGCATGGAATGACATTCTTACTTCATTAAATGTTAGATTTTGTTCTAAATATGGAAAAAGTTTTCTGATGCGCCGCTATAATAAGCTGTTTAAGTACTATAGTGATATGAGAAGAATACTCAAGAGAAATGGATTTTCTTGGGATGAAAAGCACCAAATGATCTTAGCTGATGATGGTATTTGGGAGAAGTATATCAAGGTACAACAATAATATTATTGGTCTCCAGATGATAACTTGTGCAAATATGCTTATTAATAGATAGCTATTGTTAATGAAGGGGCATCCAGAGGCACATTCATACAGAGGGAAACCTTTACTAAATTATGAACATTTGAGCCTGATTTACAGCAATGAGATTACCAGGGGGCATCGTAGAGCTAAGCATCAAAATCAGATTACTGAAAATAAATGTTTACCAATTGGGACTGGTGAGTTCAACATTTCTTCAGCAGCATCCTCTGCTGGCTTCTGTCATTGATGCATTTCATCAAAGGCAACAACTCTAGTTGATGATCTTCTTTAGTTCTTGATGTTTGATTCCCTTATATATATAGTATATATAGGATACATATATTCTTATGCACACGGTATTGCACCTTTAATGGGTTTTTCATTCATGAAGATGAAGAAAAGGATTGTCATTACTCTGCTGGATGTGATGGTCCTGGGCCTATTTGGAACCCATTAATGGATTACTATCTCATTGACTTGTTGCAAGACCAAACCCTAAGGGGTAATAAGATCGGTTATGAATTTACATCTAAGGCTTGGATGGAAATGACCAAGTTATTCAATGCTAAAGTTGGTTTAGCATGTGAGACAAAAATTTTAAGAAATCGATCCAAACATTTGAGGAGGCAATATAATGATGTAAAAGTCATTCTGGAGCAAACTGGATTTTCTTGGGATGAAAACAGAGAAATGATTATCGCTGAAGATCATGTGTGGGATTCTTATATTAAGGTGAAGTTACCTTCTCTTTCTTCTGGCTAATATGTTTGAAGAACTTATTGTTTCATGTTTGTTTTGATATATGCAGATGCATCCTGATGCTCAGCCATACAGAAATAAATCTGTGCCCAGCTATCATAAGCTATGCCTTATCTATGGTGAAGAAGGTTCTTTCGAACGATGCAGGCAGAGGGAACATAATGTTGATCTTGGCAGTGAAAGCCCTGATATGATCATTGGTATGCATTAGCAGATATATGAACATATTTTATGTGGGCAGGTATAAATTACAGGAAAATAATATTTCTTATGCAAACCTTGAGTATGGAGAATCGTTTATGCTTTAGTGATTCAACTCATAAATGAGGATTTTTGTTGTAGCTCAAGTCTTTTCAATCTGGAGTGAGTAACTTGTGTTTCTGATTGTTTCTCAAATTTAAGAATAAGATTCTGTTGTTATATAGCTTTTATTATGCTTGATTGCTTTAATTCCATCATACATATGATTACAGGTCCTAGAGACTTGAAGCACTACTATTATTATTTACCAATACAAGGAAAAGTTATCAAGCCGTGTGATTGGCAGGAAAGCATGATGATTGCCATGCAGATGGTGATCTTTCAGAGACAAGTTGGACGCCTGTGATGGACCGCTACTTTGTTGACCTTATGTTGGAGCAAATATATAGAGGGAATAAAATTGACTATACTATAGATAGTCAAGCTTGGATAGATATGGCTGTGTTGTTCAAGGAAAGATTTGGATCACAATATGACAAGGATATCCTGAAGAGTCGTTGCAGAACTTTTCAGAAGTTATACAATGTTGTGAAGAGTTCTCTTGAGAGGAGAAGGTTTTCTTGGGATGGTACACTGCAGGTCATCACGGTATGTATGTGTGGGATACATTTATAGAGGTGCTTCACTTTGTCTTGATTTAGTATATCAGCAATTCCTATTAGAGGCTGCTAATGTTTCTACATTCCAGGAACAACCAGAGGTTGAACTCTATGGAACTAGATTTATGGAAGATTACAATGATTTATTTTTGATTTATGGAAAGCCATCGCCTGATGATGAGGCCAATCTGTTAGGTCCAGGTACAGGCACTGATGATGACCTCTGCTTTTATTAACATGGAGATTATCATGCTTCATTTTAGAAATGTGTTACTTTTTCTTTTTGTTCCATTGGTTACTTTATGGTTACTAGAGGATATATCAGGCTCAAACATGAACAAAGTTGATGCAATTATGATACATGCATGATGAAACTTTCTCGTGTACACTTCCCAATTTTGTTTTTTGTTCTTAAATTTGTTTGACCCAATTTGTTATTTGTTCTTAAATTTGTTTACTTAAATTTGTTTGATCCAATTTGTTATTTGTTCTTAAATTTGTTTAAGGACAATTTTTTAACAATAACCACTACGGGAAGACTAATTGGACTCCAGCAATGGACCGATATTTCATTGACCTGATGCTTGAGCATGTTCGTCAAGGAAGTATGGGTAAAAATTTAACCAGACAAGAATGGAGTTGTATGGCAACAAAGTTCAGTTCTGAGTTTGGATATCAGCATGATGAGAATATTTTAAGGAGCCACTTCATGAACTTGATGAAGCAATTCAATGATATGAAAAGTTTGATTGATCATAGTGGATTTGCTTGGGACGAGCTGCGTCAAAAGATAATTGCTGATGATGCTTTATGGCATGCTTATCTAAAGGTACTTCCTACATCCATTGTTCAGTTCTCTTTAACAAAATTAGAAAACTCTTGTAGCTTAAACTTGTTTGCAGGATTGCCCTGATGCCCGGTCATATTGGAATTGGACCCTTCCTAATTATAATGATTTGTTCTTGATATTCGGAGGTGGAAGGGCTATTTGTGACTGTCTCCTGGTACCAAGCGATGGTATCATTCTCCTCATAATTTTACATCTCCACTTTCTCTCCCCTCTCCCTTGAATAGCTTTTGTCAATAAGCTACTAAAAGAACTTTTAAGATATCTGGAGGAAAATTTAGATACTTAAAATCTCATTTTATGATGATCACTGTACATGGGATTATCTTATGAATATCTGAGTGGGATACTTTCTTCTTTTCATTCTTCTGTTGAAATTACAGATGAAGAAGATTCCCCAGTTCCACCTGATTTTAATCCTCTACGAATAAATTGGACCAAGTCAATGGAAGTATACTTTATTCAACTCATGTTAGGACAAGTAATTGAAGGGAACGTGATTGGCAAGACATTCACTGAACAAGCATGGGCCTGGATAATTGAATCATTCAATGAGAAATTTGGAGTTCTATGTGACAAAAATGTAGTGGAAAGCTTGTACCTATGCTTGATGAAAGAGTACAATAACATTAGGATGCTTATCAATCAGATTGGCTTTGCATGGGACGGCATTCAGCAAAAGGTCATTGCTGATGATGATGATTGGGAAGCTTATATCAAGGTGCGTGTGTCTTTTTCTTTCTCTGGAACATAGATGGCTTGAGCAATTACCTTCTTTCCAGCTTCATGTACCCACGATTGTCTTGTGGGATTCCATCTCATCTCTCTGAAAAAGCTGAACTTATTATTTCTTTTTCTGTCAGAAAAAATGAAAGAAAGTGGTATTTGTACTTACTTTCGGAGGTGTCCATGTAACATTTTTCTAATAGTGTTTCCTTTGACATAATTTATTTTGTGCAGAGACATCCAGGTGCGATCAAATATCGAAATAGAATGTTGGGAAGTTATGATGATCTTTGCGTGATATTTGGTGACAGAGTGGTAGGTGGAAGGTTAAGTCGTTCTAGCATAGAAATGGAGAACAACAACGGTGTCCTTGGCAGTGTATTCACGGGTGCACTTACCCAGAACAAAAGAGATTGTGCAACTTCATCAATCTACTCAATGTCTTCTAGAAAGGTCCAAAAACTCAATGAGGAGGCTGAAGAAGCTCTAGGTACAAACTTCCATGTGGCAAGAAATGTGCGAAATAAAGATGATGGAGAACGTTTATCTATTGAAGTCATTGTTGATGCGCTTCAAGCTATACCAGGCATGGATGATGAGCTCTTCTTGGAAGCCTGTCAAATTCTAGAGAATGAGGAAAAGGCGAAGTCGTTTGTGAAAATGGATGCAACTAAGCGAAGGAAATGGTTATCTAGGAAGCTCAATTGGTAACCTCTTACAATTGAGTGTTATTTTACAGTTAATTCAAGTCAGTTATTACGTGAGATTTGCATTTATGAATGTTGGTGAAATGGAAGAAATGAAATGGCTGCCTTATGTTTAGACTTTTAGCAAGTTTCAGAAAAGCTTTAATTAAAATAACTTTAGGGCTACAACCAAATTAAAGCTCTCAAAAAGACTGAATTTGAAAAGGCAAAGGCGCTGAGAGTTGGTTCATTTGGTAATTTTGTGGTAGTGTCAGATACTTGGGAGGTCTGAGTCTCAGATACTTTGTTGATAGACACTGCAATGGTGGTGAGGTGTGAGGCCTTCATTCTGTTATTAACAAATTGGTATGAAATAATGCTCTGTTTGTCAGATGAGGTCAGATTAGCCGTATTTATTTCTACTTGTAAAATTCCGTTCAGATGATTCCGATTGATTTAAAATAAAAAAATAAATTTTAGGAATCAGTTTCGATTTAATTTAAAATTAAGTTTGAAAAATTTATAAATCTAATTTGATGTCTAAAATAAATTTAGTGTAAATTTATATGAACTTAAAAATTTTAAATTTGTTCGAGTTAAATTCATATTAGTGACTTTGGACGATTTGTTTTGGAGAGACATCCTCCAACCCAATTTTAGATCTTCCCGTATATTTATATGGTATGATAGTATGGCGTCAAAATTAGAAAGTTGCGGAGAAAAAAAAAACAAGATATTAAAAGTTTTCCCGTGACACAAAATAAAGTTTAAATGCATATGTACTAATCTAACAATAAATATTATAAAAATATAATAATTGATAGAAGTCAATTTGAAATAGTTCATGTAATTTGGAAAGAAGTTGAGTTTGGATTAGCCACATTCAAATGTATTTTATCAGTTTGAGACAAAATTTCCTCCCGACTATATTATATTAATTTCTTGTATCTCATAAACATTTAAATTAAAAAAAGAATCTAAAAGAAGGCTTGTCAGAAAATGATACAGCCGAAAGTTAAGCCAACCATGTTTAAATACAGGAGGTAGCAGAATGAAATATGAAAGATGATAATGGTGTAACAAGTTCGGTAACTTTAAAAAAATATAAAAAAAAAATAGAAATTAGAAAGAGCTGCTAGCCAGATATGAAATAAAGTAGCAACATTTTTAAAGAATACATCTAAAGAGATCTTAAGAGCTTATAAAAGGCTAAGAGTAGAAGAAGCAACATTTTTAAAGAATACATGTAAAGAGATCTTAAGAGCTTATAAAAGGCTAAGAGTAGAAGAATGAAGTCTTAAAGGTGAAATGAAGATGTATAAGAAGATATTAAGATCTAAGAAGAGTGCTTATAAAGCTCTACTGGATAAATTGGAAATTACAAAACTAGATAAAGTAATTAATAGAAAAAGTTATAAATTAGAATAGAAAGAAGCAGAGAAGATAATCTCAATAGCTAATTACAAGAACTTATATCAACAATCAAAAACTAAAGATAAAAAAAAAAAAGGATATTTTTAAGTTGGTCAAGAGTTAGAAAACAGAAAGAAGATAAGCTCTATTAAATCAAGTTCATTGTATAAATGATAAAGCATGGCTAGTATTCGTGGCTAAAAATGACATCAAAAGATAATGAAAAAGGTATTTGTATAGCCTTTTAATAAAAGCATGGTCGTGATTCAGTCGGTGGCATATTGACTTCGAGTCGGGTCAGACTTAAGCCAAATTGTTATTTCTAAGTCTTATATCTTGTATTTAATCTAAATATTTAATATATAGTAATTTTCTTTTACTTATTTAGAGTAAACATTTCCTCACTTAGCCTAAATATTTTATTTATTTACACATCTTCTTTCTTATATGTGTATTTGTTTACTTATTTTATCTTTTATTTTATTCTTTAGTTTTCTCTATTTTTATTGTACTATTCATTTATTACTCATTTTTATATTTATATTTTATTGTTATTATTTTATTTTATGTCTATTTTATTATTTTAAAATAATAAAATTATATATATATGTGTGTGTGTGCGCGTGTGAATCTATCAGAAATAACATTTTTATTAATTAATGGTAACGTTGTGTATTATTGGATCTCTTCTAATTTTGTATATTAGCGAAATTATTGATACTGTTATTATTACTATAGGTAGAAGATATGAGTAAGGTTTTAAATATTGTAGCATTTAGCATTTGTTTCAATGAACGATACAAAAATATACATCGAATAAAATGAATTATATATAATGATAAATGTAATTTCAATCCAAAGAAAAAAGATAAGGTTGATTTATTTTCGTCGGAAAATAGCAAGTGCCACTAATTCATGGGTGATTGTGTTGTAATACAACAATATATTAATATTTTTTTATACTCTCTTTAAGTCAAACACAATTGTTGGTTTTCTCTGATTCTAAATAGTAAATAGTAAATACTTTGCATGTATGATCGGAAAGATTGTTTCATGTACATGTACTAAATATAAAAAAAATGCGTTATCTAATCTAAGCCCAAAAAAGAATCTCCCAGTTACACAGGTACACGCACACACTTGATACACAGCACAAGAAGAAGAAAGATCCGCAGGAAAAGCTACCTCTGAAATGGCATGGCCTTCTCATACCGTCTCTTCTTCAACTCCTTCGCTGCTCTCTCTTTAACCCTCTTCTCCACCACTTTCCTTTTCTCTTATTCCTCATTTCAACCCAGCCCATCTCCCCAAATCCCCAAAAGGTCACTCATTTCACACCCCCAAGTTGTCCCTCTCACTTGCTCTTCTCTTGATCCCACCAATGGTCTCATCAACTATCTTTCACTTCATTTTTGCCTTTTCAAGGCCAACTCTTTCCTCTCCATTCCTTGCCTTTTATTGTTCATTCTTCTCCACTTCTATGTCCTTATCAAAACTGCCCAATGTCATTTCTCTGTTGTCACTACAAAGCTCACCAGTCACTTAAACCTCTCTCCAAGCATGGGTGGTGTCACCCTTTTAGCTCTTGGCAATGGAGCTCCAGATGTTTTCGCTTCTCTTGCTGCGGTTCGCTCTGGGCACTATAGGACTGGGTTTGGGGCTATCTTGTCTGCTGGGACTTTTGTCTCTGCCCTTGTTGTTGGATTTGTTGCGATATATGCTGCGCCATTTAATGTGGATCCGGGGTCTTTTGTCAGAGATGTTGGCTTTTACCTTGTTGGGGCTCTGTTTTTGTTTTATGTGTATTTGAGTGGGGAGATATCTTTTTGGCAGGCTATTGGATTTGTCGGATTCTATGTGTTCTTTGTTGGTTTCGTATTTTGGATGGATTGGGGAACTGCTGCTAGCCATGGTGAAGATAACGTGAAGGATGTGAGAGATTCAAGAGAAATGGATTGTGAAAAGGGTAGTGAATTTCTTGTCGATAAGGGGGAGGTTTCTGGGTGTTTCAGAATGGGTTATGAAAAGGTAACAATTGTGTTATGTGATTATATTTTCCTTGGAAGCCCATGCAATTTTGAGATAAAGTTGCCTTTTCCCTTCACATGTTCCTCTTCCACCCTTTTTAAGCATTTTAACTGAATGTTATTGTGTGATCTGGGTGTGGTTTGGTATATGGTCAATGCAGGTATATTAACTGAATGTTCGTCTCAATGGTTTGTTGATTTTAGAATGCACTCAGTGTTACTTGTCTGTTTCTTCCAACACAACCTTTAGGACTTATACTGAGGGAGCCTTAAATGACTTTATGTCCTTCGGATGGCATTGTCTCTCCTGCGGAACGGGAAAGTTGTAATAGGACAAAATGTAGGATCTTCAAATTTGTTTGATCTCTGACTATTCAAATAGTTTGCTTTGTGGTTCTCTATCTTTAATTAACTCGATATTGCCTCATGAGTCTGTAATCATTCAGTACTCGTTACTAAATGCTTAGCCTTGTCGCAAATGACTTGTTAGTAGACTGATTTGTTGTTGGGATGAACATAAGAGAACGGGACAGTGATCTGTTTCATTATGTATATATCAGTTTTCTTCTCGTGTACGTAATTAAAATGCTGTCTATATTTCTTTACTTATGCATTTTCTATCTGAATTTGTTTTCCTCAACTATTAAAATGTAAAGCAATTAGCTACTTAACGTTTACAATCAAATAGTTATATTCGATTAAGGATATGTTAAAACTTGATTGTGTTTCAGTATCTTATTCAAATTGCTCTTATTCTTAATGCTTATAAGTGATAGACTATTAAGATTAAGCATTCGAACTGTTAGGTTGCTGCCAATCAATTGAGCTGAAGGTTAAGGTTGAGCTTTGGGGTTTTACATCCCAACCCAAAGAAAGGAATATTTACAATCACTGGACTGCCGTGTACCTTTTTCTCTCAGTGGATAAGTAAACCTAATATTGGATTTTTCACACGTGTGCTGTTTCTTGATCTTGCTAGGGCAGAAAAACTGGATCATCCACCAAAATCCTCTAGGATTTTACATGCTCTGGGCATTTGAAATGCTGCCAAAACATGTGGACTTGGCTTATACTTAAAACTCTTGATTTAGGTGATGTAGTGAAAGTAATAAAGCCTGTTCAGATAAGAAACGGAAATCAACAAGGCAAAAGCATGTTTTTGACAGAGAGTAATTTTTGTATTTTTTTAGGCCATTTTTGTATTTCTTATAGCAAAGGGCTTGCTTTACTGATTCTTATTTTTGTCATGCATGCAGGTATCAAAAGTGTGGAAACTCCCTATCTCATTTCTTCTAAAGCTCACAATTCCACAACCATCACCCTCTGAATGGAACAGGTTCTATTTATCTGTTAATATCGCTCTCTGTCCTCTAGCCTTGTTATACACTTGCAATTCATTCATGCCGCTAGATCATCCAATAATATTCCTCCTTCCGAACACTTATTTGCCACTTTGGTTTGTAATTCTACTGGCGAGTACTTCTCTGGCAGTTCTTCACTTTATTCTGGAAAAGGAACCCCCAAAAACTGAGCAAATACTAGTAGTGCTTCTGGCATTTGTAATGAGTGTCTTTTGGATATCCAATGTTGCTGGAGAACTGCTAAACTGCCTCCAAGCACTGGGGATAGTTCTTGAGGTGCATCCATCCCTACTTGGGCTCACAGTGCTTGCATGGGGAAATTCAGTTGGTGATCTTGTTGCTGATGTTGCAGTAGCCAAAGCAGGCCAGCCAGCAATGGCTATGGCTGGGTGCTTTGCTGGACCAATGTTTAACATGCTTGTGGGTCTTGGGTCTGCTTTGGTGATGCAGACCGCTCATATTTATCCCAAAGCTTATGAACTCAATTTCCATATTGGAATTGTAATTGCATTTGTGTTCTTGCTTCTAAGCCTAATGGGGTCTCTGCTAGTTATTACGTGGTCCAGATTTCGGGTGCCGAGGTTCTGGGGCTTCTGCCTTGTGGGTCTTTATGTCTTTTTAATGGTACTTAGCATAGCTATTGCTGAGTTTTCTAGCTGATTGTTCAGTGGTACGAAACCAGCTAATATGTTGCGATTATAGCTACATTCTTTATTACAGCTGATAATATAACTTCAAGGGTAGATACGATAAAGATGTACGAGAGAAAAAATAGCCACAGTGGAGTGTTTTATTTGCAATATGAAGATAGGCACGTTACTACACTTTCTGGGGTTTGTTATCAGTCTTTTCCCAATTCCATCGTGTTTTGATTAGCACCAAGAAGCAAATATAAGATCCACCAAATCAAATATCTTAGTTCATCTATATGTAATGTGGCAACTCATTTCTTCCTATTTTGGCAAATCTTCTTGATATTATTTGTGCACCGTTTTCTTTTTTTGCCTTTATGCTACTTTCCAACTTTATATAATAATCATCTAAAGAGGTCCTTTTTGTGGCGGATTACAGTGAATTTAGTAGCTAAACTATCGAACGATGTTATGTTTACTGGAGACTAATGTTACAGTAAGTCCAGCATGTCACCAATGGAGAGGTGTGGGGTACTGTTTTCTTTTTTCATATATGTAATGCATGGTAGCATTCATTTCATTTGCTTGTGCCTGAACATCATCTGTTACTGAACTTCATGTTTTTAAGATTTCAAGATAAAGAATTGGTTGTTGAATTATCCTTTTATTTTGGTAATAATAAAATGGCATGTTGTTGTCTGCATTCAAAAATATTATCTTACTTGACAATTATTTTGTAGATGATGTTTTATTGTTGTCAAGAGCATATGATAAGTCTATTAGTACTCTTATGGCCTCTTTCCATGGCTTTAAGGAACGGTTTGGGATATAAACAAGCATAAAAGCGATATGATCTTATCAGCTAGTGCAAGTCATGATGTATAATGGCTCTATTCATATATCTTGGTGTGCCTGTAATTACTGTAAGAATTCTATATAAGGAATGCCTCCCATTAGTAGACAGAATTTAGAGAAAACTTAGCAATTGGTGCAATAAAACTCTTTCATCCGTAAGGAGACTTCAACTATTCAAATATGTGCTTAATTCCCTTTATGTATATGGTCTTGGAAGCAAGGGAGTTTATTCTGTCCTTGACATGCAGTTTACAAGATGCAGATTTTTGTGTTGGAACAAGAAAATTTATTCTCTCCTTGAATTACGATTTATGAACCTATAATTTTTTTGTGTTCAAGAAAGAAAGTCCATTCTCTCATTAACCTATGTAGATTTTTTTCATGGATCAACAGAGGTATTCTCTCTTTAAAATGTAATTTGCGAAGTTGCAAACTTTTATCTTGAATCAAACGAGTCCTGGACCTACGGTTTTTGCTACCTACTAATTTGTTTTAAAATATGACTCCTTAATTCATAATTTATATATAAAAAAGTACTTTTTATGTTATAGTTTCCTAATGGATAAAAGTAGAAACTTCAATGGGAAACTCTCTGTTAGAAAATTAATGTATTTTTGTTTTAGATTTATTTCAAAGGAATTATACAAATATTTTTAAACATATGTAAATTTAGAGATGAAAGGTTCCTAATACGAATATTTTAATTACCATCATCATAGAAGTGGGTTGTCCTATGGATAACATGTTAAAAAACCACATTAAAAATGTATATTTACTGTTGGCATTACGTAAATGCGGATGACTTGTTGAATTATTATTTGATAACAAACATAAAGATGTTACGGTAAAATTTGCATTAGTGAATGATAGTACTAACTGATTCAAAATAGCCAAAAAATTAAAACTAATTAAATGAGAAAACCAATAAATGTCCAGGTAAGAGAGACCATTTGGATAAAGAGGAATATGTTTGTCTCTCCTTTACACGTGACCTTTACAATTCTTTCCCAATCTGTAATCTAGGACCAATCATTAGCCTTTCAATGTTAGTTGTAAAGATTAATTTTTTCAAATAACCTTTGTATACTATCATTAAAAGAACAAATGAGAGTCATAAAGATTAATTTTTTCAAATAACCTTTGTATACTAACATTCAAAGAACATATGAGAGAGGGATTCTGGGTATTAATTACAAAGAGTACAATTTTGGTTGTTGAGTCTTTCATTAACTATTAACCAATGTATAAAAAGAAGCTCTAGTTTAGCATGATTATACACAATCAACCCATTATGTAACCTTCTTTGAAGAGTTTAGCACAAGATTTTATAATGAATTTACTTGATTTATATCTCAACTAGGTAATTATGCCCTCTTTAGTGGTAGTTAACCATGTTGCTCGGAATATTGGAGCAGCCCCAAGTGTGGTAAGAAGGCCACGACTAGTAGTTACCTTATATTATGAAATTAAAGGAAGATAATGTGGTAGAAATTAAGTTTCCAACATGGAATTATCAGTAAAGAGGGACTAATAAGTGCCAATTGAAATATCATAGCCATTTTTTTCCCATTGCCCACAATGCTTTATATTCGTTGTAACGTTGTCTCTTACTCTTTACTAGTTAAGAGTAAGGTTACGTACTACTAAATTTTTCCAACCCCTACACATCAGCAAGATTCATACTGGTGTTGTTGGTTGGTTGCTTACAACTTTGTCTCTTATGTTCAACATATGTAATGAAATCTAAGAAATGTTTGTTTTTTATTTGGATTTTCTTGATACTCTAACCTTTGAATAATTGTATATGTATCCATTGCACTTATAGTGGTTCTTGATTATCAAACAACTTCCACATTCTCTTTGCCAATATAACCTTATTCATAATTCTAATAAGTTTTATCCGTAGATCCCTTATTCTCTAAACCTTAGATATACCCATTTTAATTTGGCATCTGTAATTCTACTAAACTTACCACTCCAGAGATATATTTCTGAGCAATCTTTTAGTATCTTTAGTCATATTACTAAGGAGAAATATGTGAGCAAACTAGTACATCTGTAAGATACAAAGTATAGATTTGATTAGTTGTCATCTCCTTGCAAAAATTAGGAATTTATTGCTCCACCTTCCAATTCTTTTGTGAATTTTGTCAAACAGAGGTTGGCATTCAATAAAGGCAGGCCTTGATGTAAAAAGGAGACTCTAGGATATTTGAATGGATGTTAGAGTGTTTGAAAGCTTGACAATTTTATTACTTAGGCTACAAAATCATGCATACTAGTAGAAGCTAAGAGGTGGCTTTTGCTATTATTGATAATGAGTCTTAACAATCTTTGAAAAGTTTTAAGGAGTTAAGTATAATAATAATTAGGTCAATGTTTTCTCTAAATAGCATTAGTATATCATTAACAAGTAAAAATTTTAGAAATTTTTACTTTTGAAATGGTACTAAATTATCTTTTCAGTTCCTATTTTTATTATTGTTAATATGAGGAGAGCTTAAGGGAAGGTGGTAAGTAGATATTGTGAAAGAGGATCCTTTTTATCTTAATCTCTTTCCTCCTTGGAAAGCAGAAGCAATTTCACCATTATAACGACACTAAAAGTTATGGAAGTAACACATTGGTGTATATAACTTATAAATTTGTTGGGGTACCCAAAGGCTATGAAAACATCAAATAACAAGCCCTAATTTACCAATTCAAAATATTTAGTGAAGTTCAATTTCAATACATAGCTCCTTATATGTGTCTTTCTATGGTAATTTTTGAAGAATTTTTGAGTCAAGAGGATATCATCCTTATTGATCCTTTTTTGGTTAAATGCATATTAGCTTAGGTTTATGATGGTTTGTAAGCTTGCTTTAGGTCTAGAAGCTAGTTCTTTGGAGATGATTTTGTAAATAATAAAAAATTGGTTTAAATTCCTTAAAACATGAGGGGTTTTAGGTTTTAGGCATGAGACATATAAAAGGCTTATTGAATTATTTTAAAAATTTATAAAAGAGAAAAACTCAAGAATTGAACTTATTATATTCGTAACTAGATATGATGATCTTTAAAAAAAGAATTTATTAAAACAATATAATTTAGAGCTTGTTTTGAGTTCATAATAAATAAGGTTCTTTCCACATTAGTTCTTTGAAAGGAATACCAAGAAGGTTAACTTGCTGATTAGAAATTAAGGTATAAAGTTCTATATTTCATCCAAATAAGAAATGAAGATCCAAATAAGAAATGAAGCCACCTATACTATGAAAAGATTCTTTGAAAAACTAGAAAGCCAGGGTTTTAAGGTCCCCTTTCTTATGATATGTTTCTTATACACTATTTATGAGGGTACGTATCAAGTTGATGTTCTTCTTACTAAGGATGGAGCTAGGAAAGAACTTAGAATTCTCTTCTTCATCATTTAACCGTTAAATTTTTTATCTCTATCATAAAATGGAATTATGATTATCAAAAGCATTGATATGATTAAACAGAGCATTTTTTGCTTGGGTCATAAGACTTTTGTATAGTGTTTAGGGGAGAGATTGATTTGTAAATTGGTTGAGCTATCTTTGACATCTATTAGTGTCTAAAGAGTATCATTGCAATTTTTTTATTAAGCTTTTTAAGTTCCATCTTTATTACCTTGATCTACTACTACACTTATAAGGGCTATACCTTTTTACATTTGTATTAATTACCTTATTGATAATAGAATTATAGTTAAGATATTTACTAAAAATTGTTAAATTTAAATATGCTTTTTCTGGTGTATGAATAGACATTGAGATGCACTTTTATTAAAGAGTGATTCGATATTATTGGGGGGATGAACTATAAAACACTTTGTTTAAAGTGGAGGTCCAAGTAACATAAGCTTCTTTCTTAGATTCAAATTCCTTCTTTCTTATTACTCCAAGTGAATTAATAACCATTATATTTAAGGTCATTAAAACCAATGCTGTATAAGTAGTTTCTAAAGTCATCAATATTATTATTTTATTAGCGATCTTCCTTTAACTTCATAGGAGTAGAGAATCTTTAAGAACAATCTAAGGATTAGAAACAGAGGCTACTAAATTATTAAGGTCAAACTAAAGAGCTTTCCTTTGAGAAGCTGAATAATGTGCATACAACAAAGTGTTATCAACTAGGGTATTACTATGGTTTAGGGTGACTATAATATGGATAGGGATGTTAATGGGCTGGGTTGGACCTGGCCGCTCTTGGTCTGGCCTGGCTAGACCTATAGGTTAGGTTGCCCGTGGCCTGACCCAACCTTGTAAAAAATTAAAAAACGACATTGTTTTTGACAAAATGACGTTGTTTTGATGTTCCAGTCGAGCCGGTTTGAGCTTGGCCCAAGCTAGGCCCATGGCTCGGTAGGGCTAAACAATTTTGGCCTACGACATGGTCAACTAAGGACAAAATTGGGTAAGGCCAAAATGAACATTCCAAAATATGGAGGTATTGTCTGAGCATTTTTAATTATTATTCCTAAACATAAATAAAGTTGAAAGAAATAATCACTGTTCCATTACAATAAGTTTATTGGTTAGAAATCACGCACTAAGAATTATTTAAAAACTATTTACTTTAGGTAATTAGATTTTAGTTTAGTCTTTAAAAGGCCAATAAAATAGGGGTTTCCTAGTGATAAAAAGTCACCTGAAGTTTATTTTTTATTAGGGTTGTTCAGATCTCTAGCATTCTAGGCCAAAACACACATTATGGGTGGTTTTAGTTGTAGGGACATTCTTTTTTCCTTCTTGAGGTTCTTCTGGTTATAATACAAGGAGCGTCCTAACTTGGGCCTATAGCATGATCTATTGTAGTTTTATCTAAAGAGCTTTATTCCTATTGTGGTTTAGCATAGTCAACTATTTTTCTTTTAGGAGATATCTCTTTAGTTAGATCTGCGATTTTATCGGCATCAGGCGCCATAGGCTCTCTAAGTAGAAACATCTCCTCTAGGACATTAGTCTTTGCTAGGTTAAGGTCATTTCCTCCAGTAACATATTTTTCTCACAAATTGTCTCTACATTTGGGATTGCCTCTTCCAATCCAACCATATTGTTCATACTCATTCTTTCCTAATAGGTCCCTGTTGTAAATTTCTTACCTGTTAGTTTCCAAACTTTGTAATTTGTTTGACTTGTAGGTCTCTAATAGTAGGATACTGATATTTTTTCTTCAATTAGTTTCTTTTCATCCCCCAATGTTAAGATTCTCAATATGCTAGGTAATTCCTAATATAGGTCCATCATTATATAAATTTTGGTAAATCTAATTCTTTATAGGTTAGTAGTGTGCTTATCAAGAGAGACCAGTAATAGACTAATATTATGATGTGATTGTTTGTTGATATATTTATTCCCCAATTCTTAGTGACTAATGCTATGTTATGCTTATGATACTTGTTTTGATTTGTATTTTACTTTAGATATAAGTTGGAGGAACAAGAACCAAAATGAGCTAAATCTGTATCTTGGAGCTGTTCTATTGATGCTCAATCTTATTTACCTTTATAGAGCAAGAAAGAGATGAAGTAGGGCGAAGACGGAACAAAGAATGAAAGAATGAAGCTACTGTAACTTACACGACCGTGTATGGGAATGTGTAACTCACTGAAAGCATGCACAAACTTGAAGATGTTATTTCAAGCAACATATAAACTTAAATGCCTGTGCAAGACTTACACAATCATGTATCTCTTTGGGACTATATAACTCTATAATTTCTGCTAAATTAATATATACAATCATTTACGCACCTGTGTAGCTAATTGTCTATAACCATGCAATCCTAATTTTGCACTATAAAAGGGCATTTAAGAGGACAAAAAGGGTATGAAGAGATTAGATACTTAAAAGGAGGCAAATTTCCCTCCATTTAAGAGCTATGAGGAGCTAAATTTCAGCTTTCCAATTTAAAGGAGATATTGAGGCCGACGAATGGTTATTGATTGATCATAAGTAAAGTCATTGAATGTTCAATTCTTGCCATGATTTTGAAAATTAATCCTCTTTTCTTATAAATGTCTATTCTTAGGAAGTATGGTTAAAGAGCAAGTATCTGTATTTTGATTTTGAATGGGGAAACTGATAAATCCAATTTGGGGGAACTTGATTAGTATTTTATTATTGATATATTTATTCCTTAATACTTAGTGTTTAATGTTATGTTACGATTAAGGTACATATTTTGGTTCATATTTTGCTTTTGGTACAAGTCAGAGGAACAAGGACTAAAATGAGCTAAATCTATATAGTTGGTGCCATTCTATTGATGCTCGATCTTATTTGCCTTCCTAAAGCAAGAAATAGATAAAGTAGGGTGAAGAAGAGACAAAGAATAGAAGAATTGCAGTTACTGTGACTTACATAGCTATGTATGGGAATGTGTACAAACTCAAAGATGTTGTTTCAAGCAACCCTAGGACCTACACGATCGTGTATTTGTTTGGGACTGTATAACTTTGAAATTTTTGCTAAATTAACATACACAGTCACTTATACGTTTGTGTAGCTAACTGTGTATAACCACGTAACCCTAATTTTGTATTGTGATAGGGCATTTAAAAGGCTAAAAAGGTTATACAAAGATGAGAGAATCAAAAAGAGGAAAATTCCCTTCCCTTTCGAGAGCTACGAGGAGCTCAATGTCATCTTTCTAGTTCGAAAGAGATATCGAGGCTAAGAAAGAACATATTTGGGCATTGATTAAGCTAATGATGTTAATGATTATGTTATTCTGTGTTTAATTTATGTATAAACAATTTACATATGCCTACTAGATTATTTATGTATGGATTCATTGCTAGAATCTTGATTGCAATATGTGAACATTGTAAATCTAATTTACTTACAATAAACTAATTATCAAGCATCATTAGGGATAGCATAGCATATGTTAAATGACTCGAGCTTATGTGATTATTTCTTAGATTAACTTGTTTTCCCATTACATAATGCGATTGTCACATTAAAAAGCTTGTTAAAAAACAACCTTTCTACTAGTTAGGGTAAGACTGCGTATATTAAATCTCCCCAGACTCCATATTTAGTAGAATTTTTATTAGGTTCTTGTTTTTTTGTTGTTATTGTGGTTGTTTTAATTAGATACAACGTAAGAGAAAATTAAGATTAATAGAGCTTTTCGTTAATCTACGAATAGTTCCAAAGAGAGGTACAAGGACAACATGAGGATTGATTATGCATATTCGTGTAAAGGTGTTGATTTAATTGCAAACTAGATTTAAAATCTATTGATTAATTCTTGTAATTTTTGTACTTTTAATTTGATTTGTCTTCCTTTGTTTAGTTTTACTTTATTTTGTTAATTGAATTTAACCAAACCTCCCCCAATCATATACATTGATTTATTCAATATAAAAGGCAAACATACTCTCTGTAGATAGGATCCTTTCTCACCACTACTACAAATTTAGTTGTGCAAAGTTAGGTATTATTTTCTAGTGTATTCAATGCATCAAATGTATTCTAACATGATGTTATAGAAATTCTCTCATATTGGAATTTGTTTCAATCTTTGTATGTCGAATCATATACTATATTTCCATAAAAATGTCAATGTTCTTGCTCCAAAATGTTCTTAATGCTTAGCTTATTGAATAATTTAAAAAGGAATATTTCCCCATCTAGCCTCAGCTCGTCTTTGTATATGGGGAAAAGAGGGTCCTTTATTAAGAACTATACCATTAATATGCTAGTCCACCTAATTTCACCTACTTGAAGAACTTTAATGAGAGGAGATATCAATGAGAGGTTTAGTTTATTGTGGAATATAGAAGAGTTTAGCAGATGGTGATTTAATCCTAACTACATAACACCATGTTTTAGGAACAACTAGAGTCAAAGGGGGTAAAAGGAGAAGGAAAGGAGGCCTAAGATGGTATCGGAGAAAGGAGAGAGTGTGAGGATAAAGAATGTTGAGCAAGAGGATCAAGTCGAATAAATTTAAGGGAGGATGAAAGTTAGAGGAATGTCTAAGTTAAGACCAAAACTAGAAAGCTGACTGAAAAGAGGAAATCAACATTTAAA
Organism: Erythroxylum echinodendron; assembly: GCA_027575705.1. Lineage (NCBI taxonomy): Eukaryota > Viridiplantae > Streptophyta > Magnoliopsida > Malpighiales > Erythroxylaceae > Erythroxylum > Erythroxylum echinodendron. The sequence continues at coordinate 19,162,184 of JANZXR010000006.1, read as the reverse complement.
CCATATAAATTTTGAGTCAAGAAGTTGGGTAAGATATAGAGTGTGGGAACATGATAAAAACTAAAGAAAAAGAAATAAAATAAGGTTTATTCTAAGGATCGAAGGAAGCAAAAAGTTAAATATTACTTTTGGTTTCATTTATAAAAAGAGAAAAGAACCTATGAAAAAAAACAAGAAGTGGAAAAGACCAGTACAATCATTAATTACAAAAGCAAGACGAAGAAAATTTGTCTAGAATAAAAAATAAAAAATAAAAATAAAGGAAAACCTTTGTAGAAAATGTTAGTGTTATTTAATTAATAACATTTGATAAAAGCATTAATTAATTAGATAGATTATTGATAAAGAAAATGAGTCAAATTGAAACATTATTTTTTGATATATAAAATGTAAAAGAAAAATAATAGAGAAATGTGTTTGGAATAGGTATAGGGATGTCATGGGCAGGCCACGGGCTGACCATAGTCTGCTCGGATTGGGTCGCGGCTCGCCTATTTTGAACAAAATAGCGTCGTTTTGTATATTTTTTATTAAAAAATATACATGAGCCGGGTCGACCTCGAGCCGATCAGCTCATTAGTGGTTCGGGCTACGGGCCGGTCAATACCGGCCTGCGTAAGCCACGGGCCGGCTTGCAGCCCTTCATAATTAGCCCGGGCCTGTCTCAGCCTATTATCATACCTAAATGGTTAGGTATTTATAGGTACTATGTGTAATAACTAGGAAGGAAAGGGAAGAAGCCCGTACAAAGTTTGTACCCGACAATGTAAGACAGACTCGAAAGTCCAGATCCAACAATCAGCTTATGTTTGTAACTCTGGTACTTTCTCTAAGCAGTAAGCAGAATCAATATAAACCAAAAAATAGCCTCATCATTTTTCACGAAAGATCCGATTTTGCTGATTCCTCATCCCCCAAAGAATCTACAAATCTGATCTTTCACTGTTTGGACAAAAATATTGAAAACCCATGATTATCAAATCGTAAAATCCCCCTAGATCTCTTGTTAATTACTCTCCTTTATATTTAGTTATTTACCCTTCCTTTCTTTTTTCCTCAGATCCTCAATCTTCTAGGCAGTAAGAAAAGGACAATCTCTGTTAGCAGAAAAGGTAACGTACAACATCCTGTCTATTTTTCTGATGAAGCCTATGCAATTTGCAAACTTTATACTTGGTTTTAATGACCATGAGCATGAATAGACTCGAGAGTTTTCTGGGTCGTATTCTCCTTGCAAATGTTGTTTATATTTCTCCTTTTCAATAAAAGGCAATTGCGGGTCGGGATTGGTTCTAGTTACGGTTCTGATCCTCTGTTTTTGGATCGTTGTCACAATGTCGATCAACATTATTTTGCTACTTTGGTTGAGGCTCTGTTATTAAAATGAGGGGTCCTCAACCGAATGTGCTGAAATTTACTCTCAGAGTTGTGGTTCATCTTCGAATGAATTGCAATCATTTATTTGCTGGATTGCATTGTCTCATGTCCACTTCAAAATGGTTAAGAGCAAGAACTCAAAGAAGAAGCAGAAGATCACCCTTCGTCTTACTCGAGCTTATAGTTATAATAGCTTGGATTGAGATCAATAGACTTAACCCTTCTGATATAGTTATATTCAATCCTCTCTCTTTGTTCATTACAGATGACAACGTTTTAAAGTTTTGGAGTTTGTCTTTGTTGCTATGTTAATTTCACAATCGTTTTCATTATGTGGCCTCAGTGTTTTGATTTCTGAGTGTTTCATCGGGAATTTTATCAAGCAAGTAATCATTCGTATGTCTTAGTGCCTTTTGTCTAGAATAATAGAGCATGACTTGCATAAGATAATGTCTCTGAAGCGGAAATGTATACTTCTTCAGTATGGTATCTAAACAATTTGGACCCGTTAACTGTTCAACTGCAACTATTCCGAAATGCTTCAGTGACTCCTGTATTCAATTGCAGATATGCAAATCACAGTTAAATAGAATTAGATGGTAATAGTAGATAAGAGCTTTTGCGAATGGTTTGTGCTTCTGGCTGGCTTGATTATTTCTATATACTCCTTTTAAATTTCCTTTCTAAATATGCTATTAATGTTGGTATTTGATCCTCATTTCTACATGAAAATATTTTCAATCCTAGAAATTATTAAGGGAAAGTTGTTGCTACTCTGCATGCAATTGATGCGTTATTGAACACCAAAACTAGTGCTGAAATTTTCCTTGATTAAAGAAAAGAGAAACTTCAAAGGCAAGCAACGAATTTGCTTTTGGCATCTTTATTCTCTGTGTTTGCCTTTCTTGCTCCAGAGTGTTAACAATGATGGAGTTTCCCTTTTCAAAACATATTACGAGTTTTTTAACATACGTTTGGTATGTTTTCAGATGGAACTCACCATAGGTTAGAAGATTGAGATTTCACCTTCATATCAATTCCATTCTGCTGTTCTTTCCAGTGTGCAATCTGTTTCTGTGTTTATATGATGCTATATATGTTCCTAATCCTAATTCTTTGATGTTCCTTATTTTATTAGTGGCATAGGCATTAGGTTTCATCTGCTGATTTTACCTGGATCAGAATGGATCAACCAGGGCATGGACAAACACCAGCTATAGGGATTGGTAGTAGTGCAGCACAACTGTCATATGGCATAAGCCCGTACCAGGCAAACCAAATGCCTGCTGCTGCAACTTCTGGATCAGTTACTGCATCAGCTGGGGCCATGCATCCTATCAGTCAGCCTGCGGGTGCTCAGTTTGCTCAACACCAACTTGCCTACCAGCAGATTCACAACCAACAGCAACAGCAGCAGCAGCAACTGCAACAACAACTTCATACATTTTGGGCAACTCAGTATCAAGAAATTGATAAAGTTTCTGACTTCAAAAATCATAGCCTTCCCTTAGCAAGGATCAAGAAAATCATGAAGGCTGATGAGGACGTTAGGATGATCTCAGCTGAAGCCCCTGTCATATTTGCCAGAGCTTGTGAAATGTTTATCCTAGAACTGACCCTGCGGTCTTGGAGTCACACAGAGGAGAACAAAAGGAGGACGCTTCAAAAGAACGACATAGCCGCAGCAATCACTAGAACTGATATATTTGACTTCTTGGTTGACATTGTGCCCCGGGAGGAATTGAAAGATGAAGTCCTGGCATCAACCACAAGAGGAACAGTGCCTTTTGGAGGGCCTTCTGATGCTCTCCCTTACTGCTATCCATCTCAGCATGCACCTCAGGTTGGAGCTCCAGGAATGATGATGGCCAAGCCTGTGTTGGACCAATCTATGTACGCTCAGCAGTCTAACCCTTACATGCCACAGATATGGCCACAACAAGGATCAGAGAAACAACAATCATCATCTGATCTCTAATCACTGTACAATAAAATTTGCGCAATTGTGAGTTCTTTGAACTTATTGACAATGCTTTTGTGTTGGAAACGCCAAGTTTTTACATTCCTGCTATTAACTTATTGTTAATATTTATCTTTGGTGAATAATGTACATGTTAGCCAGGCAGTCTTCTTCCGCATTTTTCCCTTTTGATTGGAATCGTTTTTCCATTTGAATGACTTGCATGTGAATGTGACTACATAATCATCACCTTCACTTTTTGACAGTATGTGGTCTAGTCTTCAGAAGCGGTGACCGTTTATATGGTATATTTGTACCAATCTTGCAATTTCCAGTGTTTTATGACAAGTCTTTATGTTTTAAGCTATCTTCTGAATGTCCACAGAAAAGAAGAAAGCTCTGAATAAGGCAAGGTTCCATCAGGAAGGGATATGACTCCAAGCAGAACATCTGTAAATAATCTGTCGGAAAGAGTCGCCAATGGTGTCATTAAGCTTTTGTTGTTAGCTTTCTCATTTTCAGTGGGACAAAGTTTGCTAAAAGATATTTATATTTATTGCTCTGGTCTTTGTTTAGCACAAGTTTTATTTGTTTCCTTTAAGAGGTACTTTTCTTTTCCGTGTATCTGTCAATATGCTTATTATTTGTAGGACTTATCTATATTGGTAGAGTCAAAATCATTAAAAAATCGAATAGGGTAATTTTTAATTGTAAAAATTTGAAATTGTCTAATTTTTAGTTTGATTTATATTTATAATCTTTTTTAATTCTATTTTAAAATTTTAAAGTTTGTTCAATTATTACCATATATTAATTTTAAAGGTCAAGTAATAATTGAACTTTAAATTTTAAAATTTAAATTGAATTAATATTAATTTAAAAAATTCAAATTGAATTTTAAATTCTACTATTATTTTATTGGTTTAATTTTCATTCTAGTTTTTAAAATATTGAGTAGAATCTAGTAACTATCTAAATCTAGGGTTTGGATTGTGTACCTTAAAACTTAATATATCATAAACACTTTCTCTTTGTATTTTAAAGACACGAATACGTAATCTTCTGATTATAAAAGAGTAATTTTTATCAATTTTTATCTAAATCTAGGGTTTGGATTGTGGACACTGAATGTGTTTTTTTTCCCCAAATTCAGGAGGTGCTACAACTTTTCACTAAGTATATGAAGAAGGGTTGATGATGTTCATGAAGTTTACTTGCCATGATGTTCACGAAGTTTACTTGCCAGTTGACAAGCTAGGTCACACACACACACACACACACTCTTAACATACAGAACATAACCAACCACAGTATATAAATGTGCGTCCTCTTATGTTGCGTATAGTTACTGTCTCCAATAAGCAGAGACGGAACGAGACGAAAATTTAGAGACGGAATAGAACAAAAATTGGAGACAGTGAGGTGTTTGGTTGTGATGGACAAAACAGAAAAAACTGTCTTCGTCTCGAGGATAGAAATGTGCTTGATTGCAATAGATAGAATATAAAAACTATCAATGACAAAAATACTGTATAATATGATAGGAAATATGTAATTTATCGATTATTTTGTAATTGTATCAATATTTATTTCAAGTGTATTTGTAATATTTTAATTACGATGAAATAATCATAATATAATTAATTATATTATTATTATTACTTAATTAATTACATTATATTTAATTAAAATATTATTATTCATTAATTAAAATAT
>JANZXR010000006.1:19146101-19157031 GCA_027575705.1 Erythroxylum echinodendron | reverse complement strand
ATTAATTATATTATTATTATTACTTAATTAATTACATTATATTTAATTAAAATATTATTATTCATTAATTAAAATATAACTATTCATTAATTAAAATATTAATTAATTAAAATGTTATTATTCATTAATTAAACTAGTATAATTAATTAATTAATTAATTACAATATATTTAATTAAAATATTATTATTCATTAATTAAAATATACCTATTCATTAATTAAAAATATTAATTAATTAAAATATTATTATTCATTAATTAAAATATTGTAATTAATTAATTAATTAAAATATAATTATTAATTAATTAATTACAATATAAATAATTAAATTATTATGATTATTTAATTACATTACATTATATTTAATTAAATTATGTTTTGTTTTAGGTTTTGAAGGAAGGGCATTTCTGACATTTCACCTATGTTTTTTGGTTTTGTCTCCATCTCTGCATTTTTATACTACAATCATGAAAGTCACAAAAAATTACTGTCTCTGTCTCTGAAGTCGGGACAAAATTAAGTGGAGACAACAAGCAAACAAGTTGGGAGACAAAACTTTGTGTTCCTGTCATCTGTTTCTATCCATGAAGACATGAACCAAACACTGCGTTAACACACAGAACAAAACCAACCACAGTATATAAATGTGCGTAATATGACAATCGTAATGTCCAAGTAATAAGCGATAAGAAAATTTTGAGAACGTAGACATTATATTACAAAATGTTGAATATTTAAGTAAATAAATCCTTTTTACAAATTAACTTTCAAATTTGTTTCTTTGGAAATTTCATGACTAGGACAAACGTTATCAAATAAAGTGAAGCATGTCTGCAAATCAATTTGGTTCTCCTCCTGAATCCCATCTGTGCCAAAATTACTAGAGAACTGTTGAGAACTTACCTAGTCAAGATAGGTTAATATAGATTTTTCGTTTGCGAGGATATTACAGTCCTCTCTCCTGTATCACGCCATTACTCTCAACATTGCAAATGCACTCCATCTAGATCAAGGCATAAAGGAATGAAGAGCCTAAGAGGATAAATTATATGAAAGTCACCATTATTCCTGTGCTTCCACATGAAGCATTACTCAGGTTCTTTGAGTAGACCTCTTTAGTTGGGATTTGTTTACTATTTTTATTGATAATTATGTTGACTATGGTAGGTTTTTTTTTTTAATCATTGTTTTGCGTTATGTGCTTAAGCATTGTCTATTATCAACTCATAACTAAGGTCTCTATTGGTGGCTATTATCTTCCTTTTCCCAATTCAAATGGACAAAAAAAAAAAGAAGAAAAAATTCAATTTTAGCACAGCTGATAAGTCGGATGAAGAGGCAAATAAGTATCACCCAATAATCAGACTTCCTCTTTCAGAAGAGATGGTCGAAAAGCTTATTAGCCGACTTGGGAGCACGTGCGTCCACGAAGCAAAGGCCCCCAATGCGGCGCCTACCGATTTGAAACTTCTCAAGAAGTGGTTAACCCGAGCCTGTCAGTCTGAAAATAGAAATGGCATCGGACCGGGCCATTCTCCCAACTAGGTCAGGCCAAGGGTGCCCGTAGCCAGTGGGCGGACTAGAATCAATCGGCCCGGGCGGGCCACAAGTAGCCTTCAAAATTTTAATAAATTTATTTTAAAAGAATTTGAAAATTGTAGTTAGATTTTTTTGAATTCGTAAATTTAAGGTGTAGAATAGAAATACCTATAAGTTATAAAAATATCTATATAAAATAAATAAAATAAAATATGAATCAATATATATTTATTAAAAATATGTAATTATGATAATGATGTTGTAATTATTCCCTACAAACAAGTGAATTTAATTTCAATTTTGTAATTTTATTATAACAATTAATTATAATATAAATGTAAAAAACTTAATATCTAAGTACAATTTATTTCAAATATCATTTTTATGTGATTAAAAAATTATTATAATTCTTTTTAATAAGTTTTTCTAAAATACTTACGTTAAGTTTATAATATAATATTATAATTCTTTTTAATATGCATGAAACTCTTAATTGATGTTGTTGTTGTAAATTATATACTATAACAATAATTATACAGGTAACTTTTAGTTATTGTTGATTTTTTACTTCTATAAATATTATTGTCTTTTCATATTATATCTATTATTAAATAATCATTGTAAAATTTTATATTTTTATTACACATATTAAAAGAAATTAATATCATGATTACTCTTATTGCATTAAAACCTTTTCTATTTATATTTCATATTTACACAATACATACATTATGCATATATGTATTTAATAAATCTTAAAATGAATCAATCACTTTGTTAATCCTAATGTATCAACTTCAAAAGAATATAAAAGTAATTGAGTTATAAAAACATCAGGCCCGACCCTGGGCAAGGGCGAGTTGGGCCTGTGCCTAGAGCCTCCTGATTTGCTCTATTCTTCCGAGCCTCTAGCTTCCTGTAGGAACTAACTGTTATCCTGCATATAAAGGTAAAGTCAGGGGCCCACGTCTTCTCTTTCGTCTCGGGCCTACAAAACCTCAGGACCGGCCCTGAAAAACATATACGTATAGTATATTATATTGAAAATAGTTACTGTTTTATTAAAACTATAATACATTTTATAAATATTTTCTGATATGTTTTTATAGATTATTACTTTTATTAAAATTTACTATAATTATTTTTATATTATTGATGTAACATCCCGTTAACTTTGGGAGGTTAGAATAGTAAATATAAGTGATTAATGAGAACTTAGAAATGTATTTTTCATGCTCATGCATTATATGATATGCTCATATTTATGTATATTGAATTTTTGTACATGAAAATAATTGTACATGCATTCATAGACATTCCAGATATAATTGATTTATAATTGAATTGTGAATGTGATTTTGTGGAGTTAATTATTATGTTAATGTTAGTAAGATTTTATAACATAGGTTAATTGAATTAAAGTGTTAACGTAGTAAGATGGCATAAAGGGCATTTTTGGGAGATCACTTAAGGATAAAAGATACAAGGCATATAAGGAAGGGCAAAATGGGTATTTTATATTCATTAAGGGTATAAGTGGAAGAACAAAAGTAGTATTTTAAGGAAGAAGCAAAATGTGAACTGAGAAGAGAGAAAAACAAAAATAGAAGAGAGGAGAAGAGAGTTTCGGTGGTTTGAGAGAAAAGAAGAGAGTTTGAGCTAGGGTTTCTTCATTTCTTAGCTTTTGAGAGAGATTTTGAGGTGGTTCAAGAAGAGAAAAAGGTAGAGGAAGAGAAGAGCTTTCATTAGAGCCCAGAAAAACTTAAATCCTTTTAACCTCCATGAAGATTTGAAGCTAAATCAAGTAAGTATCTTGCCAAATATCATGGGTTTTGGTTAAATGAAGCATTTGTGATGATATTTAGAGGTTAATCTCATGAAATGGTGTTTTGGGTATCTGGGTGTTGTGAATGGTTGAGTATAGAAATGATTTGAAATGGAGTTGAGAATGAGGAGTAGATGGAGTAGAAAAGGATGCTCTTTGTACAAATATGTTAGGTGTAAAAATCTAGAAAAACTTGAAGATGATGGATTGGAAAATGTTCACTGCATATATTTCAGTGTTTTAGCCATAACTTCTTCTAGAGTTGTTCAACTGCGCTGATTCTTGATCTGTATTAAAATAGAGATATATGGATATATTTTTCATGAAGACTCCAAATTTTAATTCTGTTGTTAAGAGTCTCAAAAATTGACATGAATTCTGAGAATTTTTGGGAATGAATAGTAAGAGAGTTAAAATTTTGATATGAAACTTCCATGAATTTACAGTACAGATGTAGATGGATTTTGACAAAATGGTCTTCATGAAAATTGTATATCTTTATTTTTAATTTCCATTGATATGAAATTTGTAATTTTTAGAGTTCTGGATAAAAAGTTATGGAGGTTTGAAGTATAGATTTTGGTAAAGAAGAAGAAGAATGGCATGATAGCGACTTTGAAGTTTTCAGAGGTGATGAACATCCGATGGTCTTGTTTTAGCAATATCTTTTTCATTCGACCTCTAAATGAATTGATATTTGATTTGTAATAAACTAGAGACATAGGGCTACAAATTATCTAAAGAAATCAAATTCTGAATCGGCTTCTAAGATGGTTAATTTTTGGATGGAAGTTATGTATAGTACACTGTTTTTGAATATGAACAGCCCGAAAATGTTTGAGGCATATCTTCCAAATTACTAAACCAAATTGAGTGATTTTAGTGTCAATAGAAACACAAGACAGATAGGAACACTTTTCTAGAAGAGTATAGGACCAAATTACATCAGTTTCACTTTCTAATTGAATGTGAACAGTAGATCAGAAAGTGTGACTTGGAAAAAAAATCTGAAGTGAGGCAATGAGAAAGAAATAGAGATTTTAATAGTTTTAGTGAAGCATAACCTAAGTATAAATTCTACTTAGATGAGTTTTGATATGAGAATGACTTTGTGATTAAATTTATAGATAAATACTCGGGATTGTCATGAGCATGCATTGTACATATTTCATTTCATACATGTGCATTATTAAACACTTATGATCGTACAAATTGTGATATATGTGTATAGTGTTTGATATAGAGGAGCAACTGGAATGTCAACCTCCAGAAATTATCGAAACTTCTAGGAATTAACTTCTGGAGCAACTTGTGAGTAACCTAGACAATCTCACTTAATTACTTGTTTGCTTAATTTTTATTTTGAAATGATTGAATGAATGTGAAATTGATCGTGTTGATTCTGGACAATTGACTGTCTGAGAAGTTCTATATTCGGGACTGTATTAGAAGTGCTACTTGTATGTAAATAGGAATAACTAGTTGTCTTTTGAATTGATTGATTGATTATGATAGATGCATTCCATACATGAGTGCACAATTAAATAATGACAGTTGTGACCAGAGTAGTCACCGATTAGAGCTTAACACTTAAAGTGTGAAAAGAGCCTCGAGCTCAAACAGTGATTAAGAGCCTAAGGCTCACTATATAAAATGAGCTCTATATCCTCATTGGATAAGGGAAAGTTAGTAATGAGCCCGGTATCCAAAATGAATACGGGACAGTTCAGGCATTCGGTCACAACAACGTAACACTTAGAAAGGAGTCTCATAAACATTCCTTATGCATTTTGTTTAGTATGGTTAATTGATTGAAATGCATAATTGCCTATGCTTAAGTGAAAAATGTGGTACATGATCAATTATGAGCAAATGTGATTATTTGTAATGTGAAATGACGTGTTGCATAAATTGAGTGAACTATCAATGATGGTTACCTCATTGAGTTCGCAAAACTCACCAAAATTGCATCGTTGTCTTTTCAAGACGGAGAGGCAATTCTAGCTACTAAGAGGTACTACCAGAAGTGTAGATTGTGATTTGGCAAGAGAAGTCATGGCTCAAAAGTCGGTCAGCTGGGATTTTTGGACGACTTAGCCAGATTGTATAAATATTTTCCTCTTTCATGTAATAGTTTTGTACTAGGTTGATGAAGTACATGTAGCAAAGGTTGAAGGACACAATGTAGACTTGTAGTTTTGTGAAATGAAATGAGGAAAAAGTTGGATTTTAAAATAATGTGATTTTCTTATGATGCTTTATAAATGAATAATGATATGATGCCATGTGAAATGAATGTAGCGATCTATGGTAGCCCGCCCTTATCGTAGGATATGTACCGGAATGACCTCCGGGCATCCCGGTGTGTACCCTGCAGTAAAGGGGCGTTATATTTAGGTGGAATCAGAGCATGGTTGGCATTTGTTGGGACATATAGAAATGTTAAGCATGAAACATTGTGAGAAGTGCAGAAAATGATTGAAATTATTGTTTATTATAGGTCATGTGCTCTAGGTGATCAAATTGATTAACCAGCTGACCAAAGATCAGTAGAAGCCAGTAGAGAGTCCTCTGCACCTCAACCGGAGATAATGCCTCTTAGAGTTCCCAAGAGAAGGGAGAGGAGGTATGATACGCTGTGGAAGCAAGGGGTTGTGGATTTCAATGGTAGCACAGACCCTGCTGAGGCCGAAGGATGGTTGGAAAGGACAGACTGCGAGCCAGATGAGAGATTCGACTACGCAGTGCCCTTACTGCAGGGCCCAGCTTACCAGTGGTAGAAGACTATCCCAGGTAGTACCACTGGGCCTTGCCAATTAAAGTGGGAAGACTTTTTGAGGGTCTTTAGAGATAATTACATGCCCAAGATCTATTTCGACATAAAGATGAAGGAGTTCTTAGAATTGAAGCAGGGTAAGATGTCAGTGGCTGAACATGAGATCCGGTTTAATGAGTTGATGGGTTATGCGACTACTTTAATCCCTAAAGAAGAAGACAAGTGTAGGAAGTTTGAGGATGGACTCGAGATGGAGATTAGAACAAGGTTGGCGCTTTCAGATTTGGGTACTTTCACTGAGATGAGAGTTGCTTCAATTAGAATTGAGCAGCTATTGAGAGAGAGACAAGTAGAGACTCGGCAAAGGTCCAAAGGGAAGAGGCCTAGCGAGAGTCAGGGTAGTTTTTACAAAAGATTCAGTAAGCGTTAGAATAGAACATTCAGACCACTAGGTAGATCCAGGCAGTCAGGATCTGGGCATAGGGGTAGATCTTCACGGACTGACAGTAGAATGGGTGCAGTGCAGAATTAGTTTCTAGTATGTGAGCATTATGAGAGGAGTCATGGTGGTGAGTGTTGGAGGGTAACTGGAGCTTGCCTCAAATGCGGCTCCTTTGACCACGGGATCAGGGATTGTCCTGCTACTTTGGGAGCTCAGTCTGGTATGAGTGGGCGATTCGGGAGTGTTGCTACGGTCCAGTAGAGCGGAGGTAGTAGATCTGGACAGAGAGGCCAAGGTAGAGGCAAAGTGAGCTCTAGAAGTTCTTCTACGAGGATTGAGGGGCGGGGTAGCCGACCGTAGTCCCAGGCCAGGGTCTATATTATGACCAGGCAGGAGGCTCAAGACTCACCAGATGTTATGGCAGGTGCACTTTTTATTTATGACTTTGAGGCATTTGCACTGCTAGATCTAGGATCCACACACTCCTTTATCACACAGCATCTGGCACGTAGGCTGTATTGTACTAGGGAGATGTTACAATATGGGCTAGAGGTGAGTACACCTCTAGGTAGTACTACTGTCATAAAAGAAGTCTGTAAGGGGTGCTTGACTAGGATCAATCAAGCAGAGTTAGAGGCAGACTTGATTATATTATAGTTGAGAGAGATAGACATTATCCTAGGCATGAATTGGCTCACCACTCATAGGGCCATCATGAACTGCTACACCAAGGAGGTAGTACTGGAATCTCCTAGTCAATCGAGAGCATTATTCAGAGGAGTTAATCAAGCGGTGCCAGCCAAGATGATATCTTTTATAAGTGCACTGAGATTGATGTAGGGAGGATGTGAGGCCTATCTGGCCCACATCATTGATACTAGGGCAGAGCAGAGTATACAGGACATTCCCTTAGTTAGGGAATTCTTAGATGTGTTTCCCGATAAGCTACCTAGTTTATCACCAGATCGAGAAATGGAGTTCACGATTGATCTAATTCCAGATGCTGCTCCTATATCTATTCCTCCATATAGAATGACACCTGTGGAACTGAAGGAGTTGAAAGTTCAGTTACAAGAGTTGTTGGAAAAAGGGTTTTATTACACCCAGTGTTTCATCTTGCGGAGCTCCAATGCTGTTTGTGAAGAAAAAAGATGGGACTTTGAAGTTATGCATTGCCTATAGGCAGTTAAATCGGGTGACAGTGAAGAACAAGTACCCACTGCCTAGAATTGATGATTTGCTTGATCAGCTGCAAGGAGCTCAGGTATTCACTAAACTAGATTTGAGATCAGGGTACTATGAGTTGAAGATAGCTAAGGCTGATGTACCAAAGAGTGCATTTAGGAGTAGGTATGGGCATTTTGAGTTTCTAGTGATACCGTTTGGGTTAACTAACTCTCCAGCAACTTTTTTGGCCTTGATGAATAAGGTGTTTTATCCCTAACTGGATCGATTTCTGATTGTGTTTATTGATGATATCTTGGTATATTCGAAGAGTAGAAAGGAGCATGCTGTGCATCTGAGAGTTATTTTACAGATTATGAGGGAAAAGCAGTTGTATGCCAAATTCAAAAAGTGTGAATTTTGGCTGGATCAGGTTATATTTCTGGGACATATAGTGACTGGAGATGGCATACAGGTGGATCCAAAGAAGATTGAGACAGTGATGAATTGGGAAGCTCCGAGAAATGTGTCTAAAATCTGAAGCTTCCTAGGATTGGCTGGATATTACCGGAGGTTTATTGAGGGGTTTTCTCTTATCTCAGCCCCTCTGACAAAGCTTCTGAAGAAGAATATAGTGTTCAGATGGGATGAGGAGTGTCAGAAAAGCTTTGAGGAGTTGAAACATCGGTTGACTACTACACCAGTGTTGACTATTTCATCGAGGACCAGATGATATGTGGTGTACAACGATGCATCGCATCAAAGATTGGGATGTGTACTGATTCAGCATGACAAGGTGATCGCCTATGCACCGAGACAATTAAGGTCTCACAAGATCAATAATCTGATATATGATTTCGAGCTAGCTGTAGTTGTCTTTGCTCTAAAGATTTGGAGACATTATATGTATAGAGAGACTTTCCAGATATACACAGATCATAAGAGTTTAAGATATCTACTGAGTCAGAGGGAGTTGAACTTGAGACAAAGAAGGTAGATTGAATTATTGAAAGATTATGCTTGCACTATTGAGTGCCACCCGGAAAAAGCTAATGTGGTGGTAGATGCTTTGAGCAGGAAGTCTAATATCAGAGTAGCTAAGATTCAGTTATCGAGGCTGCCTAATTTGATTCATTTGAGAGCTCTGAATGTAGAGTTGAATGTGAGGTAGAATGAGGCATTGATTGCTACACTAAAGCTGAGATCAATGTTGCATAATAGAATCCGAAAAGTTCAGGGGAAGGATCACAATATGGTGAAGCTTATGGAAAAGTTAAAGATGAATCCAGATTCCGAGTTTGAGTTGAGAGATGAGACTTTATGGTTGAATTAGAGGCTGTGTGTGCCTAATGTGGATGATCTGAAAAAGGAGATACTTGAGAAAGCTCATATGGCCGCCTATGCTATGCATCCTGGTACTACCAAGATGTATAACACACTGAAGCAGCATTTCTGGTGTTGGCCTGAATGAAGAAGCAAGTGGCAAAGTATGTATCTAGATGTATGACTTGCCAACAAGTTAAAGTTGAGCACCAGGCTCCGGTAGGGAAGCTCTATTCGTTGCCCATTCTGGAGTGGAAATAGGAACAAATCACTATGGACTTCATCATGGGACTGCCTAAAACTCTGAGGCAGAATGATGCTATATGGTTGATAGTGGACCGGTTAACTAAGTCGGCCCACTTCTTACCAGTGAGAGAAAATAATTTACTTGATCAGTTAGCCCGGAGATATGTGAATAAGGTGGTGAGATTGCATGGGGTTCCAGTGTCCATTGTATCGGACAGGGATCCCAGATTTGCTTTGAGGTTTTAAAAGAGTTTACAGTCTACTATGGGTACCAAATTGAACTTCAGTACAACATTTTATCCTCAGGTAAATGGAAAAAGTGAGAGGAAAATAAAAACTGTTGAGGATATGCTCAGAGCATGTGTATTAGAGTTTCAAGGAGCTTGGGATCAGTATATAGCACTGATAGAATTTGCATACAACAACCATTATCACAGTAGTATCGGAATGGCACCGTATGAGGCATTGTATGGTAGAAAATATCGGTCATCACTATATTGAGATGAAGAGGGCTTGAGAATGGTTGAAGGACCAGAGTTGATACAAGATACAGTAGACAAGGTGAAGTTGGTCCGAAGCTGAATTAAAGCAGCTCAAGATAGACAAAAAGTTATGTGGATCAATGTCGAAGGGACATGGACTATAGTATGGGAGACAGAGTATTTCTAAGAGTGTCACTTTAGAGAGGAGTTCTGAGATTTGGTAAAAAGGGCAAGTTGAGTCCTAGGTACATTGGTCCGTGTGAGATCAATGAGAGGGTAGGACCTTTGACCTATAAGTTGGCCTTACTGAATGAGATGTCTCAATTGCATAATGCATTTTATGTGAGTATGCTCTGAATATACCGATCGGATCCGACACATGTGATACCAGCTCAGGAGATTGAGGTTGCTAGTAACTTAAGCTATGTTGAGGAGCCGATCAAGATTGTGGGATCGTAGATCAAATAGTTGAGGAACAGAGTCATTCCGTTGGTAAAAGTCCTTTAGAGGAACCACTCAATTGAGGAAGCAACTTAGGAAATAGAGGAGCATATAAGGAGACAATATCCTCACTTATTCGAGCAAACAGGTAAGAATTTCGAGGATGAAATTGATGAATCGAAAAAAGAAAGCATGCAATATTTGGAGAAACGGTAGATTTCAAAACTTTTAAGAAATCATTTTTCCAGTGGAAGCAACAAATCCAAATCATCGTGCAAATACATACATGATATGGTATAAGGATAATTAAAAAAAATAAACAAGATGAAGAGTATTACCGACTCCTTTGTTACAGCATTAAATCCTCGCTGCACTATCCTCTCCTTCTACTTGTATCCAAATCCTTTGCTTTTGAATCTTTTTCTTTTGCAATCTATCTTCTCTTTGTTGTTGTATCTTCAACCAATTTAATTTACCTCTTGTTCTTCAAGGAAAATTAGGTTAACAAAATCCTTTGGTGGGAAAGGAGAAGAAATGTCTGGAGGAGATTTTCTTAGAAGAAGATGAACCAAAAATGATACTCTTTCACTTGGTAATTTCGGTTCACCCTTGCATAAAAGGAGAGAGAGTCTAAAAACTTGCAAGAATTCTTTCTTACACTATCAAATTCGGTTATGCATGGAATGGAAGAAG
>JANZXR010000006.1:19133984-19146001 GCA_027575705.1 Erythroxylum echinodendron | reverse complement strand
AGCATAAGATGTGTTGATTTACCACTCTTGGACCCGTTTCTCTGGTCCGACCCGTTCTATGAAAACGGGATGTTACAGTATAAGGGTGATTTGAGCATCAAACTAGATGCTCAATATGAAAAGATAGATAAAGAATCTTATTACATGCAATTTGATTCATGCAACTCTTGCATAAATTGCAAGAACGAGACTCTTGATTCCTCTCTCTCACTTTAGAACCCTTCTAGAGCCTCTATCCTCTCACTTGAGTGTGTAAGAAGTGTAAAAACATTGTGTACATAAGTGAAGAACTCACTTATATACTCATTCATTCCCTTTGTCACGATCATAGCCAATAAGGCCACAATCGTGGCCTGGCTCGCCTTTGGCCACGATCATAGATTATGAGTCACAATCGTCGCCTACTTAAATTTGGCCATACACATTATGTTTTCCATCTGATCTTTTATGCATGTAACCCTTAGGTTCCTGATTATTTTTGTCACTCAAATTAACTCTTAATTCAATCAAATCATGAAGGGTTTCACGATGCCAATTTGTCAGAATAAAAGTAGATTAACACACGAACTCTTCGATAGTTAATTATCCAACTTATGAACCTTTCCATAGAAAATTACTGTGCAATATGTCCTTTCACCATACTATACCCATTTAGTTCGAAGTATAGGCTACTTGTTAACTCCCACTAAACTGACTATATCACATCTATTTTAAATGATGTTAGTTCTTGTCTTGAGATCTTATTACTCTTATGTGTCATTGAAGACTCTCTTCATGACACATAACTGCTCTGGCTAGAAACTCCTAAGTAATGACCCCGACAAGAGGCTATGGGTTTCATCTCCTATCAAGAGTGGTGAATCCTTTATTGGCTACCTAGTTACCTTCGATTACAAATAGTTGTACCCAATCATCACCCTGAGAGTAACCTTGTCTTGAGGTAACAAGGAATGATGTCAAAGCACAGCATTTGTATCTAAGATATCTTTGAGTACCTCAAGTTTAAGTATATTTGCACCTTTGCTATGATGAGATTAATCATTGACATTTGATAGATCATCCATGTGATAATCTCATAGCTGGTCATTCGATGTACTTACTACTCTTAGTTAACATCCACATGTTAACTCTAAACAACTCATACTGCTTGATCAAATCAAGGAGTATAACATGTGCTAATCTATCTAGATTAATATTGTCCTATCTTTTTAATCCTATGACTAGGGATTATTTAGATAATAACATAATTGCATATGATAGGAATCTCATTATCATGATCTCATCATGATTTTTTTTCATACTATATTTTGTATTATAGACTTCATTGATTTGATTTAAGATCAATATTAATTCATATATAAATGAATATCAAATCAATGAAAATTTCGTTCACTTTATTAATCAAAATAAAGTTTGTACAAAAGTGTTAAAGGTGATTTCCTTTAGAGTGCTACTCTAACATTTAGTAGGTTTCTTTTTCTTCCCTTATTGAGTACTAGACGGTCTTCATTAGTAAGAGAATTTAATTGAGTCCTTAACTAAAATATCATTATCTCAAGTCTCAATAACGGAATCATATGAGGCAAATAATGCTTCAAGATAACCACATCACATATTCTAGCATATTCAACTCTTTTCCTAGCTACTATAACCTTTTCCATATAGATTACTTTACCTAAAAAATTGGACAAATAGGTTAACCCCTTAGTAGTCCAATACTTTAAAGGGACATTATTCATGCTAATCCAATAAAGACTTGATTATGTTTAACATTTTCCAAATTCAAACCTAGTTTCTATAAGGAAGATGGAAATTCTATTAACATTCTAATTATAGCACCCCGTTACCATGGGGTACATACGAAAACACTCTGAAGACATTCCAGTACTTAACCTATGATAATGATGCATTATGTTCAACCACAACATTCACTTAACATGGCATCATCATTGTTTATTCTCTTATAAGACATCATCATGAAAATCACAATATTTTAAAACTAAAATTTTCCCTATCTGATTTTATAAATCCGAACATATTTACATTGTAGCTTTTAAACACCCATATATGTACATTATCATAACCTAATACAAAATATGCTACTTGAAAGAGGAAAATACACAAAAATTCTATCTAATCTTTCCAATCCCAGCTGGCCGACCTTTGATCAATTTCTTCTTCTTCCCAAAAGTACAAGACTATACTTCTTGTAGCGTCTCTTAGTAGCTAAAATCCTCCCTCAGTTCTAAAATGTCAACTTGCAATTTTGGGTGAGTTTTGCGAAATCAGATGAGGTAACCATCATTGATGATTCACTCAATTCATGCAACACATCAAACATGTAGACATATAATTCACATCTTTGCATTTTTGCATAAAGCATCACATATCACTTTCTGGACAATTATGCTGAACATTTCATTCATACAATATACACATATCAATTGTAAATGCAATGCACATGATTCAGTTTCCTTTGTTACTTTGTTGTGATCAAGTGCCTCTTTTTCTTTTCTAGCTCATATCCTTTAGTGGATACCGAGTTGTATCGAATAATGTCCCATATCCCTTAGTGGATACCGGGTACATGCATAACTGAGCCAAAGGCTCTTATCACATTCTTAGCTTTAAGCTCTTTTACTGGTGACTCCGATCACAACTGCCTTTATATTTCATGCATTCATGAAATGAAATGCATCTCACACATTCATTCAATCATTGTTTTTAATTAGTCACATTCATAGTCAAAACACAATCATCTTCGGACCTTAGTCTGGCATTCAACAAAATTTGTTGAGTAACATGTATTTCTTCGCATTCACATACAAGGAGCACTTCAAATATCACATTCATTCATCATAAACCTCGGTCCTTCATTGTCCGGAATCAACAAAATCAATTTCACATTCATAAGATATTTCAAACATATTCTAACATAACAATTAATTAAGTGAGACCATCTAGGTTACTCACAGATTGCTCCCGAAGCTGTTATCCCAAAGTTTCGGCAACATCTAGATGTTGACATTCCAATTGCTCCTTTATATTAAGCAATATACATATATCACACTTTTGCACAATTATAAGTGTTTGTTAAGGCCCATGTATGTATACGAAATATGCACAATACATGATGACAATCCCAGGTATCACTCTATTATTCTCATCATGTAAACATTCATATTTTCAAACTCAAATAAGTATCATTTATACTAATGATTTATACCTCAATAAAATCATAAAAATAGAAATTCATAATTCCTTGGTCAATTCAGATTTTTCCTATAACAACTTTTGGGTCAACTTTCCATGTTCTTTTTGACCAAGAAAATGAAGTAATTTGAGGATACTTTCTTCTAGAAAATTGTTTCCCATTGTCTTAAGTTTCTAATGACATCAGGATCATTCAATGTAGTTCAGCATTTCAAAAGGTATACTCAAAATATTTCGGACTGTTCATAAACTAAATCAATATCCTGTACTAAACTTAAATTCAGAAATATGGAATTCTAGAGATAGAACTAAAATTCGATTTCTTCAGACAATTTATATCCCTATGTCTCTAGTTTAATTTAACTTAAGAATCATTCTATTTGGATAACTACAAATCAATATATTGTCAAAATACCAAAGCTTGTTTAAGCTGTACAGGAAAGTAGGCTGCAGCGAAAGTGTCCCGAGAGGAATCCTCATAAAATCCTACAAGTTGGCCATGGTGAAACAAGGAGTTGGCCGCAGCGAACTTTCACAGAAAGCAGGAAACAGGACTCATCTTCCAATTTTCTAGATTTTATAGCTTCCAACATTTTACACGTAACCTACCTTATACCTAGATCACCTTTTCTACTTCATTTCCTCTTCATTCTCCAATCTATTTCAACTCAATAGTATTCGCAAACAACTCATGATCCATATTTGATCTTTAACCAAAAACAAAACATATACATGTACCCATTCATCATCAATTTTTTGTACTCATCCAACACCAGTTTAATGATCATTCTACCTCAAAATCATCACTATACCAATTTATGGGTCATTAATCATCATACACATATAAAAAAGTAAGACATTTACATACACATTTCATCACTCATGACACATATATAAAAATGACATAATCAAGTCATCAATCTTAATATACTCATCATTCTAGCTTCATTTAACCATACCCATGATATTTAAATCATCACTTACTTGATTTAACTTCAAATTCTTCAAGAACACTAAGAGCCCTAACTTCTCCTACAACTCACGTACATCATCATAGAGGTTGGGAGACTAGGTCTTTAGTGAGAAATGAAGAAGACAGCAAGATAGTAGCAACTAAAGATAGATGGAAGAAAAGTGTAACATTGACGATGGTTAGCGGAGTAAAATCCTAGGAGTGAAGAAAGATAGAAGAGAAGACAACAAGAAGAAGAGGGTCACGAAAATGAGATGGAAATGCAGAAGAGAAAGAAAGTGAAAGACAATAATTAAATGATCTTTCAAATAATTAAGACCATCGTGGGTTGTAAGATAAAGGCATGGCTTGGCAAGTAACACATCTCCCTTGCCACATGGCCATTTCCTATTGGTTCACCATTGGTTATTTTGTTAAACTAGTCCGTTCAACTCTAATTGTCTCCAAACTTCAATGACATAAGTCATTAAATCCCAAAATCATTTATAAAAACTTCTACTATCATTGACTCTTATTTCTACTACCATTTATCCATTATCTTGCCACTTGACATTTTTCCTAGTCCAAAATTTACCATAAAATTTTGAAATTTTCTAAAATTCACAAAAATTTCTAAATCACTAAAGGCACTCTCCAAATCAATGTTCAACATATAAAAACTACAATTCTCAATATAATCACATTTACAAATCAATTATACCTTGAATGTCATTGAATACATGTACAATAATTTTAATGTGCAGAAGTTCAATATTCACGTGGATATGCATGTCATATTATGCATGAGCATAAAATGCACTTTCTAATTTCTTAATAATCTGTCATATTGACTATTCTAGTCTCAACATTGGTAACGGGATGTTACACTAAGGGCCTACCCCAATAATGTTTTAAGCTAAGACATCAGTATGTAAAGTGAATAATAATATGTTATCCTTGTTATGTAAGACCTCCCTAAGCACCAAACTCTTCTAATAATGAAATGCTTAGGAACTACATAAAGGAAATGCAAATATTTTCCTTAGAAAGAACTTAACCAAAGAGCTTGCATCTTTTTTAGGGTTTCCAATGATGGAGTAACCATAGAGGAGCCTTCTAAGAATAATGAAAGACAATACTAGAACTTGGTTTGTGAAGGATCTCCCAAGACTTACTTCTAGTTGATCTTAAAATTGAGACTTATAAATGAGGAAAAAAGAGTTATGAAGTAGCAGAAACCTTCAAAGAGAGAGAAGTTTCTAAGGTAGTTGAATGATGGAGATAAAGACTGGTAAAGGATCATGGATGGAACTTGAGGAAAGTTATAAGGAAGAGGAGGAGGGTAGAGGGGGAAGATGAGGAGGACATGAGTTGATAAGAGGAGGAGAAGAGCTGGAAAAGGGATTAAGGTTAAGGGTACCAGTAGCAAAAGGTGGAAAGTTAATGAGATTAAGTTAAGGAAGTTAGTTAAATCCCAACTAGGAGAAAAGCATTTTACTATTAAAGGAAAATTAGATAAAACAGAAAAGGGAATTTTAAAGAACCATTCTAAAAAATGGTAACAAAAAGAAGCATGAATGAAAGAGAAGTAAAAAGACTAAAAAGTCCATGAAAACAATTAACCATAAGAATGTTACAGAGGGCAAGAGACTCGAGAATAAAGTAGAGAAAGGGAGAACTTAGAGACAACCTTTGAAGAAAGGAGGAACTAAAGAAAGCTAGGAGAGAGAAGAAAAAGGATTAAACAAAGTTTCAAAGAGAAGAGTTAAAAAGATTGAGAGAACAAAAAGCACAAGACTTTAAGACTAGAAAGTATCAAAATAAGTAGCAAGAAGTGATTAAAGGGGAAGAATAGAGAGGAAATAAAATAAAGCTAGAGAGGAAGGGCCACAGAGTAAAAGTTGAGAAAGGAATAAAGGGAAGAAAGAAGTTAGAGAAAAAGAAGCATATCCATTTTAGAAAGGTACCTTTATAAACCTATTTGTCATGATTTAAAGTGGTTTTATTTTTAAAAGAATTTTAAAAATCGTAGAAAAAAATATTTTCAAACACACTGATTGACATATTGATCGAATAATGTCTAGGTACAGTTGACTAATGTATTAGAAGAAATGAAAATTATGTACTGTAAGCTTGTATATAATATTTGTCGGCACATTGGTTATCCAATATACCAATATAATAGATTGGTCAATTAATTTCACAATAAATAGTCATTTTAATGGAATCTTTTTATTTTAAACAACTTTTTTAGATTTTTTTGAGAACAAATAAACCACATATGAGTTATAGGAAACTTTTTAGGCATACTTGAGTGTTCTTAAAAGTCCTAAGAGACTGGAGATTTCATATGTGCATTACATAACACATATTGAGCCATTATTCATTCGTATGAGTAAGTGAAGAGGTTTTTGAATTGTATATTTATTGTAATTGGGGAAATTGATTATGACACGCTTTATGAGGATTACTTACCTTGAACAAGACTTGTAAAGGGTTATTCATAACTTAAGGAAAAGTACAATTATTGTATCCTTTTCACCTATAACAAAGAAGATACTATATAGAGGGCTATTTTTCACTCATTGAAGAAAGAAGATAGTGAATTTCTAATTGGAGCTTGGGGAGTGGATGTAGACTAAAGATTATTTAGCCACTAATAAACGATTAATTGACTATATTTATACACCCATATTTAGTGTGTTTTATATGTTATTTAATAGTTTTAAAATATTTTGGCACTTATTTTACTTCAAGTGTATTTTTAGGTGCTAATTGCCTTTATAAACCAAAAAAGAAGAAGAATTTAGATGAAATGGAGGCCTAAAATGGAAGAATTGAAGCAACTTTTAAGATACACAGTTATGTATGGGGACCATGCAAGTCAATGTAAACATGTGAAGCTTTAAACATAGTCTTCGGTTGGTTAGCCATTATTTGTGATTATTCAATATTTAATTGACGATCAAGTTTAAACTCTCTTATTTATGTGCTAAGAAGATTTTTGTGTGTTGTTCTTTCGATTTTTGGATCTTCATCAAATAAGCTCAAAGTATTACTGTAGGTCATAAACAAACTAAGAATTAAGATTTGTAAGAAAAAAATAACAAATCAATAAAATATAATATAATATCATGAAATAAAAATGGCTAGAGTAATAAAACCTAGGTGTTCCTAATATTACAGTCCTTGAAAATCATGCAAAAATTTTGATTAACTAAGATTAGGTTGATATTTAAATTTGTTGTAAGTGCACGACGTAACTGTAGCTGGCACAAGCAAGTATCGATCCCAGGAAGACTGGGATTACTAGGAGTTACCTTTTTTCTATTACCCAAACTAAAGATCAGATTTTGAATTTTAATTAAAAATTAAACTAAATAAACAAGTTAAGAATTAAAATAATTCTGAACTCAAGATAGAGGAAAGTACTTAGAAAAATCAATATTAGATAATAGTGTCTAAATGATAAATCCTAAGAATCATTAAAAATCAACCCTTTATCATGCAGTTATATATTGATTATTAGACTGTGGAAATTCCTATCTTATGTTAATACATTTCTCAAGATTATTAGCTATTAATCCATATGTTGATTAACAGAACTCTTTCTAATTAAAACCCCTAGGATTTTTGTTAATTCATAAATTTTACTATTAGGTTTGGCCCTAATCTAGAGGACTTATATCGACCTATCTCTAAGTTTGCATGCAACTCCTTCCAATTATGGTAGATCTATTCATACAAGATGATTTCTTAATCTCAATCATACGAAATAAAATCATGCACTAATATTCTAGATATATTAAAAAAGAATAAAATATATAATAAATCAATCAGTATTGTTATATTGAGTAAAACATCAAAACATATTGTTATCACAAATTAGGTTCATCACATCTGGGCACTAAACGTGTTTAGTTATTCATAGAAAACGAAATCAACAACAAACATGTAGAAAAACCAATAGAAAGCAAAGAAATCTTAATTATAAATATCCCTTTCTCTTCTCTTGGATCTTCTTGCAAGTTTGGATTTGATGTTTTTATCTAATAGATATTTTGATATATTCGTCATGTTTTCTGTTACACCCCGTTTTCAGAGCCCGACGATCGCATTTGGATACCAACATTTTACACGACCACTTGTGTTTAAACTAAACCCTTTTTGGGCTCATCTCTATTCAAGCCTGAATATAACTAAGGACATCATTGGCGAGTCCACAATTTGCCTATGAATATGCTTTATGTCAATTCAATTAGCATAACCTCTTAAATTCTTCTTCTATGTTTGGCCTATCGTCTATGTTTTATTGTCTGTCTTTGACTTTTATCATCTGGGTTGACCTCCCCTTATCGCCTGTATTTCATTTGCATCTGCCTTCTATTGCATCTGCCTCCCATTTGCGTCTGCCTTTTTGACGTGTCATCACAGACGATTCCTTGCGTTTGTATTATAATAAGTCATCTGTGTTCCTTGCGTATATATATGATGTCAGCAAAGACGATTCCTTTCGTCCGTGTTCTTCCTTTGCGTCTGTGTACGACGTCAGCACAGACGATTCCTTTCGTCTGTGTTCTTCCTTTGCGTCTGTGTATGATGTCATCATAGACGATACTCTTCCTCTATATTTTTCCTTTGCGTCTAGACACATTCTCTCCATTTCTAACCTACTACTCTGGTACAACATCCTTGGCAATTCCAACAGAGAAGGCATGCACATATACATTCCACTGTCTCAATCTTTAAAATAATAGAATCATAAATATCAATGTCACTTCCTCATTTCTAAACTCAGTGAGAGTTTGTTACATGACAACATACACATCATCTTAATACAAAAATACAAAAGGAAGTTCATGTTTCACATGCCTATAAAGCTAGCTAAATTGTTCACTAACTTAGCAAAAAAGACTTCAGCTATCTTGATATTCCGAATACCTTGTAAAGATCACTAATCTTCTCGATTTGCACCTGAAGAGTGGAGGGTAATTGGGGTGAGTTGCAAAGCTCAGTGGCTTATACATTTATAGCCATTGGCATTGAGCCACTCCTATAAGCATAATTACATATATATCACAATGCAATACTAAACAAGCTGAAACTCATAAATTTACCAAGATGTCATGTCATTTATCCATCACCACATAACACTCAATTATGCATCATGCTTGTCAAATCGATAATGAAATGCACAACAAATGGCTCGAGAGTTTCATGGAACAAAATGGATAAACTGAAGTTTGTACCATGAATAAAACGAGTCCAAATTCTCAGGATCTCGTGGCCTCAAGCAGGTAGCTAGAAGAAGGCTATTTTTCGATGTGCATGTGACTAACGAAACGTTCCTCTCTTGCCCAAACACAATCAAGTTATGCTCAATTCATTTCCATACATTTTCACATTCTCATGCTTCTTATACTTTTACTTATACAAAATGTCATGACATAACATGATCATAGTCACAATGCATTTGTAAAAATTGTCACAATTCACACAAGAAATTTAACACATAACATATAAGCAAGCAAGACAGTTTGTCGATGCTACACAACAACTATAAATATATTACCCACCTAATTTTGCTGAAAATCCAAGCTCAATATTGTCTTTCCTCTCTGCCTTGGATAGGGCTTGCTTAGTTTCCTATACAAACCAAGTTCTTATTCAATAGGAATTCAAATTTAGGAACCCACTGAACCAAAAGCATGAAATTGACCCTAGAAAACATAAACCCACACATATCCCAAGCTCTTTGAACCAAAAGCCCTTCAAAACTCCAATAGATCTAAAAATTGACTTACCTTGAATCTTCATCAACTAATGAGATTCTTGGCTCTAAGGAAAGCTCTTCCCTTCCTCTTTCTTTTTCCCTTCTTGCACAACTTCAAAATCACTCTTTAAAACTAAGAAAAATCAAATCCTAGCTTAGCTTTCTTTCTTTCCCTTCTTTCTCCATGATTTTGCTCTCTTTTCCTTAGCCTCCACGACAACTTCCTTTCTTCTTCACATTTTAAGACATAATTTAGCTTGCTCTTCCCGTTTTACCCTTCATTTAATTAGTCTTTCCAATTTTTCCTTCTTTTGTCTTTTATGGCTCTAACTCCTTTAATCTACCAACACCACATAAATCTTAACTAAGTTCTAATATTTCCATCAAATCTTCAATCTTTATTCATGCCTACAAAATTAGTGATTCAATTCTAAAATTAAATAATTAAGCAAATAATAAGAATTTTAAAAAAAAAATCCGGATCCAACAACTCTTCTCCCCTAAAAGAATTTCATCCTCGAAATTCTTACCTGAGTTGTTAAAGAGATGTGGATACTTCTCCTTCATCACTTCCAAAGGCTCCCATGTTGCCTCCTCCATCGAATGGTTCCTCCATACAACTTGACCAACTTCACCACCTTATTTCTCAAAACTTTTTCCTTCGAATCTAAGATCTCCACTGCTTGCTCCTCATAGATCAAATCTTCTCTCAATTGAACCTCTGAAGGTTGAACTATGTGTGAAGGGTCGGATCGATACTTTCTTAACATTGATACATGGAAGACATTGTGAATCCTAAATAATTCCGATAGCAAATCTAATTTATAATCTAAAGACCCAATCATCTCAATGATCTCATAACGGCCTATGTATCTCGGACTTAACTTGCCCTTCTTACCAAATCTCAAGACCTCTTTCTATGGAGGAGCTCTAAGAAACACTTTGTCTCTAACTTCAAATTCCATCTCTTTCCTATGTGCATCCGCATAACTCTTCATTCTGTCTTGAGCTGCTTTAATTCGCTGCTTCACCACTTTAATCTTACCAACTATAACCTATATTAACTCAGGTCCTATAAGTCTTTTTTCACCTTCCTCATCCCAACAAATAAGATTTTTGCACTTCCTACCATACAAAGCTTCATAAGGTGCCATTTGAATCCCCGAATGATAAGAATTATTGTAAGCAAACTCAATTAAAGGCAAATGATCATCCCATGAGCCCTTGAAATCCATAATACAAGCTCTCAACATTGCCTCCAAAGTCTGTATTGTCCTTTTCAATTGCCCATCAGTCTGTGGATGGAAGGCTGTACTAAAGTGTAACTTAGTTCCTAAAGCCTCCTGTAAGCTCTCCCAAAATCTGGAGGTGAACCTGGGATCTCTATCTGAAACTATCGACTCATCCTCATATTTCTTGGCCAAAGCATTCAAAGAATATGTTTGCTTAATTGGAAAGAAATGTGCTGATTTGGTTAATCTATCCACAATCACCCATATTGCATCATGCTTCTGACTAGTTCTTGGCAATCCCATCAAGAAATCCATCATAATCTTTTCCCACTTCCATTCCGGAATAGAAAAAGGCTGAAGTTTGCCTGAAGGTGCCTGGTGTTCATCCTTGACTTGCTGACACATGAAGCATCTCTTAGTATACTCCGCAATATCCTTCTTCATTCCTTTCCACCAGAAATGATCCTTCAAATCTCTATACATTCTTGTACTCTCCGAATGCATTGCATAGGGAGCATTGTGTGCCTCATTAAGAATTTCATCTTTCAATTCTTGCCTATTAGGAATGCATAGTCGATTCCCTACCAACATCAATCCATTTTCCCTTACTTCTATTTCAAAAGGTTTACTGTTTTTAATCTCCTCCCTGAGTCCGCTCAAGTACTTGTCCCGTTCCTGCAATTCCCTAATCTTCTCATTCAATATTGGTCTCACTCAAAAATTAGCCAATACACAATCAGGCTCAACTTGTGTTGGATCCTGCTTTTAGAATTTTTCTATTTTTATTTTCTTTTACTTATTTTATTAGATTATTAAGCATGGAAATAAATTAGAATTTATGAATTAG
>JANZXR010000006.1:19096934-19127910 GCA_027575705.1 Erythroxylum echinodendron | reverse complement strand
TGTTAGTTTGTCTTGTTCTTCAATGACAAAAGGGCTTTTGGCGTTTGGTCAACTTACTTGCTTTAAAACTTTATTTTTAATCAACTTAATTGCTTTATAACTTTATTTTTAATAAAAATTTATCTTTCAGAAAAGTATAATTAAAATTTTTATTTACCTCAATTTTCTTTTCTATTGATGGTTTATCACGAGGGTATTTTAGAGGGATGGTAAAAAAATCAACGTAAGCCACTGTCCAAATGTTTATTTGTCTAGTTTGATTTTAAACAAATTGGTTTGATTAAAAGAAAATTTAAAAATTAAAAATAAAATTTGATATTTGATTTTAAATTTTAGTATAAATCATATCAAACTAATTTCATGATAAAATTTGATTTACCATATTTTTACTTTCTTTTTGGGTTGTCCAAAGAAAGGGAGGGAAAAATTACAAAATGATGGCAAAGTAAATGCATCTTTTTCATGTGTTTATGATCGAATGTTCAAACCTATTTCTGCAAGTCGCCCTCCTCTATGTTCAACTTTCAAATAGGAGAAAGGGGCATACCATCGGATGTGTAGAAGTTGGAGCAGTCCAGTGGCTTCCGTTCTATGAGCTCGAATAAAGAGCCCCTTGGACTTAGATCGCTTGAGCACCAGGCAGAGAGGGTCCTTAAATTGGAGAAAGGGCCGTAAAACGAAACAAAGATCGTCCCTAGGATATTCAGTTCAAGCTCGCGACTTCAGGCCTGGGTTTTCGGCGACTCGTCGATGACTACTCCGATAAGGTTGGGCAACATGATCTCTATTGTCTATCACTTACAAACTGCATTGTATGGCCTGGGTTGTATTGAAGATTTGTATCTGTTAGTCTATTTCCGCTCTTCACAGGCACTCCTTTCCACAAACATTCACAAAAGGAGCTAGAAAATGGAGACGATGTTGTGTTCTTGAAGTGATGATTTAATTTCTTTTATTATTCAAAACTTCATTGTTTTCTTTTGCATTGGCTTTTGTGTTTCCCATGTTACAAGTCTTCCCTGTTGTTGACTTGGGGCTTTACATTATGAGAGTAGACCACTAAAGAAGCCTTTCTTCAATAATTTTTCCATTTGGGTGCGAGTTCATGAATGTACCTCCCTCAATTTGTTATTCTAGAGTTGGAAATTAAGACTTAAAGAATGAATCTTTAAGTTGGTTTAATTTATGTGGCCCTTCATGAAGATTGATGTATGGATTTCTTCATAGTTTCGGTTTTTATGTTTTGAGTTTTTCTTGACAGAACTTTTGATTCTCTGAAATATCATCTGGCTTTAGAAAATTAGTTGTACTAATGTCAGCTAGGAATTGTTCATTGTTTGCAAATTAAGAATGAATAATGTATGCGACAACATTTTTTATGTGTTGAATTCTGCAACTATTCATTGAATGTTGTGGCCTTGCATCTAATTGCTGCTGCATAATGTTATATCTGCGATTTATGACTGAATCTAGGCCTTTTGACATGAATGGTGGAATTAGTCAGCCAAACCCCAATCCTTCCTTACGGCATGTTATTGCAGTGGCCCCCTTGAATAGCAGGCCATACATTGATCCACCTGCACCACTTGGTGATGGAGCATCAATTCCGAGTGATAGTGACACAAAACCTGTGGAAAGAGTTGGGCCATCTACGGTGTATTTTCCCTCTAGCACAACTCAAAAGGAGTGGGATTCTGTTATAGTCTCTACCAAAAACGCAGTTGCTCTGTCTGGGAGTGCAACTAAGGGAAGGGTTGGACCAATTGTAGGACTCATGGATATTGGAGAAAGTGAAGATGCCTACTTATTTCGTGTCTCCCTGCCTGGGGTAGCAAGGGATCAAAGTAAGTGCATTTTTCTTTTCAATTGTTGAAGATATTCAATCCTGCACTAGATTTGTAATTGCATTGGATGTTGATTGAATGCTATTGGAAGAGATGATCATTAAAGCCTGTTAATTGATCCATTTTACAAGTTTATGGCGTGAGATTACCGCAGATCACTGAACCCTGTTATTTGATCCATTTTACAAGCTTATGGCACGTGATTACTACTTCTGGTTGTTGGCATTGGACTTGGATTCTGTCTATTAAGAATTTATTATGCGTCATATGATAATCAAGATGTATTTTGTGTGCTTTCTAATTATTTTATACGTTGTGAATGCAGAGGATTTTAGTTTTGACATTAATCCTGATGGAATGGTGCGCATTAAGGGAGTGACAACAACAGGTGAGAGAACAGTGTGTAAACACTCACAAGTCTTCAAGATGCAAACTCAAAATCTCTGCCCACCTGGCCGGTTCGCTGTCACCTTCCAGCTTCCTGGTCCAGTTAATCACCTACAATTTTCAGTTTTCTTTGGGACTGATGGCATTTTTGAGGGGGTTGTGAAGAAATGCTAACTAAAAACATTTCTGAGCCTTAGGTTCCTGAGGAAGAAAGTACCAATTAATTTTGTGATTTCCTGATCGATAAATATAACTAGAGGACTCCAATCAAATGGACTGGGTTGTTGAAGAAACAATTTTCTTCAATGGAGCTACGTGCGTAAAAGCATAACATTGATGAGTTGGTGCATCATGTCAAGTTTGGCGGACATGCTGGTCATTTATCTACAAGTTGCCTTTCTCCTGTTACTTTTTAGCCTCTCACATGGGAGCAAGACATTTGTAACATGTAAGTTGTATATTTGTAGTTTCATTTAACACTGCATTGATTCAATGTATGGCAAAATTTTACACTATTCTATGTTGCAACGTTTGTGTTTCCATTTTACTCATGCTTTCTTTTGTTTTTTCTTTTCATTTGAAATTCTTAATTTTGTTAAATCTGACGATGTTAACCCTCCTTTCATCTAATATGAAGAACTTACATGTATTTTGTAAATCTAGTATATAACTATAGTTTGAGTAAATAATTTGACATTGATCACTTTCGAGTCCAGTGTTCTGCAAGAGGGCTACATTGGATGGGGTTAAATTTCATGACCAATTGTATCAGTCCCTGATATCAGTCAGCAAGATAATCTGCTTATAGTCGTTGTCCACTTAAAAATTTGCTTAACAAAGGAATCACAATAGTTGTACCAATGAATCCAACGCAATATTAGCGTCATTCTGCTAGTGACAATAACAATGGACTGGCCGCATTTGTTCCTCTAACCTCTGAGACTTTCACTGTGTGCCTTTGCTGCGTTCTAGGATCTATATTCTAGAGACACTTCTTCAGTATAAATGTATTCACTGATAACCTCATCCCCCAAGGCTCGACCTGTATTATTTTGTTCTTCAACTCATCCATTTTTCGGTACTTGGAATTCTAGGTAGATATTACTGTTGTTCATCCCATCCCAACTTTCTTCTGCGTCTCACTATAGTTTTGCAGAGAACTGTCTACAAGTTTGTCCACCAGAAACCTGCACAGTAAGGGACGTCATAAGCGACCTTAATTATCTCTCTATGCATTCATGTTTAGAATATCGCTTGATGATTTAATTTAAACAACCAAGGTCTATTTAAAAGACCTGTTGTTTAATAAATCTTTCGATGAAAATTTTCCAAAAGAAAATTCAGGTAAAACGATTCTAAAGCTCTTGACTGTAGTACTCGATCGCAAGCAGAAATATGGACCATTTTTTACTGCCTCATGACAATGATGTTCTGACATAAAAATTTTATACTTTGACAGAACACAAATAACCGAAGCCACGAGAGAATCACAGTCAAGAGCTGTGTACAAATGGGAAGACTTCAAAAATATACAAGTAGCACTAAAAGGATACTAGAAGCAGAATTGGTCCATTGTTCAACTCATTTGTAAACCGTTGATGCAATTAAAAAAATGAAAACTTTAGAACTTATCTTTTCATGGTGGCAATTATAGGACATCTTCAGCAGATGAAACGAATGTGTTTTGTTAAAAAAAGAAAATGCAAAACCTGTCTCTAGACAAAAGAACGTAAAACCTGTCTCTAAAAGACAAAATAAAGCTTATCCTTGATAATTAAAAAAAATAAAACTTGTAGCTTTTCCTTTTACATAAAAATTATGTCATTTCTCTTCTCAACTTTAGAAAGTAAGGAAGAAGTTTTGAACCTCTCAACCTATCTCTGTGTATCATTTGGTAGTATATTTTTTTACATAATTAATAAAGGATATTGTTTATCTTATGCATATTTGTTTAATTAACTAAATATAAGGTATAGTCCGTGCAATTAAATAACTTTGTAAATAAATTTTGACGAGATCATACTTATAAGATTCATATTACATTCATGTATTATTACTAAATCACTTTTAATTATTTGTCTAAGACTAAAAGTTAATAGGATGAAAACACTATTACATATTATGTTTCTTTCTTAGGAAGAAAGTAGTCAATTTTATAAACCAAAGTATGTAACACTTAAATAAACATATTGGTGCTTATTAGAGAATAAGTTCAATAAATTAATATGACATGAGAAGTTCACGTGGAGCATTACTTAAGTGTTTATGAAAATGATCATTGTGATTGTTGTATAAGTGATTATTTGACTTAAGGCTTTTGAAGTATCTCATTTAGATATTGTTATGCTTTGATACTACTTGGGACCTATCTTAGTCAAAGGTAATTCGATTGGTAGTCATTGGATATGACATAAACTATGTAGAGAAAATTAAGTGATCAATATAAGATTAGTCATCCTAAAGCAATTAGAAAGAATGTTTCATTATTCTTGATTAGTATTAATTAGAAAAATCCTTATTCAGGGTAGAAAGATATTTAGAAAACTTTCATATATCATTAAAACAATCAATTGTTATTGCTAAAGATTGATATGATTAGACTTAAATAGAGTAAATATTGATTTCATACTTTTTGTCTAATTCAAATATTATATGATGAAAAGACTGAATTTTATAGAAAAAATAATCACAAAAAGTTAATTAAAACTATTTTGGACATTCTCAAGATTTGAGTGGTTGTGATAAATTTTTATACTTCACCTTGATCTATAGATATAAATTGTTTAATTATAAAATGTATGATAAACTAAAGGAGTTTAATTTATTTAACCATAAAAATATAGTTTAGGATTACAATTTATATATATATTTAACGTATTGAGAACTGAATGGGTCATATATAAAGAATGATTAAAGAGATAAAGGTAAATTAACAATTAAAGATTTGAAAGAGATTACAAATCTTAAGCCAAATACCAATACAATGCAAAATCAGCAAGAGCTCAACCAACTTGGCTAATCCCAATTATACAGCTACGAGGATACTAAAAACTTAAAAGATTAAAGCCAATAAAGGAAGTTTAGACTTGTTTAGTTATAAGGTTGCAAGTTTCAATTATCACTAAAGCAGTGTTATTGTTCTTCTTGCACCCTAGGAGTTAGCCATAAGTGTATCAGAATATCCTACTAAGAGTGAGGTTAGGACTCATTTTGTTAGTTAATCCATTTGCTAAAAAATTTTCCCTTATCAATTTGATTTTTCTGTGGCTAAAATCATTCTAATTCATCTTTTGGTCTTTGTGAAACCTAGTATTGTGTTCCCTCTATATTGCATATATAATGCAATTGAATGCAACTTGAAAGACCATTCTATTACTATCCATTTTCCCTTATATTTTGCTAGCCTAGACAATTATTCCATCCCAATTGCTCATGTTGCAATGTAGATTACTAATATCCAAGACTAGATTCCACAGGGGATTGACATGTCACAATTGAAATATAGATGGTTTAATGTTTCTATTTCTTGGTTACATAACAGGGAGTTGGCGAGTTTGGAGGAGTCTCTATGAGTATTGTCTTTGTTCCAAAGTTTTCTCTTAACTATGAGCTATAGTATAAATGGGACTTTTGGCATGTTGCATTCTTACTAGCCAACCTAGATTATGTAATAGACTGGTTATTTCTTCTAAAAAGTCTTTGTATGATCTATTAGAGATTTTTTTCTAAGTTATGTTTAGTCCATATAACTTGGTTCTCTTTATGATGGTCAATACATTGAATAGGCATCAAGTTCAAGATTTTTGTGAATCTTCTATAGTGGTGGTTAAACTAGTGCCATTTGTTTCCATTGATGATTATGTCAATTGTAGCATCCTAAAGGCTTTATAGTGTACTCAAGAAAATTATAAAGTGGTTCTAAGTTATGCCAATTATATCTTTAGTGTTATCTTGTATTTTGTCTCATAGAACTAAAATATGCTTTAGAGTCTATGAACTATTTATTTTATGTCTGATCTCCTGTATACTTTTTTCCTTTGAAGAAGTAGGTATGCTTTTATTTGACCCATAGGGATTCTTTATCAGTTAGTAGCTTCCATAATCTTTTAGTTAGAAGGGCCTTATTTAGGGTTCTCAAATAGATTATTCCCAAACATCATCATTCCTAGGAGTACATAGGTCTTATCATTTTATTTTTGGAACTATAAACTTGTTCACTCTTGTCCATGGGAAAATTTTCATCACTTTTGTCTGTGGATTTTATTAGTTAGAGTGGAAAATGCAAGTATGAAGCTGAATACCCATTTAGGTAACTTGGTATAGTTTTAATTAGTTGCAATCTACCAACATTTCTTCGAAATTTATTTTCCCATTTGCTCAATCTTCCATGAATATTGTCTAGCATAGGATGGTAGTCTTAAAATTTTCTTTTGGTAGTGATGGGTATGCCTAAATACATAAATGGAAACTCTTGCTTAAACCCTAAAAGTTATGCTATTTGGTTTGTATTTGTGGTGTACCATATGAAAGCTAGAAGCCACTCTTGCTTTTGTTAAGAGATATGTTAAAAATCCGTTGATAGTAGCTAGAGAATTTGTTAAGATTTTAATAGAGTCCATGTTGGAGCCACTTAAGAGAAATAGGTGATCTGCAAAAGATAAATTGAAGATCTCTAACTTGTCACATTTATAATAATATTAGAAGTAACTAATCACTTGCATGTTACTTAATATTAACCTAGTAAAGATTTTAATGCACAAAGTGAAAAGATAAGGGGATGATGAATTCCCTTATCTTATACCTTTCGCACTTTTGACCATCTTGGTGGATTCTCAATTGATCATTAAGTTGTAAGATGGAATTTTGATACATCCTTAACCAAATTTTCTAAACCAATATGGTAGCATCCATCATACCAAGAATAAACTCCTAAATGGTTGTATTAAATTCCATATGGAAATCAACCTTAAGAATGAAAATTTTGGTTTCTTTATTAATGTTATAATTTTTTAGAAGCCTACAGATTTTTAACACATATCTCCTATTTCTCTTCCTTCTGTGAAGGCTCCTTGATTATGTTT
The DNA here is from genome assembly GCA_027575705.1 of Erythroxylum echinodendron. NCBI lineage: Eukaryota > Viridiplantae > Streptophyta > Magnoliopsida > Malpighiales > Erythroxylaceae > Erythroxylum > Erythroxylum echinodendron. Next base: position 19,120,598 of record JANZXR010000006.1, on the reverse strand, counting down.
TATGAGTTCTTTAAGTTGTTTGCATGCTTGAGGTAAGGATCTCGTTTATATCATCTTATAGATCATATTGTAGGAAGATATAGGCCTAAATTCTAATAAATGTAAAAGGTTTTAGAGTCTTTTGGATTAAAGAAACATAGGTTTTGTTTTGTTTTTTTTTTTCACTAAGATCCCATTCATGAAGAATTCCATGATTGCATTTATAACAATATTGCCTATTTTCTTCCATCTTTTGGAAGAATTTTACATTAAAACCATTTGTTCCTAAAGCCTTGCCAGGATTTAGGATGAAGAGTGTTCTTTATTTCTAATATTGTGATAAGGCTAGATATCATATTTGCTTGCTTTTAAGAAATGAGTGTAGAGTATTCTTTATTTATGATATTATGCTAAGGCTAGATAGCATATCGGTTTGCTTTTAAGAAATAAGACAAGGAACAATTGGTCTTCCAAAATAGAGAAAGCAATGTTGTTAGTGATGTTAATTATTCCTTTAAAAACCAATAATCTAGATCTTTAAACTCCTAAGATGTTGTCTTTATATTTCCTTTTAAATCTGTTAGTGCAAAGATTGTATGTTTATACCTCCTAGTTGTGAGGGAATTGTATAAGTATTTTGAGTTCTTTCCTCCTTCCTTAAGCTATAAAATCCTATACTTCTTCCTTATCTAGAATTATGGATCTCAAAAGCATTTATATATTTCTAGCCAAAGTCTCCTTTTCTACTTGCATAAGACTTTCATTAATATCATTTAGCTTTAGTTATTCCTGGATTATATTAAGCTTATCTAAAGCTTACCTTTTAGCTATTATTGAGAGCTTTAAGTTTTCTTTTAACAAATTTCATCTTTTAAGTGCATTTGAATGAATCATAGCCCTCTATTTTTTAGATTATGCCTCTTATGATTGCTTCCTCAAACCTAGCAACTATATCAAGTAGTTTCTAAATTTAAAGGGGGCTCTTCTCATAATCAAAAAGTCAGTTATGTGGACTTGTATTTATGATATTTAGAACATAAAGGGTTATAGAAGTTCATGTAATTGTTAATGAGTGATTTTAACTAATGTTGGTTAACCATCACCCCATCCAATTTCTTTATAATACACGCAACTTGCTTGTTAATTACTCTAGGTGTAATAATGGCATATTCCCTTTAAGTCATTTAATATAATATATTTGATAAATTTGTGAAATTCGTCATTATAAGGGTTACTCCTTAAATTATTCTCCTTTACTTCCTGAGCCAATAATGTGTAGTTGAAGTTGCAAAGTATTATTAAAAGTAGAGAGCTAGCATTCAAGGAAGCAATTAGGTCATTTCATAGTTTTTTTCTTAATCAAAATTCAAGGTTTTTTTGCATAAATAAAAATGACATTGACTCTAATCATAGCATCGATAATTATCATCTAGTCGTACAAAGTTGGTATGGGTGGGAAACTTGATGTAGTATGATTTAGCTTAGATCAAAAGCTAATACGATTCTTTTATTAAAGTAAGAAAAATGGTTACTATGGTCCAACTCTTGTAAAAAAACTACACTCTTTTTGTATCTTATAGTCTCTATTTTGATCTTTAAGATACCAATAACAAGTGATTTCTTAAATCTTAAAATTTATAATTAACCTATTAATTTTTAGGGTTTGTTTAAACCCCTTTTGTCTTATGCTACAATATTTATAAGGGGGGTCAATGCATTGCTATTGCCAACTTCTTTCTTTTGTTTCTATTTGATTTCCTCATAGTGTTACTTGTAATATCTGTGTTATTTACCGCTTTTAGATCTAATCCAACTAAATTTGTTTACGGTTACTCTCCATTTTATTGTCCAGGATATTTGTCTCAATATCTTCATGAACTATATATGAATATATGGCTTGAATAACTCTTTTGGGAGCTCACTTTAGTGTTTTTCTAATGTTTCTTATCTATGATAGATCAAGTAATTGTAAACGGATTAGCTATAAGGGTTTCATCTATTTAAATATTTTTACAAATATAATTGGATTCCTATTGATAACTCTCCTCCAAGCTCTTCCCCATTAATTCTTCATACGATCCTATTTGGAATTTGCGGCTAGCCACTTTCCATATTTGAGTCTACTTATGTTTCTTAGGCTTTTAGTGGTAGCTTAATTGAATTTCACCTCGTTTTAGCCTCCCATCATCCTCAAGTAGCACTATATTTAAGGTTTCTAATAGTTGGTGATCAATATCAACCTCAATACATATTCTAGCAAAACCAATACACTTCATAATTGATGTGTGCTCATCTAGGCATAAGGTTTTTCAATAAAACTTACTAAATAACATAATACCTCTATTGAGCAATATTTATGTAGTATATTATAGAATCTTACTAAGAAAGGGATATGCTTTAGTTTGAGATTGCTTAGATCCCTCTCTTCTTTCAATTTAAGGAGAAAGATTGGCTTCCTATAAAGGACCTAAATCTATAACTTTCAATTTGATGAATTTATTTGAGAACTAAATAGGAAGCATTATTCCTCTTTGCCTATTTTAGACCACTAGGTATACTAGTCTTTTTTTATGAAGAATCTAAAAAGGGAGTTTCCCATTTTAGGTCACTTAATTTAAAGACACCTAAAGGTGGAGAGACCACTAAGTTGTCATTATGGGGAGGTGGGAGATATCTCAATCTTTCAAATATTGAGTTCTCTCCTATTACTTGATTCCAAGTTTTTCTAGTGTCTTAAGATGTTTAAGTAGAGTCATGGTTGGAGAGACCACTAAGTTTTCTTTATGGGGAAGTGGGAGATATCTCAATCTTTCAAATATTGAGTTCTCTCTTATTACTTGATTCCAAGTTTTTCTAGTGTCTTTGGATGTTTAAATAAAGTCATGGTTACGAAGCGGGTAGTGGTAGGTAGTTTAACATTTATGTTTAGGGTTAATCAGTGTTGTGTTTAAGGTTGAAGTATTAGCTATGGGAGGTTTGATGGAGGTCTAATTTAGAAAGATTGAAGGGTTTGATCTTTTAGCAGAAACTATTGGTGGAAAAGTAAAAGATGAGTAGGATGGGGCAACGGATACTTGCTTGATGAAAGTTGGCTAGTTCTGAAGTTTCTAAATTTAATAGAGGATCCTAAGGCATGGGCTCAATTTTGAGCTTGGTAAGAGTGAAAGTGTTGATTTTGGTTCGTAAGGTATAATCAGGTGTAAGAGATATGATAGCTTGACAAAGGTGGTTTACCATAAAGTAGGGGAGACATTACAATAGATGTATGTTTTGACTATGTTTTAATTTGTGACGATTATAAAATCGTTGCTAAAAGTTACCTTTTGATAACGATATATAAATTCGTCATAATAAGTCTGACATTTTGCAACAGTATTGAAATTTGTCAGTAAATGAATACATTTTCTAACGATTATGGAAAATCGTCACAATAGTGTAAGTTTTTACGACGATAACAGAATTTCGTCGCCAATATGACAACATTTGAGACGAATATAAGTCCATCCGTCCAAGTAAGTCATCTAACTAATGTCGTCCATAAGTTTTGCTTTAATAGTACGTAAGTTTGTGTTTATGTTTTGTGTAAATGCAAAGGAATTGCTAGTTTTGTGTTGTGATTTAAAACATTCTTAGAAACGTACAATGGTATATAGGCTGGAAATTCATGATGCAGCTCTGATGAGACTTTTCGGTGAAATATTCCATGAGCCTAGGAGTCACAACGAAAAATCCCTTTCTTGATTCACAAGTGTAAACAATGTCACATACCTTAGTGGTTCTTTGTACTTAAACTTTGTTTACAAACTTGAATAAGAAAATTGAAGAAGTAACAACTTGTTTTGTCAAGTAAACTTCAAAATGAATTTGAGGCATAATAAACTCGTACAATGATATATAGGTTGAAAACTTGTGATACAGCTCCAATGAGACTTTTCAGTGAAATATTCTACGAATTTAGTAGCCATAGTGAAAAGTCTCTTTCTTGATTCACAGATGTAAACACCGTCACGTACCTTAGTTATGTTATGCAAAATGTTGATATTTGAGTTATGTTTATGTGAAATGTTGGTGTTTGAGTTATGTTATGCGAAATGTTGGTCTATATTTGAGTTATGTTTATACAGAATGTTCATTTTTTACTTATGTTTTTTGCAAAATGTTGATGTTTTAACTTATGTTTATGCATAATGTTGATATTTTATTTATAGATATTCAATATAATGACATCTAATAGAAATAAAGGGAAAAAAAGTGGCAATTACCAGAATTGATGTAACGTTGACAAGAGTTTAGGATTCCGTCAATTGAGTTAATTTGATATCCTATTAAACGTTAGGATTTAAGTTAAATTCTTCTACAAAGATTAAGATTCAAAATACACCGCTAAAAATTTCCATACCATTTCATCATTAGATAGAAAATTGAAATTTCAATCACTTTCACCAGAGTTTTCATCAAAAATATACAAATAAGGAACTACAGGTACAAGTTCATTAGATTCGCTAGCTTCATCCTCAACAATCATGCTGGAAGTGTTCCAGCCCAGATGTTGTTTATAAACTTCATCATAGGCTTCAATGTTCAAACCTGAAGCGAGAAAAAGTACTAACTCATTCGCAAATCGATCTGTTCTTCTAGCTAGAAATGGCCTTGCCGCATTTGAGACTGAAGTCTTGAACTCTTCTTGTTTGGCTTCATGTGTCTTTGTCTGATGGACTTGTTCACTTCTGAAAAAGAAAAGTCAAAATGAAAAGTTTTAAAAGATTGATTGGGAAATTGTAATGCAGTCTCAACCATACTTTATCAAAGAAAACCCAAAGAATAAATCACTTCTAATGAATTCAGTTAATTTCATCACCAATTAATACTAAGATAAACATGAACAAGTAATAAGGATGACTTAAAGCATTACCTCCTTGAGAATGAATCAATTACCCCAAGAATGTGATGTATGATAATATCAACATCTTCCTCCTATAGATGGTAAGAAAAGCTAATCAGTAACATCCCATAAGACCTATAAAGATTTCAGAAAGGCTAAATTTCGGTTACAATATTTTTGGAGACTGAAAAAATCTGAAAGCAGTATCGTATAAGGTAGATTTTAAATCGTGAATTGCGAGTTATGTGCAGTTGCAAGTTATTACAGCAATTGCAAATAATGTCAACATAATTGTGAAAAATGCAGCTGTAATTTCAACAAATTATAGTAACAAACCCAAGCGCAACTGCAATATTGCCAGCGTAATTTCAGTTGTGCTCCGTAATAATCTTCTATCTCATCAAGGCATCAATTCTTAGTCAACATAACAAATAAACTCATAAAAAACAATCAAAATGTGATAATGAATTCAATAATGTTCATGTTGCACAATTAAATACATGCCTACGACTTACGCTGGAAGAGAAGCTTGTTAACAACAAATGTCATTGCACATGGCTGCAAATAATGATCTCATTCAAAGGAACAAAGTCTATACTCAAGACAACATCTTTCCATATTATTTAACACTTGCGAGTACATGGCCATAAAATGGGAAGTAAAATTTTTTGATATATAGTGAGCCTACAATAAAACATGAAGTTCCAAATGCACAGTAATTAAAACACCAATTACACGTAAATAAACTGAGCAAAAGATAGACCTGTGTCAAAGCCTGAATTTCTCTTTTCAACCAACTTTGGAGCCATCGATTCAACTGGAGATAATTGCGGGATTTCCAATATTGTGACACATTAATTTTATCATCCAGTAAGCCTGATTGAACATAGAATTTCCTCAGAAAACATTGGCATATAAAATGTTTGCATATATTGTTTGGAATTCAGGCAAAAGAACAGAGAAATATAACATAGCAAATAAAACTAAAAGAAAGGAGAAGCAGCGTGGGACCTGGTTCTGTGTAATAGCATTGCAATCTGTATCTGTGTGCTTTTGAAAAGAAAGAACTGGAACAACCCAAAAGAGTGAAACAAATAATACCATCTTATAACATGCAGAACATTAGGAGTCACTGAAAAAGTCAAAATAGTGTGAATATGTACCTAGTCGCAAAATCTTGATTTACATTTTGCCGTTGAAATGAACTCCCGTCATAACCATAGATGATTGAAAAGTTCTCTACCTGCAAATTTGCATGAACAAGGTACTGTTTACACATTTACTCCAGTAATAGCATGTGCAAACAGCATGTGCAAACAGCATGTGGATGTCACTAGTATAAAATATCACTTCCTCAGCAAAAAAAGAAAAAAAAAAAACCTTGCACAAAGGACATTTTACAGAAGGAGGCTTCCGAGAGTGCTTGGCTGCAACAACCTTGGTCCAATGCAAGATGCAAGTATAACAAAATTTATCTGCATTACAAGAATGGAAAGAGTGATCTATAACATCAAAGTAACACTATTTCTGCAATAACGCAACCGAACACCCTCTCCCCGCACCCCACAAAACCCACGAAGACATACTTTATCTCACTTCCCTCAAAGCCTAAACTTGCAGAGACAAAGGAATGGGCAGAACTTCTGAAATTCCCATGTTAAAAATTAGGCGTAATGCCCAACTACAATGAAAAAAGGATTCAATTCTGTCTATTTAAAGCGCCACTGAAACTGCATAATCAAGCAACCGAAACAGAATCCAGTACGGTCCCAGCAGTTGGGAGTAAGAAATTCGAACCGAAAAGAGAAGTGAAAATGAAACTAAACTTTTCTTAAGAGAAAAAGAACTTACGAAAACAAATATCGAGATAGGATTCCTCAACGAAAGAACCGAGGCAGATTGGACAAGGACTTATGTCTGTTGCAGCAAAAGATTGATTCTTATTGTGGATGTTAACATTGTTAACTTGCAGCTGTTGTGGTTGATCTCCTTGTTCAGGTTCCATTCCCTTTCGTTGCTTTTCTACCGCAATTTGCAGCACAACGGTTTAATTACAAATTGCAAATATTAAAAGATGAAAGCATTAGTAAATGATTGTACTCTTTTTTATATCCTCTTTAATCTATATTATATAAAGTGAGTACTAAATGATTACATATTTACAAACTTTTACACATAACAGCAAAGAGTATAATAAAACGGTTAATTTTTTGTCGATGGTAGTAAAATTTCAGCTAATATATTAAAATTATTTAAGACAATTTATTATTTTATTCCTTGTCTCTTTATTCAAATTTTCAATATTATTTTTATATTAAATGAACAAAATATGAAAAGGATAAAATAATAAAATATGAAGATATAGGAAAAGAAGAATTTTAAAATAAAAATAGAATAAATAATAATAATAATTTTTAAGTTATTAAATTTGGGTAATTAAGTGTGATTTCTTATAATTTTTATTTTGTATTTGTTTTTATACTTTTAAAATTATCACATAATCTTTAATGTATGATTAAATTTTCATAAACCTCCCTCTATTGGCAGGGTTTAATTTATCATATAAAACAACACAATTTAAACTTTTGAAAACGTATATCAATTTCTATGGAGTTAAGGTACGATGAGGATTACCAAACTTTATTTAGTAGCCTAGAGAATTGATGCTAGCGTAACTCAACATGAAGATGCATTTGATATTTTGATATTAAGACATGATTTTCTCTAAATCAAAAAATGATGTTCGACAAAAGATGCAATTTATTCACCTATATTGAAATTATATTGTTTTATAAAGTAAATTAGATGATAATCCAACAACAACTAAGTTGGACCCTTACTCCTTCTTAACAACCTACCTTCCCGTCCAATGTTTCAAGACAATTCATTCTCTCTTCTAGTATGGATTAGGTATTAACCCCCCCACCCTCTCTATCTTTTGGCCCCAACCAAACACCTCCGAACAACATCGGGCATGAGTTATCTTGCGAGTGCTATAGGTAAGCTACTTAGTTTGGATGACTAGATAGATAGAGTGAGGAGAATTGCCTTTGCAAAATTTTGTACAAAAGTGGATAGCCAAGCAAAACTGCCTGAAATCCTCTATACATAGATTGGGTTAAGAAGGAGAGCTAGTTCTTACAAAGATCTCATTGATATATCTATAGAAACCTCAATAGCTAGGTATGGAAACCAAAGAACAACCCTTCCCTTACCACTCATTCCTCCATAAATGTTACTCCAACCATTAAGATTCAGACCAATCCTCATACATTTACCAAAAGTTAGTCAAATACCCCTACTTTAGATACCATATCTCCAAATAATGCTAGACAAGACAAACTAATGTTGGCCCTTTTTTCCTCAACCGAAGTATATAGAGACACTGGTATCTTATAAACCTCTCCCCCTTTCATATATGAAACTTCAACCTCCCTAATTGATTTAAGCCTTACAAATTTTGAATCCATCATCATAAACACTAACTTTGGAGGCTACTTCAACCTCCCTAATTGATTTAAGCCTTACAAATTTTGAATCCACCATCATAAACACTAATCCTTTGGAAGCTACTGGCATGGTAAATGAGATTAAAAATCCCCTTCCCCTCCTTTCACAAAGATATCCAGAATTAAATACTTCTATTGGTTTGGAAAATGGACAGAAGGAATTCACCTTAATATAAAATTTGAGGAGGAAATCTATAAGAAGTAGAAAGGTAAGGGCTTGTTAAACCTTTCCAAAGAATAATTATCTCTTGGAACATAAAGGGCTTGAATTGCTTCAAAAAATGGCAAGCAGTTAATGACTTTATAAAAGAAAAAAAAATCCCTATTTAATTGGCTTGCTAGAAACAAAAATCAAAGAGACAATATTCAACAAGGGTTTATGGTTTTTGAGAGACAAATAAAGGCTATTGTCCAATCATTCTACTTATAGGCTGGGAAGAATCATTATTGCATTCAAACCTTAAGTAATCTAAGTGCTTAAGCTAAAACACTCTCACCAATTTCTGCATTTAAAGGTATTTTGGCAGCTAACTCAGGAAAAGATTAAGATGACCTATGTATATGCTGCTAATCATGCATTTCAAATAAACTCTTTATGGCAAGATATTAAAAAATACTCTCTGTAAGCGTTAGCGAATCTTGGATGGTTCTAAGAGACTTCAGTTGCATTATATACTCTTTATAAAGTTGAAGGACTAGGAAATAAGTTTGAGAAAATAGGTGAAGAATTCAGAAATTGCCTTTTTAACTCATGCTTAGTTAACCTAAACTTCATAGGAAACTTGTTTACTTGGTCAAATAAGCAAGAAAGGTACTATCAAATAAAAAAGAAGTTAGATAACGGTTTGGTAAATTCAGAATGGATGCTACAATTTCCTAACAGCTCAGGATTATTCAGTAATCATGGTTTTCTTTTACTATTCCCTTATGATCTAACTCCTTCAAATTAGTAACCAGATTAAAGATCATATAAGAGGAGTTACAAAAAACACATATGGATTATTTTAAGGATCATTTTAAGAATAACTTGTGTAAGGAAGTGGAGAGTTACTGTATAAAGCTGTATGGTGTCCAAATTGAACTATTTACAGATCCAAAGAATGAGGGATCTAAAAAGGAAGAGAATTCCATTATAAAATCCCATCTATCCTTTTTGGAAGCTTATAACTTTTTATTGAGGCATAAGGTCAAAATTACCTAGCTAAAAGATGGAGATTCAAACATATCTTTCTTTTATAAGTTTATCTAGAATAAGAGAAAATTCAACAAGATTTATGGAATTCTTGGTAACCTTGTTATGACTAGGATAAATTAAAAGATCTAGCCTTCAATTATTTTAAAAGCTTCCTAGGATTTGACTCAGGCCCTTCTAGCTCACTTCCCTTCTCTCAAGTTTCATCTCCCCATCTCTATACCAATCTCAAATCTCCTAAATCATCGAGCCATTTACCAACCAAGAATTAGAAATTCTCTATTTAGCTTCAACCCTCATAAAGCCCCAAGATTAGATGGATACAATGCTTATTTTTCCAAAGATCCTAGAACCTAATAGAACCTTAAGTCTACAACCTAGTCCAAGAATTCGTCAACTCAGACAATCTTTTAAAAGAATTAAACAAAACCTTCATTTGTCTAATCCTTAATCCCTCTTCCTTCTAGGATATTAGACCTATATCCTATTGTAACCACCTTTCTAAGATCATTTCCAAGATCCTAGCCTTAAAATTAAAATCTCTCATAAAATCAGTAATAAATATTATTCAGACTAGTTTTATTGCAGGTAGGAATATTGGAGACAATTTGTTGTTAGCCCAAAAGATCTTTAAGATTACCACTCCAATAATTTCATCAAAAGTTATTCAATGAATATTTAACTCTCCAAAGCATTCAATTCCCTGTATTAGAACTTCATACTCTTAAAATAAATATAAATATAAAATAATTATTACCAAAAAATTTGCTGGAAAACAATCATACTCAATCTTTAAATCTAAGGGTTAATTACATTATATTTCTCTATAGTTTGTATTTTTATTTTAGTCTTTGATTTATAATAACTAGCGTATACCTCCTAAGTTTTGGATTTAATTTTACATATTATCCTTAACGCCATTTTTTGTTAGAAACCTAATGAAGAATGGATAAATGACTGTCTTATGACTTGATTAAATGCTTTATAATACAATACTTGTCATACGGTATAACCCACGAACTTGGTTATTGTCAGCTCCCAAAGTGAAGATGTCTTTTTATAAATAGAAGATACTTATTACATCTCCTAAACCACACAAGGTTATGTGTTATACGGTACAAACATGATAGGTATTGTGCTAAGTAACACCTAATCAAACCATATGATGTTATTTTTGTATTTCCATATAAACCAAATGAAGAATGATGACAAGGGGTATGAGTGAAATAAAAACCAAGTATTATGAGGGCATATGACAATTTTTAAAAATTAAAGATTGAAAGGAATAAGATGAAAACTTTAAGGGTTTAAAAATTAAAGCTTGAAAGAAATAAGAAGAAAACTATAAGGGATTTAATATAGCCTAAATAAGTTCATTCTTATTCATATGTAAGCATTCTCTTTTAAATATCTAGTTTGTCCTCTACTACATTAATGATTATTTTTTTTCTTTCTCTTTTCCTCATATCAAATTCCAGTAGTAATTACGTCATTTTAAATTTTTTGAGGCATAATAAAATGGATATAAAAATACCTCATCACTACCTCTTTTAGGGTTATTGTAAATGGAGAACTAATTAATATATTCAATGGTGCAAAACGTTTGAGGCAAGGGGATCTCATATCACCTTACCCCTTCACTATGTGCATAAAAGTCTTAACCATGATAATTTCTTACAACATTGAGTAGATAATTTATCCTTGCTTTTGTTGATGATTTGTTGCTACTAAGTGAAGATGATAAAAAATTTAATGTGAATCTTGATAAGCTCTTTATGTACTTTCAAAGAGATGTTAGGGTAGCTAAGTAACTAACAAGAATTATAGGTTGTCAGTTGCAATAGATTCCATTCAATTATTCAGGAATACTAATCACCATAAGGAGACTTACATATAGAGATTGCTTACCACTCTTTGACATAATTGATACATAACAAATAAATAACAAAACAAGCTTTTGTCTTATATTAGGATAATATAACTTGTTAGCTCATTTCTAAAAAGCATACACAATTATTGCAGATCTCACATCATGCTACCTTAGAAATTAGTAAAAGAAAAATTATAAAGAAATTTCTCTACTAAGGTGATGTAACAAAAAGGAGAAACTCAAAGGTGAAATAGGCTAAGAATTGTGTTCCCAAGCAAGAAAAAGGTCTGAGACTTACAAAGATACATTTATGAACAAAATGCTCATCATCAGAAGAATATGGAAGCTTTTCAATGATAAGGTGTCTATTTGGGTGAGATGCATCCACTCCCATCACTTAAAACCTACTAGCTTTTAGAATCTAAAAAAAGCCTATCAAAGGTTAAGCTGGGCAATTTATAACATTGTAAAACAAAATTTTTTTAAGAGACGATTTGAAATCACCATTCCCACTTTAATGGAAGATTCATTATAGGAATCATCCTATTAAAGTTAAGGTGACCCGACACTTAGCTTCGTTTCAATTCAGCCATTTAGAAGTATGATTTGAAGATGAAAAATTCTGAGAGTACTTTTGTAAATGCTTTAAACTTTGAATTTAAGAGAAAGTTATTATAGAATGATTTGAAATCAATGGGATTCTCTATCAACTAGCCCTGATTACTGGCAGGGAAATTATATTGTACTTTTTTTCTCAAGAAGAGAATGGAGAAAGATTGAGTTTTAGATGCATAAAAGAAGACTTCATTAATTGCTTATCCTCAACTCAACTCACTAATTTAAATTTTAATAGAGCTTTTTATAATTAGACCAATACATAGATGGATAGTTGGTAGACTAGAAAGAAGTTAGATCATGAAATTGTGAATCCTTTTTGGAGTTCTAAATTTAAATCTAGTACTCAACATTACAATCAGCCCCTTTTTTTAAATTATAAACTTAAAGAATGATCATTACCAAATTCCCTTCAAATTTAACAATTCTCTAAACAAATATAAGGGATTTGAGGAAGCTATTTTTAAAGGGATAAAAGTCTATATTGGGTACATAAAGCATATAAACTTATAAGAAAACTTCAAAAGTGTGAAAGTATAACTCAAACATTTTTCCTTGATAAGACAAAACACCAATTACCTATTGCCTACTACAATGTTATTTATAAAATTATCTCCAAGATGTTGACCAGTTGGATCAAATAAATCCTTAGATTCTTCATTATAATGAGTTAAGGTGCATTCATTAGTTAAGAATGTCAGTGATAACTTACTCCTAGCTTAGGAGCTTTTTAAGAGCTATCAAACCAAGAAAGCATTAAAAAGCTACTCCTTAAAGATAGACTTCAATAAGGCAATTGATTCAGTTAGTTGGTCTTTGATCTTAGATGCCCTTAGAGCATTTAGCTTTCCTAATTTTTTTATCACTTTGACTGAAAATGGTATTTGCTCCACTTCCTTCTCCATCTTAGTTAATTGGATCCCACTCTCTCTTTCAATGGAGCTAAAGGCATTTGAAAAAGTTATCCTTTATCCCCTTATCTTATATAAGTGCTCGTTAGACTAATCTCTTCGAATATAAATGAATCATAATTCTTTAAATTGAATTATAAATGTAAGAAGTTAACCCTTTCAATTTAACTTTTTTTAATGGTTTACTTCTGTTCAGTGGTATAGAATCTACTTCAATCTTAGTCCTTATAGATTTTCTGAACCTATTTAACTCATTCTCTGGCCTAACCATAAACAAACATAAGAGTTAGTTATATGTTTCACTAAATTCATCCAATCAGGTTGAGTCACTTACAAACATATGATGACTTAACTTATAGAATTTGTCTTTCAAATATGTAGGCATACTTATCTCTAATAAGAGGGTAAGCTTTAAGGACTATCACCCATTATTTGATGCAATTGAAAGAAGAGTCAAGAATTGGAACAATAACTTCCTTTCCTATATTAGAATTCTCTAGCTTCTTAACTATCTGTTAATCAACATACATAACAAATATATTAAAAGAACTTCCTATGGATTATGTGATTGATAATCACTAAGATGCTAAAATTAGATGGTCAGTTGTTTATTTAACCAAATAGGAAGGTGGATCAAGAATTACCTTGATAAGAAGCACCAATAAGATGGTCCTAGTCAAGAAGATCTAGAATTTGTTCATTGATTTTAAATCTATTTTGGATAGGTAGGGGCACACATATATAATAAAGAACCAAAAATTCTAGTCCACTAAGTTTAAACACTAAAGTTCATTATCTTTTAATCAAATTCTTAAAATGATAGACATTATACATCAAGGTATCAATCTAAGATTGGGAATGGGAAAGAACTTGATTTTGTTTCAATCACTGGACTGATCTACATCCTCTTCACATAATCCTAGCTTTGGAACATTTGAAGCTTCTTAATCCCCCTAATGCTAAAATGAATAAAGTGATCAGTGGTGGAAAATGGAGTTCATATATCTTGCGTACTTAATAATTGATGCTTACTTATAATCCTTACTTGACTTTGGCTAATGAGCCTAAGTGGATGCACCACAAATCCTAAAATTTCACCAACAGATCATATATGAGTCTCACGAGTCTCCTAGTTTTCATGGTTCTTTGTGGAAGGTTGTATGTTTAACTAATAAGTCCCTTAAAGCATCTTTCATTTTATAGTAGGCAATTAGGAATATCCTAACATCTATGGAAAATTTTATAGGAAACAACTCCAATAAAACATGCACTATCTGTAGCCTATCACTGGAAAAAAATTTTCATCTTCTTCACACATATAACTTCTAATATGCTTTTTAATGCTATTCTTTTAGCCTTTATAATCTTTCATTTTTTCCTTTTATTGGCCATGATTCATTTCTTGGATTGAACTGGCTAGATTCACTAATAAAGGTTATTAAATAACCTTTTCCAAACTTAAAATCAACTATGGGTTTTATGCATTGTCGCTGGAAAGGAATTTCATAATTTTTCGGGTAAAAGCTAGCCTATTTTTTAGTTTGCTTAGTCCACTCTTCAGAAGATCACATATATATATATATAATTGTTATGCACAATATTTCTTCTAGAATGAGTTATAATATGTTTGCACTTTGGGAGCACCCTACTACATTATCTAACTATTTGTTAATTTTCTTGGTTCTTTTCTTTCTTAAGCTTTCTGATAAGTGCTTGATTGATTATTGGTTAAGAATTTATTTTATTTATAAAGATTTATAAGTTTTAGCTGTAAGTGTATGATCTAGTTGTAGCAAGCACTAACAAGTACTGGTCAATGCTATAAGGATTGTAAGTACCAATATTAATCCTTTTTCTATCATCTACTTGCCAAATCACGATGTGAATTTACTTAAATTAAACTAAAATTGACATAATAATGAAATCAGATAAAGAAAATACTACGAAAATTTAATATCAAATAAGTAGTACTTAGGTGATGAATACCCTAAGATATCTTAAACCCAAACCTTTTATCATGCAGTTAAATTATTAATTTTTAAACTATGAAAATTTCTATCTTATGTTAATATCTTTCTTAAGACTATTGGCAACTAACCACGTAAAACTTAACTTTCAAGGAATTAAAACTCTAATATCATCTTAAAAACCAAGTAAGGAGAACTTGATCCTAATTAAACTAGCAGATTAGAACCAAACTTGTAATAACTTTTATCATCTCAAGCTGTCTTAATAAGATCACATTAAGTTCTTATTAAAGAATAAAAAGGAAATTCTCATGAAGTTAAAGGAAGCTCTCTATTGTTTTCTTATTATTATGATCCATAAATTTCATCAATAAAAACAACCTTAAATAGGTATAAAATCCCTAAAATCTAAAGTCTTATAAGGAAAAAGAAATCCCCCCTCTATCCTTTATCATAGTTGATTAGAAATAACTAAATAATATTGAAAAACTCAAATCTTTATTCAAACAAAAATCTAAAGTCCTAATACCAAATAACTAATGTATACCATCCCTTTAAGTAACTAAATCCCATCACTTATAATTTTATGTATTCTTGTACTTCTAATCATAAGTCCAACACTTGTCTAATTCCCAAAATTGGACTAGCTAGCTTTTGAAAATTTATGAGTGCAAATGCTTATAAATCCCATGTAGGCACAAGTACTATACTGGTGTCAATTAAGCTTATAGACCATTAACTAAAATTAAACAATCTTCATTAGGTAGATCTCATTTATACAAATCAAGGTCCATTTAACTCAAACATGCAGACTAGGTTATTAGACATTTTCCAAGCCTTGCTCTTTATATATTAAGCATATTTCATCTTCAACAACATGTAGAAAAGTGAATTTTGGTAATGTATTTGATTTATCTTAAACAACCTCATTTTTCTTGCAACTTTAAGATTACTCCTTGCAAACTTACCATCATACATTTGATCTTTTTCTAATCATTGAACCTTTAATTTCTTGCAAAGAATCATAACAATGGTTAAAAATATGTGTTAGTCTAAGCCGATCTCAATTATCTTCAACATAGTTTTGATTAGATGCACATATCACATCAGTAATATGATAAGAAAAAAATGCAAGAATATAAAGATACCAGGAAAAATATTAAAGCTATGACTTAAGGCACTCTAAATTGGATAAGGAAAGTAATCATGATAAGGGAATCACAAATTCATATAAGCTTGTAAATGGAAAATAGATAGAATATCTCTCACTCTAGTTGCTAAACATGACAACTCAAAAACTTAATAATAGGATGTATGCAAAGGGCAAAGACACTTTAAAGCAACTAGATAGTGATTTCATATTGCTCATATAGCTCTTTAAAGCTTGTTCCTTTTTTACATAATGCATCTTTTAATTAAGGAAAATTGCTATTATGAAAACAATACTTTAATCACTGGAATTTAATATGATTCAAATCACTTATTATAGCTGATTGGTTAGAGGGTGCAACATTGGATCTCTTAAGATGCTAAACTTAGTTAATGATGTGGAGAAGATAGATCATTTTTGTACTTAAACATGCTCTAAAGAGGATCAATGGCAAAACTTATTCTTGTGATCTTTAAATCTAATTGTTAAAATATAGATTGTATTAAATCATATACTTCCCTTTTTGAGATTCTACATATTAATTCAATTTAGGTTTCAAATTTTTTTTAAAGAACCACTTATTCTTAAAAATTATTGAAAAATCTTATTATACATTTTAAACTTAAGAAAAACATTTTCATTTAGACTTTTGTTAAAAAAATAATGGTGAAATAAATGAGATGTGAATATTATACGTAGACCAATCAAATGTTAATATAACGACCCAATTTAACTCTTAAACTTAGCCATATTCTAACTAATTAAATACAATTCCAACTAATAATTTTTAAGTTGGCAAGAGCTAGAGAATAGAAAGTGAGAGACTTAAATCACTGTATAAAAGATGAAGTAGGGCGGGCGCTCGTAAAAATGACATCAAGAGAAGACGACAGAGGTATTTCTTTAGCCTTTCTAATGAATGCGTGGAGGACAATATCTCTTTAGGTGATCCTAGCACATAGATGTATCGTAACTTTACTTGTTATCAGGAGATTACGAAGGAAGAAATTAAAAGGATGAGTGGAGACTTAGTGTGCTAATTCCCCTATATAAGAACAAAGGGGACATCCAAAGCTATAACAATTATAAAGAATCAAACTATTTAGTCACACCACGAAGTTATAAGAGAAGGTGATTGTGAAGAGAGTGAGAAAGAATGTTCCTATATTGGTGAACCAATTTGGCTTCATGCTAGAAAGGTCCATAAAAAGAGCTTTACATCTCCTTAAAAGATGCAATATTATAGGGAAAGACAACAAAACCTACTTGCGCATGATTGTTATTGATTTAGAGAAGACATATGATAGAGTACCTAAGCAAATCATATGGAGGGGCTTAGAAATTAAGAGAGTTCCTATGACTTATATACGAGTTATCAGGGATATGTATAAAGGTGTAAAAACTAGAGTAAGGACGATAGGAGGAGATATAGAGAATTTTCCTATCGATATTGGACTACACCAAGGCTCCTCATTGAGCTCATTTTTATTTACAGTGGTGACTGGTGAGATCATTGAGAGCATCCGAGGGGATGTAACATAGTGTATGTTGTTTGTTGATGACATTGTTTTAATGGATGAGACAAAAGAGGTTGCCAATGTCGAGCTAGAACTTTGGAGGGATAGGTTAGAATCAAAGGGCTTTAAAATGAGCAGGACTAAGATTGGACACTTAGAGTGTAAATTTGCATGCTATAGGGTGACTTCCGACATGGAGGTAAATATTATTTCAGAAGTTATACCACAAAAGAGTATTTAAGTATCTACGATCTATCATCCAAAGCAATAGAGATCAATAAAGACATAGTTCATCGTATCAAATTAGGGTGACTTAAATGGAGAAGTGCATTAGGAGTTTTATGTGACAAGAAGATACTATTTAAGCTTAAAGGTAAATTGCTGGCCTATCAAGTTGGTGGATAATTGCTCTGTTAAATGTGTAACTTTATTAGAAGAGATAAAGTTAAGAATGTAATGGTGAGAAACAAATTAAAGGTACTAATATTAATTAAAAGTTAAGAGAAAAGGTTTATTTGGTTTGAAGATATTAAGCAGAGATACCCTAACGCTCCAGTGAGAAGATGCAAGAAGATTGTATTAGATATTGTAAGAGGAAAAAAGGAAGGCCTAAGAAGAACTAAGGTGAGGTTATTAAGAATGATATAACTTTGTTGAAACTTACCAAGGACACGAACCTCATTAGAAAACTTTGTGGATAGGGATAAAGGATCTTATATAGAGATGTCATTTTCATTCTCATAAGTTTTTTAAATGATTTTCTTCAAGTTTTATGTCACGTATTTAACCTAAATATTTCATATTTAGTATTTTCCTCGTAGTTAGTTAGCCTAAACATTTTCATACTTAGAGTGCATTTGGTTCAGCTTTTGGTGGGTGGAATAACACTTTTTTCCATCGCAAAAGCTATTTTAAGGAAAAAATGAGTGTTTGACTGTAAACTTCAAAGGCATTTTTGGAGTAGAAATAAAATACAACTTTTTTAAAAGCTAAAATACAGCTTTTTCAAAAGCTCAAATTTGGATCTTTTTAAAAAAGCCCCTTATTTTAGCTTTTTTGGGTAGAAATTTTTGCATCAGTTACGTATATAACAAGAGTTGCGCCACTTACGTACATAACCAAAGGTTTTGTTCTCTTTACAAAAGTTTGCCTTCTCAAAAACACAGTAACTCATCTTTTCAAGACGGATCAACTCACAGGTTTTTTTTCTTCTTGTTATCTTTCTTGTTATTTTTCTGTGTTATCTTTCTTATTATCTTGTTATTTTTCTGCATACGTTGTCTGAGTTGAATGCAGAAGAAAAATGTCTGGTCTGCTTTAATATGTTCAAAGTGATGATGATAATGGAGAACTATAGTTCTAATCAAGATCTAAAAAGCAAATACTTGTCTGTTGATTATACACCTCAAGATGATCTATTAGCCTTATTTTGGAACATCTTCTAGTAGTAGAAGTGTATAAATCATAACCATGTTAAAAATTTATTGGCTGTTAGTCAAGATTAACACAAAGAGACAATGACACCACAAAGCAAGGATCAAGGCACTGGTATAGCATATGAGATAATTTTAGAAAGTCAAGAAGTTATTCATTAGTTAGGCATCTTAAAGCATTATCTTTTCATCCTAGTCTCCAGACATGCTACCACAGTTGAATCATAGAATCAATGCAAGAAAATGTTTCAGATAAAATAAATATTTTATATCCTTGAAGGACAATCAGAAAGAAAGTCCAGACCTTCTTCTAAGTACAGAAACTTTTGTTAATTCAAACACCTTGACACAAACAAATGCAATGCTGACACAGTTGTCATACCTCCCAAACCCAATGAAATTCTTTAGTTGAGTTGATGCAAAGTGCCTGCAACTCAATGATTCAAAGTAGACATGTAAAACTATTTTTAAATATAGGCTGAAAGTAATACATGGTGAGTAATTTGTATTTGAGATAGCAACTCCTTATGAAGTGTGTCTCTTTCTTTACTTCTATACATGTATAAGCTTCCATAGTTGTTGTTATGCTTTTAATGTTGAGTTCACAAAAGATTTAATGCTTATTATGCTTTTTTCTATGCCATTTTAGTTATGCTTTTATATTTTCTTATACTTGTTAAATTCATTGTTATATGCAGTAGGGATTTTGTTCTTCATAAAAAATGTCAATACCAAGTAAAGATATTCAAGGTGGGGATAAATTGAAAAAAAAGGGTTAAAGCTGACTGGAATGATAGAACTCTTGAAATTTTAATCAAAATTTTTATGGAAGAAACTTTAGCTGGAAATCGACCAAATGGTCACTTTAACAAGATTGGATGGAAAAATATAATTTCAAAGTTTGCTCATGAAACTAAGAATAACTATGAATACAAACAATTTAAGAATAAATGGGATAGATTAAAAAAGGATTGGTAGCTTTGGAAAAATTTAGTGGGCAAGGAAACTGGACTAGGATGGGATCCTATTAATCAAACTATTGATGCAAGTGACGAATGGTGGGAAAAGAAATTGAAGGTAAGCATTTAAGCTTTAGATTTATAATGTTCTAATGTTTCTTGATATTTTTATAACTTAAACAATATTATTATAGGAAAATCCTGAGGCCGCCAAATTTCGAACTAAAGGTTTGAAACATATTGAATAGCTGAATATTTTATTTAAAGATGTTGCAGCTATAGGAGAAGGAGCTTGGGCACCTTCTTCAGGTTTTGTAGCAAATAATGCTTATGTGACGTGTAGAGAAAGCCTAGTTGATACCGATCTTGACGATAACCTTTTTGAAGACTTTGTTGTCAATCCAGAAATTAGTTCATCCACTCCAACTCTAGGAACTTCTACAAAAGGAAAGATGAAAGAAAGAAAAAACATGATACGAGAACAGAGGCAACAGAAAGGTTATGTAAACAATTGGACCGTATATGTAATTCAGTAGAGAGTAGAACTTCAATGAGGTCTACTAAAAGAGATGAACCTGGTTATAGCATTTTTGAGGTGGTGAACATCTTACGAAGTATAATTGAAATAGAAAGGGGAGGTGAACTGTTTATGTTAGCTACCAAATTATTTTTGAAGAAGGAAAATAGGGAGATGTTTGTTTAGCTTAAGCTTTGAACTTCAAATCGTATGGCTTAAGAAAATGAAATGATTGTGATTTTTGTAATAAATTACACATGTCTTTGGTTACTAATATTGGACCACTTGTAATGTGTTTTATTGGATTTCGCTACTTCTAATGTGTTATATTGGATTTCTGTTTGGTTAATTTTGTTGTAATAAATTAAATTGTACTTTATTATTATTGTATTATGATTATTGCTATATTATATTCTTATACAATAAGCTTATTATTTATTTATATATATATTTTGATACAGATGTCATCTTCTGATAATGATTCTGACAATGATCATGAATATTTTTTTCATATGGTTCAAACTAGAGTTGCAATGTCCATAGACCATTATATTAAATATTATAAGAAAAAACCATATAGAGCATCCCCTCACACTGGATGGATGTTTGTAATGGAGTTGCTTAATGGCCATAAAGATAGATGTCATCAACAATTTAGAATGAAAAAGGATGATTTTATCAAATTATGGACATTGTTGAATGAGTCATATGGATTAAAGAAAGGTACCGAAGTTACAATAGAAGACGTTGTAGCTATGTTTTTGATCAGTTTAGGTCATGGACTTTGCAATAGAATGGTTCAAGAAAGATTTTAACATTCTGGTGAAACAATTTTTAGATGGTTTGAAATAGTATTAAAGGTTGTTTCACGTTTGTCGATTGATTTCATCAAACCAAAAGATCCAACTTTTAGAGAAATTCCAAGCAAAATTAAGGATGATAGAAGGTATTGGTAAATATTGCACTGGAGCAATTGATGGAACACATATACCAGTTGTCGTTCCAAGGTCCAATCAAATAAAATATATTGGGAGAAAAGGCATTCCTACTCAAAATGTAATGGATGTATGTGATTTTAATATGTGCTTCACGTTTGCTTGGGCTGGTTGGGAAGGCACAACACATGATGCTCAAATTTTTATGGAGGCTTTGCGTAATGATAGATTACACTTCCCTCATCCACCTAGAGATTTGTGACGAATAACTTAATACCTTTTTATTTATTCTTAATAATTCAGTGCTTCTTTATTTATTTATTTTTTAATTTGGAATGTAAGCAAATATTATTTTGTAGATGCACGATATCCTTACATGCAAGATTATTTAGGACCATACATGTCGGACCTCGTTTCCGGAGCCCCACGATCGCATTCGGATACCAGACATTTTACACAAACACTTGCATTCCAATCTAACCCTTTTTAGGCTCGTCTCCATTTTAGCCTAAATATTTCAAGGAATAGCGTTGGTGAGTCCACAATTTGCATTTGTACACGCTTCGGGACAATTTGCATAAATTCTTAACTCCTTCTGCGATTGGCCTATCGTCTATATTTGACTATGGTCTGTGTTTTTATCGTCTATAGTTTACTTTTATCTTCTGGGTTGACCACCCCTATCATTTGTGTTTTATCGTCTGCCTTATGACGTGTCATCACCGATGATTCCTTGCTTTGTGCTCTGACATGTCAACTGTGTGCTGACATGTCGTCTGTGTGCTGACGTTATCATAAACGATACTCTTCCTCTATATTTCCCTCTGCGTTTGCGCCTGTGTGCTGACGTAATCACAGACGGTACTTTTCCTCTATATTTCCCTCTGCGTCTATGTGTGAAGTCATCACAGACGATTTTTTTCCTCTATATTTTCCCTTGCGTCTATGTATGATGTCATCACAGACGATACCTTTCCTCCATTTTTTCCCTTGCGTCTATGTGTGACGTCATCATAGACGATACTTTTCCTCCATATTTTCCCTTGCGTTCAGAACACAATCTCTCCAATTCTAGCCTGCTATTCTAATATAACAACCTTGGCAATTTCAACAGAGAAGAATATGCACATGTATGTTTCGTTATCCCAATCTTCAAATATAATAAAATCAGACGTGAACAGGAAATTCCATCTCACTTCTTCATTTTTAAACACAGTCAGAGTTTGTTACAAGTCAATATACACATCAAAACTTAAAACAAAATACAAAAGATGCTCAATGCTGATATGCTGAATCAGCTATTCAAAATCACTGACTTAGTACAAAAGACTCTTAACTACTATGGAACTTTTGATGCCTTGCAAGGATCACTATCGTCTCGGTTTACACCTAAGGAGGGAAGAAAAGGGGTTGAGCTACACAGCTCAGTGGCTAGTATATTTATAGCCATCGGTAATTAGCAGAAATTCGAGGATATATATGTATAGGTACTAAGCAATTCAAATATTCTTAAGTAAGCAGATTAATTCAGAACCCATAACATCCACGTGCATCATTCTTGACAATTTAAAGAAGCAATGCACAAACAAATGGCTCGAGGGTTCCATAGAAACAGAATGGAGAAACCGAAGTTTACACCATGAACAGAATGAGTCCTTTTTCGAAGCTCATATGCCACAAGCAGGCAGCCGGGAGAAGGCTCTTGTCAACGTGCTCGTGACGAACAGAATGGTTCCACTCTTGCCCAAACAAAACACATATTTGTTTAATCATATGCTCAGACTTTTTATGCTTGTTCATCTTTTCATTCGAACAGAATGCCATGACTTATTTCAATGGCATAACTTGATCAAAATTCACAAATCACATGCACTTTCAATAATAATAAAATTGACTAACAAACAAAGTGTACATGCACACACATATAGGCAAGAATTTGCCCAATCATACAATAACTATAAATACATTAGCCACCTAATTCACTTGACAATCAAAGTTCACTGCTATCTTTCCTCTTCGCCTTGGATCTTTTTGTTTTTTTCTAGGGTTGACCATTGCAAAAAATTCGTTTCTTACAGGTAAATGCTCAATACCCAAGTTGGCCAGCTAAGCCTTATTTGGCCACCCCAGGAGCAACTGTTCATGGCCATTATGGGTCCGGATCTCCTGCGGGAATGATTTGGAAGATCCAAAACAAAAAAGAGTGGTATTTGTTAGCAACAACATAA
>JANZXR010000006.1:19073131-19096834 GCA_027575705.1 Erythroxylum echinodendron | reverse complement strand
CATGTGTGAATTAGATTTGTTATTGCTCTAACATACCATTATCGTAGGTTATGTGCCTAAAAGCTTAGGTACGTACTTTATGGTAGTGGGATGTTACATAGACAGCTCTAAGGTGGATTACTCTCTCTCAAGTTACAATCTTTAACGCTAATTTATAATCCCTAATTCGAATTATGAGATTATGATCTTTTAATTTACAATTGAATCAAAACCTAAATTAGTTCAGAATTTGTCTAAAAACCTATCGAAAACCTATGCACGATCTCTCACTACATAAAATTAACAGTTTGATTCAATTCTTATCTATCAAAATACTTAACTCTCGTTAGCCCAATTTGATGATATTCACTTAGTTCACCCTCTCAGTTTGTTACCGAATTATTAAGAACAGAAATTGAATCAAAAATAATCCAGTAAAAACACAACAAATCTAATTTAATAAATAGCAAAGAAAAAATCCCAAAGGTGAGTATAGACAAAAACTCAACATTCAACACAATCTATTCTTAACAACTATCTCAACTTATACATTAATAAAATTGAAATAATTAAAAAATATGTCGGGAATAGAATAGTAGAGGCAGTGATGGTGGGAAACCTCCTGTTTTGGGAAGTACTTCGCATCAAGCTTCTTCTCCGTGTCTCCTTCCTTCGTCTCCTTCCTCAATATCTTGATAAACTCTCTAGTGTTTTGGAATTTTTCTGAAGCAAATGGCTCTTCCTAGGGCCCCTTCATCTATCCCTTAATGTTATATTTATACTTTGAAAGCCCTAGGGTTGATTCGGAGTCAAAACGGTATGAAAAGTCTTGCAAAACTTGAGTTTTTGTGTCAGCTCGATGCAAGCCACGATTGTGACTAGCGCCTAACCCTCTCTGTCATAATCGTGACCTGGCACGAAGCTCTCTGTCACAATCGTGGCCCAAAATGCACGATTGTAGCTTGGGTCCTGTCAGCTCGCCTTTTTCTATCATGATCATGGCCTGTTGTACCATGATCGTGGGCTATATTTTTAGCCTGAAACTCTTAGAAACTTCTCTGTTCTTCTCCGTTTACCTTGAAACACTAACAAACACATCAAGGTACTTTAAAAAATAAAATTTAAGCTCAAAGATTCATACAAACCCATAAAAATCAATTAAACACATAAAATAACAATTAAAACATAAATACACACTAAACACCCAAATTATCATTAAATACTTAACAAATTGAACTATAAAACATTATGCAAATGAAAACTATCATCTTAGATCTTGTTTCTCATTAATAGAGTGAGGCATAAGGATTAAACTTGCTCTAAGGGCAAGCATTCCTTTAACCTCATCCCCACTGCATATTGATACTTTCATGACAAAAGGCCTTGGATCTTTCAGTTTTTGGGGTAATTGATGCTGAAGAACTGTACTCGCTACTTCCAAAACCATCACCTTCTTGTTAGGATTAAACTTTCGTCTCTTAGTGTTTAGTTCCTTGAAGAATTTTACATAAGCTGGAATGTTCCTCATCACATCTAACAAGGGAAGATTAATTTTAACCTCGGAAAGCATGTTATATAAGTGCGAAAACTACTCATCTGGTTTCAATTCCTTATGACAACTTGCATACAGAATTAGTGGTCTATAAGGATCTGTTGCTTTATGCAATTTTTGTCCTTCATTGTCCTTGATGACATGCTTAACTTTCTTTCCTTTTTGAATGTGACTGGAAGAGTCATGCCTATTGCTTACCTCCTTCTACTCTTTCTTTTCTCTTATGAGGCTCTCTTCCTCTTGATTAGCAGAATCAAACAAATTAGGAAGAAACTCAATGTGATTATCAATCACCCTTCCACTTCTCAAAATAGTAACTGTTTAGGCTTGCTCAGGTTGACTAAGCAACTTTCCCTTTTGATTGTTGTGCATTTGAGTAGCGAGTTGCCCTACTTGGATCTCAATGCTCTTTATAGACACCTCCAAGGAATTAACTATTTTATTGTTCGTTTCTTGATTTTGATAGTTACCTGAATAAACACATTCAGACTTTCCTCCAAAGAAGGCTTGCTCGGTAGGTTTTGAATTAAGGATTGCCCTCATAAATAATTTGGCCTATGAAAATTTTGATATTGTGGTTAGGGCTATATTGGTGGATTGTTAATCTTCTATGAAAAATTAGGGTGGTTTCCCCATTTAGGGTTGTAGGTGATTGAATACGAAATATTTCGCTCCCTTGGTTGAAAACCTTTAAGGGAGTTCATTTGCTCTTCCCCGTCTACAAAAGGTTCGTAAGAGTACGAACAAACATTAGTTCCATGATCATAAGTTCCACATACCTCTTGATTTGGAACGTTTTGGGGTAGCCTTATTGTAACATCTCATTATCTTATGATTAGGATTAGAACCCTAGGATGCTATATATGAGCATTTATTAAGAATTTAGAAGTGCATTTCAGGCCTCATTTGGCATACACAAACATGTGAATAATTTTTTCACTCATAAAAAAAACAATTGTACATGCATTAATTGACATTTTTTGGGTATAAGTGATTTTTATGTGATTAAAGTGTGAATTATGGATTAATTGTCTTGAAAATTTGAATTGGGTGTATTAAAATTATTTTAGTAATTTTTGGTGACATTTCGGATATTTCAAAATTTTCTGAATATTTGGAGTATTTTAGATTAAGAAAAATATTGAAATAAGAGACAAATAGAAGTGTGATAATTGGAGTAGTAATTAATTGACAAATGGACCTATTAAGGTGTGACATATGGACAAATAGTTAAAAGATAAATGGTAGTCTTACATAAGTGACAAATGTAACACATGCATGGGAGACATGTGTCAAGACTTAAGTGAGCCACCTAGTCATGTTTTTGGGTAAGAAATTTTTTGCAAACCCTTTTGTTTTATCTCCACTAAAATTCTCCACCATTAAACCTCTCTTTTTACTCACCCATCTAACTTGTGCATGTTTGTGTTATTGGCTCATCCATCATCGAAACAACCTTGCAAACCTTTATCCATTTAGGGTTTTATTTATTTCACTCTTCTTGCCCTCGGTTTATCTACCGAAACCTCGCATTTTGCTCTCCCCATTAGTGGAATTTTTGCTGAAATGTGTAGTATAAACCAAGTAAGTTTTATGATAGTGTAAATAATTTTTGTTAAGGTTTTAAGGTTTGTTAATGAATGCAGCGTAAATGGGGTATATTTTCATGCTTGTGTATTGAAGCATGCATGAATGGTGTTTATGCATGTGTGGGTGAGGAAGGAAGAAGCAGATTCAGTGATATGCTTAATAAGATGAAAGATTGAAGTGAGCTGGAGCATGATATATGCAGTATTTTACTAAAGATACATCTGTATTTAGGGCATAACTTGATCTGTTAATATCCAAATTAGATGGAGTTTGATTTAAAGTAAACTAGCGACATAGGGATATATTTTCCATGAAGAAATTGAAATTTAATTCTGTTTATAAGAGTTTCAAATTTTATCTTGAAGTTGACTTTAGGATTCTATCATGGTTTGGGAACAATCTGTAGTTTTTTTAGTATAACTTGCAGAACACTTAACAAACTTGAATGAAATTAGCTTCATTAGAAACTTAAGGCATAAATAAAAAACTTTCTAGAAGAATGTTTTGCCTAAATCCTTCATATTCCTTATCAAAATGATCATGAAATAATAACCTGAAGGTCTATTTTGGGAAGAGCTGGAAGAAGTTGGAATAAAAGGTAGTGCACGATGCTGTTTGAAAGTTTTGAACATCCTTCATTCTTTTGGCTATAACTTCTTCTGACCTCCGAACAACTTGATTTTTGAATCAAAAAACTCATAACACATTTTATTCCTCTCTATAAAAATATATAACCATCTGAAGTCATTAGGGAAAGATTTGATTGATGAATTTAGGAAGAAAATGAGGAAGTGAACTGGAACATTTTCATTGAACATGCTTCGGTATTTTGAGTATATCTTGATCTGTATATTTTTAAATGATTTTATTCTTAATTAATATTAAAGTAGAGTTATATGGTTACAACTTTCTTGAAGAAGTCTAATTTTAATTCTGTCTCTAAGCATTTCAAAATTTGGCTCAAAATTGAGTCTTGACTGAGGCTGTAGTACTACCTGAGACAGAAATCATATCCTGTTGATATTAAATAAACTGTATTGATAGAAGCCGAATTAGATAAAGGTGTCTTCACAAAAATTGTATTTTACTCTCTTAGCTTTTGATTGGTATAATGTTCATAATTTTTGGATATGGAAATTGAGAGATATGAGTTGTACACTATCAAGGGTATGATCATGTACTAGCCAAAAGTTCAAATGTACACAGTCTGTTATATTATGAGCATAACTCATAGAATACTGAATCAAATTGTATGATTTTGGTGCCATTTGAAACTTAAGACATGGGAGAACAATGTTCAAAGGAAGTGTTTCCAAATTACTTCACTTTACTGATGATAATAATCATGCAAATTAGAACCCCAAGTATGTTTTTAGACAAGTCTGGATTGTTAAATTAAGTATTGATATATGAATGATTATTGTGACAAGAATAATGATGAGAAACCTAAAATTGTCATGTTGCATTGCACATATTTAGTATACATATGCATAAATAAATTCATATTATCGTAAATTTGTGATATATGTATGTATGATATGATCTAGAGGAACATATTGAGCGACAACATCCAGACATTACCGGGGCTTCAAGGCAATAAGCGAAAAGGAGCATTCGTGAGTCAACCTAGATGATCTTCCTAGGATTGTTTGATTTATTCTGTTTAACTTTCAATTATTAAACTGTTATGATCTGAATATGAATTCTGGACTTTAATAGTCCGAGGAGTTTAATAGTCAGGAATGTATTGGAAGTGTTATATTTGCATCTGACATTTGAATGATATATGTTTAACATTGAATTTTGAATGCTTAACGAAAGTTGAATGCCGGACTGAGGTCTGACGAATATGAGATTATGTCTGTGCATCATAAGTGTAACATACAGTTTCCAGAACATGCTTAGGGTTAGAATCCTAGATCAAGCGTTGGATATACATGCATGACATTAGCACTCATACATGAATTGTATTTTGTACACATTTCAAAGATAGTATATGCACCCAATTGACTAATTTCAAGGTATGAAAAATTTTAAATAATTATGATGTGATTGCATGTTGTGTGTTATTTGTTCCTAGAATTTTGTTTTGGATGGATTAAAATTATTGAAGTGGGAATTTATCGTTACAATTGGGTGATTGGTGAAGTGTTATATGCATCTAGTCTAGGATAAATGTTCAATGGCAAGACAAATTGATATATGGAAATTTAGGTTGGTTATGCCTATGAAATGGTGACACGTGGCACTAGAAATGAGTAACAAATGGCAAGCTAATTGGGTGGCAAATGGATAGAATAAATGAGTGACAAATGGTGGTATAGTTGAGTGACAAATGGACCAAACATTAAGTGACAATTTTTAGTTAAAGGATGAGACATATGACTTAGATCTTAAGATGACAAGTGTCATGCTAAGTGTCCATATTCTCACCATACACCTACACCCACGAATTTCCCACATTTGAAAGACCATTTTGCTTTTTATCTTGCTACATTTACCCTCTCTATCTCCCTCACCACCAACTCACACACGCATAACCCTGGCACTTTGAATTTTTCCAAAAATCCTACACCTAGCCACTCTAAAATCTAGTTATATTCATCTTGTTCTTAGAATATACCTTGTCCTTTCTTACTTAGAGGGATAATTAGCTTGAAGGTTGAGGAGGTTTTGAGCTAAAAAAGTAAGTAACATGTTGTTCTTTGTGGTTTGTTTTGCTAGCAAGATTTCGTGATTGTTTAAGGATGGATTAGTTTTCATAATAATGGTGTTTAAGGTGTGCTGGAATATGTTAGCTATAGAGGTTCTACTAAACAGGCATCAGTATTTTAGTCATATCTTGATCTCTATATATCCAAATGGGAGTATTTTTAATTCAAATTAAGCTAGAGACATATGGATACAATTTTCATGAAGGAATATAATTTTAATTTTGTCTCTAATGGTTTCGAAATTTAGCCTGTATTTGAGTTCTAGAATAAGCTGCAGCACTACCCTTGACTGAAATCATGTCCTGTTTTTATCGAAAAACTGTATTGATTTAGGTCAAATCAAACAAAGTTTTCTTTATAAAATTCGTGACTTATTCTTTTAGCTTTATATTGGTATAAAGTTTGTAATTTTTTGGATATCGTAATTGAGAGATATGAGTTTTTCAAGTTTGAGTGCACTAATTCTTCAATCATGCACTAGCCAAAATTTTGAACATCGTATAACTCATGGAAGCATGAACCAAATTGAATGATTTTTATTTCGTATGAAACTTAAGACATATAGGAACATTTTTTTATAAGAAGGTATTGCCTAAATACCTCGTTTTCTAGGTCATAATTGTCATACAAAATTGACCTCAAAATAGAGTTGGAAAACTGGAACATAGTAATTGGTTAAACATCAAATATGTTTCTTTTAGGTATGGTTTGGAACAACAAATGGTTAGGTACTTTGCTATGATGCTTTGGGGCTTGAATTGAACCTAGAATGATGTTTGAACAAGTAAATAAATGAGTGATATGCTTAAGATGATGATTGAGGATAGAAAGATAAGAATAAATTGTCATACTTTAGGTACTCAAATATGGAAAATTGGTTATGATATAAGAATGAAAAGGGTGCTATGATGGCTAAAGTGATTTAAGAAGATGAATGTGGTATATTAAGTAAAGATGATTGATAAAATGGATGTTGGTGATCTTTAATGCTTGAATAACTTTAGTGAATGATAGAATGATGAACTTAGAATAATCATGTTCAATTGAGGTGTAAACCTAAGTTCAATTTAGACATATTTGAGTTATGAAATATGAATGATCTTGAGCTGTGAATTTAGGAAATATATCTGGAATTGTCATTGAACATATATAATGCATAACACATACATATGTGGATAAGTGAGTACTTTTGTGATAGGTGCAAAGAAGTAATGTGTAAATGTGTGATTGCCTGTTATAGGGGAGCAAATAGATCAAGCACATCTAGATGTTGCTGGGACGTCTAACCAATAAGCTATCTGGAGTAAACTGTGAGTTAACCTAGATGTGTCAACTCAATTATATGTGTTTTTCTGTTTGAATTATATGTGTAGTGAATTGACTTAGATGTATCTCACTATGTTTGAATTGCTTTTATTTAATTTTGACATGATGAATTGTTACTGGTTTGATTATGATATTATTGATTCTGGACAACTAATTGTCCGAGGAGACCATTATTCTGGACTGTATTGGAAGTGCTCATTGTATATGAATTTGACTGACTAAGTGTTATTTGATATTATTATTGAGTACCACACCAAGGTCTGATGATAAATGTGTATAGAATAAGTGATTCTCAACTGAATGTGAATGCTCAACTATTTGTTGAATGCCAGATTTAGATCCGATGAACTGTGAAAATTAAATGTGCTCATTGACTAAAAGTGATTGATGATATATTATGTAAACTATGATACTCCATTAAATAATGCACGTTCACATAAAAAGAGTTGTGACCAGAGTAGCCAACGTAAAAAGAGCTTTAAGCTCAGTATACGCATCAGAGCCTCAGGCTCAATGATTAATGAGCCTAGTATTTACAATAGATACAGGACAGTATTGAAAAGAGCTCAGTATCCATAACAGATATGGGACAGTGAAATAGGCACTCGGTCATAACAAAGTTAAAATGGAATGAGTCTCATTTACTTTTGCATTTGCATCTTTAAATGTGTTTATGATATTGATTGCAAATGATTATTGAACTGTGTTGTGTTAATATTGAGAAATGCTTATGACTTTGATGATGATAGGCAGAATTATGATAAATGAGTGCTATGTTCTAAAATGATTGTATGATATTCTTGCATTCAAAACATACTTATGGAATGACTTAATAAGTGATTGTATTTTTAAATGCTTCTTTTATTATGATGCAATTTGTGGAATATGAGTTATAGTTCTGAATGACGCGTTACTTTGATTGAGCTGAATGTTATATATATATATGCTCTGTTTTGAGTGAACACATTGATGATGGTTCACTCACTGAGTTTGCAAAACTCATCAAAATTGCAATGTTAATTTTTAGGTTCTGGGAGGAGACCTTGCTAGTAGAGTAAGCTAATTGAAGTTTAGTACTGTCCATTTTGGATTAAGATGCTCAAAGTTCTGGTCAGTTGTCATATGGGAATTTTAAATATAGTACTTTGTATAGTTTTAATTTTATGTAAAATCTTTGTTTAAAACAGCGTGATCACAGATGGTTTCTGTAATATGAATATATGAATAGTTTGTAATGAAATAACAGTGTAAAACATGTTTTGTTAATGAAATGAGATAAGTTGTTTTGTTTTATGATTACTTCTAATGTGTATGATGCCATAGTAAGTGAATGTGATTGCTCTAACACGCTATTTCCATAGGGTATATGCTCAAATATTCTTAAGAATTTCAAGCATATGTCTTATAGGTGTGGTGTGTTACAATAAGTGAAGGCTATTCATGGCATATTTTTTTATTTGATGCATTTCATAAAATGCATGCTCAGATAAAGGCGTTGTGATCAGAGTAGTCAATTTGAAAGAGCTATAAGCTCAGTATTCTACACGTAGAGCTCTGCTCTGCGATTTCTGTTCTGACTGAGCCCAATGGGCCAGTATCTGTTTCTGTATTTGAAAGACACTCAATCACAAAAAATAATAACAAATCTGGAGTCTTATATGCATCTGCATTTGAACATTCATGATTATGAAATATATGCTTATGAGATCTTTTCTGAAGTTGTGATGTGAAAGTGATATGTCAGGATAATGTGTCTGAGGGATGCACAAGTTTTGTAAGAATGTATATGATGTATATGACATTCTTTATGTCTTATTATGATTGTTGGTTATATGATATTTTTGTTTTATGCCTGGAGCGAGATCATTAATGATGATTCGCTCATTGAGTTCGCAAAACTCATCCAAAATTAGAACATGATTTTTCTAGTACGAGATAGGAGACCTAGATTTCTAAGATCTTCTAGAAGAACTGTTTACACTAGAAATGGCTCAAAGGTCTGTCAACTGGCTATTAAAGAGTTATAGTTTTTTTTAAGTAGTTAATATATGCCATGTAGAACTTGTTTATATCGATTGTAAATAATGATTTTTGATGACTCAGTGTAAACTTTTATAAATGAATGAAATGTGAAGCTTAGGTTTTTAAATATTGTGTTTTGTGACTTTTATATACATAGTTGATGCCATGATTAAGTTGGATATGTTGCCATGTTATAAAGTGAAGGTGAGATAGTTAACATGCCATCATTATAGCTTATATACTAGAATATCATCAGGGTATCCCGGCATGAAATCTATTGCAGTGGGGTGTTAGTTAGCATATTTACATGCCTTGTTAACTTAGCTAACTACATAGCCATTTCTTAATTCGAGCTCATTTCTTGAACTCTAGCTCTTCTTCCCCTCACTCTCTTTTGGTAAGATTTCATGCATTTCTTCGGCCATCTTCTTTCCCATAGCTCTTCCTGCTACATTGTCCACTCTGTACTGACATTGTTGTGTCAAACCATCATAAAAGAATTGGTTTTGCATATGAAGCAGAAAATAATGGTGTGGACATTAGATTAGCATGAGTGTGAAATGTTCCCATGCCTCATGGAATGGCTCTCCCTCCATCTCTGTGAAGGTAGCTATCTTGATCCATAACTTAGAAGTATTTTGATGGGAATAGAAATTTCCCATAAATTTGTTGCACACCTCCTCCTATGTAGTCAATGAACTAGGTGGAAGGGTCATCAGCCATGCCTTGGCCCAATCCTTCAATGTATATGGGAAGCATCTCATTCTGAGTTGATCTTTATTTGGAAAGTAGTATATAATTCCTGAATGAAGTTTAAAGATTCTTCATTGGAACCCTATAGAAAGATGACAGCTTGTAATGGATGCTCTTCAATTCATAGTTTCTACCTACCTTACCTGAACATATGCATGAAGTGGCAGTTCCAATCACTGGTTTGGTGTACTCTTCATTACTAACTGCCTTTCACCTATCTTTTGGTTATTAACTTGATCTTCACGCTTGGGTTCCTCACTATCATTGTCAGAGTCCCCCTGAGGTCTTTGTATTTGATGTATGTTATCAATAAAAGGGACATGTTCACTATCTAGAGATCTCTTTCCTAGCATAAACTAAATAAGTTCACTTCCTAGGGACCTCCTTCTTAGCAGGGACTTCTAGGAATATCCCAGCACATGCATCATATATACGCGGTGTGGAAAAGAAAAAAAAATTGTTCCGGGACTTTCCCGAAGTCCATGAGTTATATGCCTATACAAGGAAATACTATTAAAACTAGGTTTCAAGTACTTGTTCATAACACATATATATAGCAATTCAAGGCATTTACACAAATCAATCATTCATATAATAACTATATACCTTATGAGTAGTCTCCTTCGTTCTTCGATCTTCTACTCATTGGGTTGTCGTAAAACATAACGACCAAAACAGACCGTCTCCAATGATATCCACGCAGAGATTGGAGAAACTAATCGAATCAAACTCTTTGATCCGAAAATGGCTAGAACAAAGACAAGAGTGCTAGCTCTTTTCTTTGTTCTATGGAGAGAAAATCTGTAGAGAGAATGAAGAGGAAGAAGATGAGAAAGATGAAGAGGGATGGAAGATAATCGTAAAGAAGACCGTTTTTCAAAACCATTTAAACAATTATAAGCATCTTACTAACCTTTTTGTTTTTTGTCTTTTATCATTTAAAGACAATAAATGAATCACTTTAAAGAAACCTCCCTTCTTCTTCCACGTTACACATACATAGATATATATATAAATGTTGAGGTGGTCCAGTCACACTAGGATCAGTCTTATCGGGTACCGGGTATGAAAAAAACATCGTAAACCTATTTCGGTAATATCGACGTTACAATCTCATTAAAAAATATCCCAATCTCATCGGGATCCATTTGGTTCTATTTCTCTCCATATAATAGATCTTTATCCAAAACCATTTTACGAATCCTTCGAGTCACTCTTATGCGTGTGACCCATTAGGTTCCCGATTATGTTGGCCACTTAGATTAACACTTAATTCAAGCTAGTCATGAGCAGCCTCTAGCAACACATCATAACCCCCAATTGACCAGAAAGTAAATGGTTTGACGAACAAACCCGTACTTTTCATGAACCATCTTGCAAACCCTTCCATAGATAATGGTTATGCAAGTCATCCTTTCACTATGCTATGCCCCACTTGGTTATGAGTATAGGAAAAGTATCAACTCTCACTAGACTGACTACGTCAAATCTAGCGCAATTGATATCAGTTCTCATCCTAGGACTCATTACTCTATATGTCAATGAAGACATTCTTCATGAAACATGTACCCCAACCAGAGATTTATAAGTAATGACCTGACAAGAGGCCATGGCTATCATCTTTTGCTATCACAGAAGTAGTGAATCCTCTATTGACTACTCAGTTACCTTCGAATACCTCAAGTTATACCAATTCACCACCCTATGAGCGACCTCAACAAGGCAGTAAGGAATAGAGTCAAAGTACAGAATGAGTATCCAAGATATCCTTGAGTACCTCAAGTTTAAGGCTATTTGCACCATTGCTATGATGAGATTATCATTGACATTAGAATAGGACATCCATGTGATGATCTTATGGTAGGTCATCTAATGTACTTACTACCTCTAGTAAGCATGCACATCTCAACTCTAAATATCTCATGTTTATAGTTTTTTTAGATCCACTGCTTGATTAAATCAAGGAGTTTGACATGTGCTAATCTATTTGCATTAACAATGTCCAGTCTTATTAATCGTATAACTAGGCATAATTTAGATAATGACATAATTACATATGATAGGAATCTCAGTAGTATGATCACATCGTAATTTCCTTCATGCTATGTCATATATCATGGACTTCATTAATTTGCTTATAGATCAATATCAATTCATAAATAATGAACACCAAATTAATCAAATATGTTTTTTTATTATTGAAAATAAAATTTTTACACACCTTTGTACAAAAAACGCTAAAGGTGATTGCCTTTAAGGCACTACTATAATAGGACTGACTAAGGCAATGCTAAATCAATAACAAAAATTAAACAAACAAAACAACGCAACAACACAATAAAACATGTATGCATGAATTGACAAAAACAACCAAAATTAATTTAAGTCTAAACACTAAAACACCCCCCTCGACAATGACGCCAAAAACTTATGTCAAAATAAGTTCTAAAAATACCTAGGCTGCGGGGTAACTAAAGTTGATTACCCATATTTATCAAGAAAGTGAAATTGATAATCTTGAAATAAATTAAAAAAATGCAATTCTAAGCATTCTATCTCGATTTGTTGATTAAAGGCTTTAAATAAAATCAAAAAATTAAATTGAAAACTAAACTAATTTAACTGGAAGCAAAAATGAATAGATTAATCGAAGTGGGAAACTCTTGAGAATTAATTTCATTAATTTAATCTCCTATGCATAATTAAGGGGAAATGGTTGGAAAATTGTATTACTAAAGTTAATAGTTGGGTTATAAGATCAGCTCAAATAATAAACTAAATCTAACTTTCGTATTTGAGAAGTTATCATCCAAATTAATTATAGAAACCTGACTGATAATTACCACTTAAGCTAGTATATTTCTAATTCTTAACCTAAGCATCTATAGTTTCTCATTCTATGTTAAACTTCTTCTTTCAATCCTTCGTTTAATACCAAAATGATGCAAAGTTTGGTCATGCTTTTACATCCATTCAGTTCAGAAACTATAACAAATATAAGACAACAACACAGTAACTCAATCATGTATATTTGACTAAACTAGCTACGTTAATTCTCAAGAAAAAAAAATCAACTCATCATGGAATAAACAAGATTCATCATCATCATATACTTCAATCTCATCTTTATCAGTTTAAGAGAAGTATTAAAGCAATAAACCAAGTGAATAACCGAAATGAACTACCAACAGTTAATAGAGTATGAGTCTATCAACTAATAAAGGAGTTAATCCAATAAAATAACAAAGAAATAACGCAAAAGATAAGGACAAAATAAGCAAACAAGGATTAGATGAGGCAGTTATAGTGTAATCGAGCTATTTAATTTGTGTAAGTTTTAATAAATACCCTCGATAATCCATAAGTGCACGAATCGTTCGCATAGTACCTAAGGTGTCAATGCCACGAGAAGGGATAATCTAATCCTAAAATATTAGGCTAGAATAAATTGCAGAAATTCAAATATAACGAACTAAAATGAGAATTCAATTCAATCAATCAAAAAAATTTTGGAATCAATCAAGAAAATATTAATAACTCAGTAATTGCAACAACACCTAAAAATCATCTTAAGAGAATTACCAATTGAGAGAAAGGGAATTTTACCTATCCTTAACTCTAACTTGATTGATCATGAATTACCGAATTATTGGTTCTAGACAATCCAAGGGTTGATTACTCTCTCTCTCGAGTTATGACCGTTAACCTTCAATTACAAACCCTAATCAGATTATGAAAATTACAGTCTCTCGATTAACAACCTATCCAAAACCCTAATTAGATATGAAGTTGTCAAATAAACTATCGGGAACCAATGCAAGATCTCTCTTTGCATAATTACCGATTTGATTTAATTCTTGTTCTATTAAATCACCTAACTCTCATTATCCTAATTTAATTATTTTTCATTTGATTCACCCTCTCAGTTTATTACCAAATTATGAAATTATAGAATTTAAACACAACAAATCCAATAAACATAAAAACAATCATATTTCATTAATTCAAAAATAAAACTCTAAAGGTGAGTTTAGAATATGCTCGACATTTAGATTCTATCATCAACTATTCATTCCAATTCTATACAATGATAAAAATGAAATAAATAGGAAATATAATGGAATGGAGGATGGGAGGCAGCAATATCGAGAAACCTCCTAATCCAGGAAGTACGTTGAATCGACTTCTTCTCCTCTTCTCTCTTCCTTCTTCTCTTCCTCAATCTCTTGATCAATTCTCTCTAGGGTTTCTCAAAAGTGGCTGATCCAAAAGCTCCCTCTACCTCTTTGTCTTGTTCTTTAAATATCCTTTGTGTTCTGAGCAACCTAGGCTTTTTCGGGATCCGAAAGGTTCAAAAAATCCCTCGAAACTTGACATTTTTTAGTGTCCACGCGTCTGCCTAACATAGGCCACGATCGTGGACCACTTTTGAGCCTTATGTCACAATCGTGGTATGCAGGCTACGATCGTGGCCATGTCCTAGGCTTCTGTCATGATCATTGTTGCATATGGGCAATGATTGTGGGCTAACTCTAGTGCTTCTTTCACTATCGTGACTTATTATGCCAAGATCATGGGTCGTTCTTTCAGCCCAAATGTCTCCACAACTTTTCCATTCTTCAATGTTGACCCTAAAATACTAACAAACACATCA
The DNA here is from genome assembly GCA_027575705.1 of Erythroxylum echinodendron. Taxonomy (NCBI): domain Eukaryota; kingdom Viridiplantae; phylum Streptophyta; class Magnoliopsida; order Malpighiales; family Erythroxylaceae; genus Erythroxylum; species Erythroxylum echinodendron. The sequence continues at coordinate 19,082,244 of JANZXR010000006.1, read as the reverse complement.
AGGTACCTTAAAAACATAATATTTAAGCTCAAAGACTTGTACTAACCTAAAAAAACACTTAGACACAAATAATTAACAAACTAACACAATTCTAACCTAAACACATACTAAACAATTGAATTAACTATTAAATACGTATTAAATTAAGCCCTAAAACATGACGCAATTTACACTTATCAATATCCGCACACTTAAATGTTTACTTGTCCTAAAGTAAACAAAACAACAAACACACAAAATCATAAGGCACACAATGTAGTAATGAGACAATGGCTTTAACTTCATGAAACAAATTTAACTTTAAGCACAATCATTCAAGATATTTCAAATCATTAACAAGCAAAATTTGCGTCTAGGGGCTCTGAACTAAACTTAAATTTTAATCAAACTCAAATGTCAAATTGCTCACCCTTTTCAATTGTACATACACATTAATAATTCTTTGGTCATTCAAACTCTATAACTATCCTAAGTATGTGTTTATGAATAGTCAATCTATTTACAAGTTCCGTAGGTTTTATTAGAAAGCACACTTTTTTACTGAACATGAACCTAATATTTTATTCGGAGGAAAACATTGGTGATGAATGTCGATTCGGCTACTCAACTAAGTCATTTTTTATTAAACTACTTGGTTAAAATGTCATTATAGCCTTTTGACGTTTAGACACACATTTGTGATGAGTGTTGATCCGGTTACTCAACCACGTCACATTCTCAACTGGATACTAGCTCTATTCATAACATAAAGGCCAGCGGAATAGTTATTTATTTAAAATTAACCAACACACATTTTTTTATTGCCTAATTTGTTGCTTAAGCTACTTGTTTTCATGAAAAAAATACTAGCAGAGCTACTTAAGTCAAAAGACCTAAAATTATAAATGAGTGTGACAAGTTCGAGGGTGACAAACTCATACTAAATCCTAATTAACTTGCATATTTAGCCAAAGAACCTAATTCCTTAATTTTGTTGGCTAATGACTCTTCACAACCTAATAGACTATGTTTAAAACTAAATCAATTTCAATCCATCTAAGCCATTGGCACATTCACATAATTCACAAACTAACAAACTATCATACAATATGCAAAATTTACATTCAAAGCAAAGCACATAACCCTCCCTACACTGGAACAACACATTGTCCTTAATGTAAGAAGGAGACAAACAAACACGCATGGCATGAAGAAACATAAATTAAAATAAAAACTAAATTTAAAAAGAAAAGGGTTAGAACAAACCCTCATGATGATGGAGGCAGGGATGGCGTTGGAGGTGGTAATTGGATGCCTTGAGCCTCAAAGCAACGATGGATACGACGTATATCCAAGCTCTAATGTTGTTGTGTTCGAGCTATCTCCTTCATTCTTCTAAAGTTCTTCACTAATGTATCTGTAATCACCTTGTTATTTACGGAGATTGTATCAAGCACTTTCTTCCAACCTAGTTGGTTGTGCAAACTGGGATGCTATGGTCCATGCACCACAACATGAAAAGTTCCTTCGTCGAACACTTGTTGGTTTCTATTTTGTCAAAAATAGTTTGACACATGAATTTGTGCAACAACAAGTGTTCGTGGCCCCTGGTGATGTTGTTGTATGCGTTCGTAGCGTCAAAATGTTCTAACCTAGTTAGTTCAATCTAGTAAGGGATGACACGAAAATCATCGTGTTGATCTACTACAAACGATTCAAGGAAATCACAAATTTCATACAAAGTCTCATAGTTAAGCTTATAAGGTTGTCCTCGCAACCTAAACCATAATTCCCTAGGTTTATTAGGTTTAAACTGAAGGGATGTAAAGAATTCTAAGGTAAGTTCTTCATAAATCAGGTATTGAAATTGAATAAACTGTCCCCATTGAATTCTCTCTGCTAAATTTTTGACATTGTCTCTCAATTCTAGTCTATCTAAAGTTTCAAAATGAAGATATTTTGGAACCATAATTTGCTTATTGCGAAGAGAATGAAAGTGGGTACCTTACCCATTTGAAAAAATCGTGAAAGGTGCTCTGTAATCAACTGTCTTGATCCTTTTCCCTCGTCTCGAGACTTAGTTTCGTCCCGATGATTGATCACCCTTTATTGACTACTTAATCTGCGGCATACTGGCTTTCAAGTAGGTAGAAGTCAGAAGAGATTGGAGGTTTGAAATTTGATTAGTGAGAAGTGAGAATGTTTGGAGATTATAGACTTAGAGAGATAAAGTTAAAATGAAAGTGAGTGAAAAAGTGAAGTAAGAAATGAATATATAGGTAAATGGAGGGTAAAATGGTAAAAAATGAAAATGAAATCTGCGTCCCTTCAATTTTTCCACCAATTTCTAATTTTTTTCTTCTTTTATTCTTTCATCCTTTTCTTAAATCACTTATTAACTCATTATGGCCCTTTCACCTCTCTTTTGCTTACTTCCTTGATCGTCAAATACATATTGAAGTCCTATGCTTTCCTGATTTTATTGGAACAAAGCAACCTAAGTATGAAATTCAACTATCTAAGAATTAAAAGAAATAACATCAAGTTAACAATCCATGAGTTGCCTCCCATGCAATGCTTCTTTTAACATTAGTAACTCAACACTCTTCTTATGCTCAAGGTGGTCCAAATGAATAGTGCAATGGTAACGCAGTCATCGATCTTACCATTTGTAAATGAGCTAGCATATCTTGGGTTCCACCTTCCTTCACCTTCTCCTCCGCTATCGTTTCTTTCTAAACGTATTCCTAGGATTCTCAATATTTCCCCATTATTCTGAGGTTCAGTTTTGTTGATGTTAACTAGAGGTAAAGGAGAACTATTATCTTTCTTCAACACAGTAAAGGTTATTTGGTTATCTTTTACCCTCAGAGTTAGTTTAACCCCACCAAGGTCAATTATTGAGCGAGTAGTAGCCAAGAATGGTCGTCCAAGGACCATAAGGGTTTTCACATCTTCTCCAATATCCAATATAAAGAAGTCTGTATGGGAGGTGAAAATAACAACTTGCACTTAGACATCCTTAATAATCCCCTTCGACCGATGAATTGTTCTGTCTACTGTCTTCACTAGCATCTTTGTAGGTTCTAACTCTCCTAACCCAAATTCTTGACTAAAGGTATAAGGCATCATATTGATACTCACTCCTAGATTTGTGAAAGCCATGTCCACGTTGACTCTATTGGTACTGCAAGGTATGTAAAAATACCCTGGGTCCTCTTTCTTCTATGTTATGTTAGGGTTTTCCTCCACTATATGCTCTTTAACCTTCTTCTTGACTGATTCCTTTAGCATGAGCTTCATTTGTAGATGTTCCTTTATGTCCTCAACCTTGTTTAATTCAATCTCCTTAGCATTCCACATCGCCCTACTTGAAATTGACTACCACTAAGCTAAGAGTAAGGTACAAAAATTCAGTTCGAGGTTCCTCGATTGGCTTCATTACAAGCTCATTTGGAAGGAATTCCATGATTTCGTATGTTCATATTTCTTTTCTTGGGTCTAAGTAATGGTCATGATCCATTCCTTTGAGTTAGACTCGATATTGCTTGGAAGGGTTCCTACATTTCGAGTGGAAATTGCCTCTACTAGTTGACCTACTTGGACCTCCAGATTATGTATGGAAGAGACATGGTTTTTAGTGACTTGCTCGAATTTGCTTTCAAGCCTCCTATATGCATCCTCTGTGCCTCCAATTTTATCTAAAATCCTATCTATCTTGGATTCCATTGAACTCGGTTTATCTTGTTGGAAACCTAGTTGTCCTTAAGGTCTGAACTGTCCTCTAGCATTGATTGTCCACGAGTTAGGGTGATTCTTCCACCTGGGGTTGTATGTGTTAAAGTAGGGATTGTTTCCCCCACCTCGTCCATATTGAGCTCCCATATAATTCGCTTACTCTGGATCGCTTTCTTTCATCAAGAAACAATCCACCGTATCATAGACTATCTGTCCACAAAGTTCACACTTTAATTGTATAGTTTTTACAGAAGCTGAGGATGAAGCCTTAATATTGTTGAGCTGTCAAGTCAAGTTCTCAATTTTCACTTACGTCTCTGTCATTTGATCAACAACTACAATTCCTTTTTGTTCTCAGAAAGTAGTGGTTTGTCTACACCGATCGTTGGTCTATTGGCAGCTATTACTTGCCATCTCCTCTATCAACTCTTATGCTTCATCTACCATCTTTCTAATCAATGATCCTCCTGAAGTTGCGTCAATTGTTCCTCTCATATGTGGCGTTACTCCATTATATAATGTTTGCAATAGGAACTCTTTAGTTAAGTTATGGTATAGGCATTTTCGTTGCAAATTATTGTATCTTTCCTATGCTTTATAGATCGATTACCCATCACTTTGCTAGAAGTTGGTAATCTCCTTGATAATCTTCGTGGTCTAAGTAAGGTAAAAATACTTGTAAAAAGGCACGAACTAATTGATCCTAAGTTGTGACATTGGCTAGGTTGAGAGAATAATACCAAGTCTTTACTCTATCTCTAAGGGTAAAAGGAAAGAGCCTAATTCTTACGGCATCTTCCAACATCTGATGGTACCGAAAGTATCATATATTTCAAGGAATTTCACTATATGTGCATTAGGATCTTCATTCATTATTCCATATAACTGCATGTTCTGTTGAAGCATGTTTAGGAGGCCTGGTTTAATTTCAAAAGATGTTACTTGTACAGGTGGCCTAGCTACACCTTGGTTAGTTGTGTTGAACCTTAGTCTTATGAAGTCTATAAGGGATCGTTGTTAATGTCCTTGGTTCGCTCCGTGGTCCAAATCTTGCTAAAATTCCTCTACCATTGTTGCTTTCATGATTTCTTCTTCATCTTCACGCCAAGTTTTCCTAATTGATTGCTCTAATCAAGTGATGTCTAATTCTAAGATTTCAGTTGTATGACTCGATCTTCTCGTGAATCTTGTGTTCACGCAAAAGCATGATTTCGTAAATAGAAAGAAAGAAAGAACAGAAAACAAAAACTAAATAAATGCCTTACATTAAAGAATTAAACTAATCGCCTCCCTAGCAATGGTGTCAAAAACTCGATCGAGCTATTGATGTGTGTAAGTTTTAATAAATACCTTGATAATTTGCAAGTGCACGAGTCATTTGTGTAGTACCTAAGGTGTCGATCTCATACAGAGGGACAATCTAATCTTAAAATTTAAGCTAGAATAAATTGCAGAAATTTAAATATAATGAACTAAAATGAGAATTCAATTCATTCAATCAAAATAATTCAATAATCAATCACGAAAAATATTAATAACTTAGCAATTACAACACAAATGCAAAAATCAACCTAAGAGAATTGCCAATTAAGATAAAGGGAATTTTACCTACCCTTAACTCTAACCTGATTGATTATGAATTACCAGATTATTAGTTATAGACGATCTTAGGGTTGATTACTCTCTCTCGAGTTATAACCATTAACCCTAATTTATAAACCCTAATCAGATTATGAAAATTGCAATTTCTCGATTAACAACCTATCCAAAACCCTAATTAGATATGAAGTTGTCTAACAAACTATCAGAAACCTGTGAAAGATCTCTCTTTGCACAATTATCGATTTGATTTAATTCTTGTTCGATTAAATCATCTAACTCTTATTAGCCCAATTTAATTATTTTTCAATTAATTCACCCTTTTAGTTTATTTCTGAATTATGCAATCACAAGATTTAGTCACAATAAATCTAATAAACATAAAAACAATCAGATTTCATTAATTCAAGAATAAATCTCTGAAGGTGATTTTAGAACATCCTTAACATTTAGATCTTATCATTCACTATTCAATCCAATTCTATATGATGATGAAATTGAAATAAATAGGAAATACAATCAAATGGACGATGGTAAGTAACGATGTCAGGAAACCTCCTGATCTGGGAAGTACGTCAAATTGGCTTCTTCTCTTCTTCTCTCTTCCTCCTTCTCTTCCTCAATCTCTCGATGAATTCTCGCTAGGGTTTTCTCAAAAGTGGCTTATGAAAAAGCTCCCTCTACCTCTTTGTCTTGTTCTTTAAATATCCTTTGTGTTTTGAGTAGCCCTAAAGTTTTTTCGAGGTCTGAAAGATATAAAAAAATCCCTCAAAACTTGATGTTTTTCAGTGTTTGAGCATCTATTCGACGTAGGCCACTATCTTAGGCCACATCCGAGCCATCTGTCACGATCGTGGCATACAGGACACAATCTTGGGCTTCTATCACAATCGTGACATATGTACCGTGATCGTGGACCAACTCCAGTGCTTTTTTCATGATCGTGGCCTATTGTGCCAAGATTATGGGTCATTGTTTCGGCCCAAATGTCTCTAGAACTTCTTTATTCTTTGATATTGACCCTGAACTACTATCAAACACATCAAGATACCTTAAAAACATAATATTTAAGCTCAAAGATTTGTATTAACCTATAAAAACACTAAAACACAAATAATTAACAAACTAACACGATTTTAACCTAAACACATACTAAACGGTTGAATTAACAATTAAATACATATTAAACTAAGCCCTAAAATATGATGCAATTTAAACTTATCACAATGGTTTCCTGCCACTCTCAGGTCTTCTGCATGGGCTCTCGCCTTCTATTTATAGTTGATGATCTTCCAGACTACCAAATGCTACTCTACTTTCACCTCTTTATTGCTCTTCTTCTTCACCTCACTCGACTACTCTCTGTCCTCTTCTCTCTTCTTTGCCTTCTTTTTCTCTACCTATTTTATGTCCCAGAATGTCCTCTAAAATGAGTCCAACCTGTTAACCTCTCTTCTTTCTATTTGTAGTCTCATTTTAGGTTTAAGTTTTCAAGCCCTCAAACCTGCAGTTGCCACGTAATAAGTTGGACAATTAAAGAAAATGTTGTCAAGGGTGTGCATGAGTTGTTCAAGAGTGTGAAACATGGATGAGACACTATTTATGGATGAATTAATTAATTGCATGCATTGTTCAAGTCCCATTTCATCCTTTCATGCATAATTCTCCTAATTTTTCATACAACATTCAAAAGATAATCCAATTAACATGCATGCAATATTGACACCATTGTCACTCAATTCTTCTCACATTTGGTTCAAAACATAAGAATTTGTAACCAAAAAATAATATATGAAGGCAAGCAAAGTCAATAGAAATAGACACAACAGTAGGTAGTCAACGTGAATTGGATGAGAGACTTTCTTTGCCTATGTCTGATAAGTATAGTTTAAACTTCCAACCATCTCAGAGCGAAGAAGAGTCAACAGTTGATTTCATGAATAAACATACATTCCAAGAAGGTGAGAAGGTAACTGCTACTCTAAAAGATATGATGATTAAGTCTATTCAAGAATACAACATGAGGAATCAGGAAATAAAGGCTTTTATACAGAATATGGAGAATTAAATCGATCAGCTGGTAGAGATATTATCCAACAAACAACTACGGAGTTTGCCTAGTCCTAATGAAAAATATCGTAATTAATTTGGAATGACAATCACCCTTAGTAGTGAAGATGAGCTCTCAAAAGAAAAATAGGAAAAGGAAGCAAGTATTGCAGATAAATTAATGGAACTCCTTGTTGACATGAAAGATGAGCAAGGCAAACTTGAGAGTGAAGAAAAGGCAAGGGTTGGCGTCATAAATGCAGTGACATTCCAAGAAGAACCTCCGAAAGAAAAATAAAAAGTCTCCATCCAAGAAGGAAAAGTAGAGGAACGATAGAAGGTAATTGAAGAAAATAAGCTAAAAACCTCTATCTAGGAAGGAGAAAAAGCATGGGCAGAGGTGGTTGAGGAAGAACTAGTAGAGGAACCAAGAAAGGAAACTACTGATGAGACGTTGATAGTAACCTTAAGTATAGAGGGTTCCCACTTCCTTGAAGACAAATTGTTCAAGTTAACTGACAATTCTGGGAGTTTGTTATTCCCTCTTTCATTAACAATTTGTCATTAAAAAGGGCATTATTACTTGAAATTAGATTTATTAATTTGATAAATTATGTCCTTGTTATTATCTTACAACATATGGCTTGTTTATAGGTTATGAAACTGCTTTGTGGAAAAAAGGGTGGAAGCAGGCCACTGATTATTGATACAAGATGACATTAATCATATAGGTTACGTCGAGCTAAAGATGTTAAAGAAGCGCTACATAAGAAATAACCCATGAGTTAGTTTTAATTTTATTTCAATTTCTATATTATTTTGTTTTTATTTCATATTAGTATAGGATTTTATTTTCTGTTTTTTTCTTTTTATCCTTTTCATATTTTGCAAGGATATTAGCTTCATATTGGATGGACCAAAATCAGAGAAACCATCATAGTCAAGAAAGTACCTCTTACTTTTTCGTAAATGCTTATATTATGTCCATTAGGGACAATGTACAACTTTAAGTGTAGGGATGAGTTTAATGAATCATTAACTGATCTCTTTAAGCTTAATATAATCCTAATTATAAATTTTATTGAATGTCATCTTGAATTTGTTGAATCTGTCCATAAAAACTATATGTCCTTGTTGAATATTAATTTGAATTGGTATATAAAAGGATGATGGTTAGAATAAAATTAGTTTTCTAAGCCATATTTTCCATAATCATTGAAATTTTCAAATTAAATGAAATTTGCATATTATTTACACACGTATAGTCCCTTTTGTGAGCTTTTGAACCTAAAGAAAAAAATTCATAAAACTTTTAAAGCTCTTGTTATTTTTTCATGTGTGTGATATCAAGTAGATACTTCTAGAACTTGCTTTTATTATGCATATTGAGACCATATTTGTTAAATTAGAAACATTAACGTAATGGAGGCATTTAGATTTACCAACTTGTTTTATTCTATCTTTTTAAATTTACCTTTAGGAATAACCAAGTTGAGCTTTGGCCTTTTTCATTGATTAAACCCACGAATTAACCTTTATCCTATATTTTCTTTGAAAACCTATTATTATTTTGGACCTTGAAGGTTATTTACTTTATTTATTTGTTGAGACTTGAAATGTGTGAAGGGTCCAATATTTGCTGAATTGTGGTACTAATTAGAATGTGAGAAAAAGAAAATAATAATAATAATAATAATAATAATAATAATAATAATAATAATAATAATAATAATAATAATAATAATAAT
>JANZXR010000006.1:19055612-19073031 GCA_027575705.1 Erythroxylum echinodendron | reverse complement strand
AGGGGGGATGTCGATGAGGATTAGTGGAGTGGAGCTATTAACTAACTTAATAGTGATGGATTTAGTGGAGCATAATAATAATAATACCATTAGATTTGTGATGAAAGAACCTATGTGTTTTTTATACAAGTCTTATATTGTTTCTTTGAGTAAATTTCCTTCACTTAAACCTCTTTATCATTCCATTTATACTATACCTAAGCCTCATTACACCTACACAAAGACCTTTTGATTTTGTTTCTAGTTTGTACATAAGCGATGGAGATGTGATTTTATTACAAGCCTATAGTAAGAATTCTGCTATGTATTGATTGAGAGTTTTGATGCTTTTCACCCTAAACACCAAGTACATTGAGTGAAACCTTGGTGAGGGTGTAAAGAGATATGCGTTTGATTTCAATAGTTGATGCGATTATTATTAATATTACTTAGGAAACTAATTTTAGGATAACTTGATTATGATTGTATGTTAATTTTATTCGATAGGATATGATGATCTATAGTATAAATTGACAGGTTGCAATCGATGATGGATTGATGTTGTAAATTTATAATTTTGATTATGGTTTGCTTGAGGACAAGTAAAAACTTAAATGCAGGGATGTTTGATAGATGGAGATTTTACTATATTTTATCACACATATTTGATATATATTTTATCACACATATTTGATATATTTTACTTGATATTTTATACTTTTATTGTATATTTGGTACTTAATTCACTCCAAATGTATATATAGATGATAATTGCCTTCATGGACCTAAGGGAGAAGAACTCAAATGAAATCACAACATAAAATGAAGAATTGAGAATCTGAGCGAATGCACAACCTTGCATATGCCTGTGCACTTTCTCTTGGTCGTGTACTTTCATGATATCTAGAGAATTCTGGTTATGCACGGTTTGATGCACAATCGTGCAAGAGATCATGCATCTCCCATAACCCTAAAATTTGTGATAAAAAGACATTTTGGGGATAGATTGAAGGGGAGCAGCGAGGGCAGACTCTTGGAGGCAATTCCAAACATGGAGTTCGTCCAAAATGGATGATTTTGGTCCACAAAAGTGGAAAATACAACGAAATAATCGATAAATCCATCGAAATACAAGATCATACCTCTACATCTCAAGCATAATCGATATAAGACAATCAAGGATATTTAGAATTATGAACCTGATGTTTTCTATTTGTTTTTCTTTCAATGTATGTTTAATTTCATGTTTGATTATGTGTGACTAAATATCCAGGTAGTATTTAGCTTATATGAATACTATTTCGATACCTTAACATGTGTTGGATATTTCTATTAATGCAATTGATTGATTGATTTGTTTCCATCTAATTAATTGTTTTATTTATGTTCTAATGTTCTAAAAAATTCGACCATAATTTGATTTCTTCCGTAGTGATTGAGAAATCTTAGGTTTCAATAGATCCATAATAATTGAAAAGAGTTGATTCCAACCTTAGAGATAGGATGAGATCAATCTTCTAGATTAGGGTCAAAACTAGTAGATTTATCCTGAATAATTCGGTTAAAAACCTTATAATTAGTTGCTAGTAAACTTAAGGTCAGCTACTAGCATATCATAAAAGTCTTCACAATCCAATAAATCATCAGACAATTGCATGATAAAAGATCAACTTGTTAAGGGTTTAGGAGGATTTGAAATCTAGATACTAATTACTCGATATCAATACTTTCCTAGTGCTTCCTAAATTCTCTGTTCAATTTTGTTACTTAATTTTTTCCACTAGCTTAATTTTAGTTCTTTTTAATTAAAAATCTAAAATCAATCCTTATGCTAAATAATAGGGGAAGGATAATTATTAGTATTTATCATCTTCGTAGAATTGGCTTGTACTTATTGGTACTAGCTATAGCTATACCATGCATTTGTGGCTATTATAATATTGACCGACTAAAAATAGATCAATCAAGCTTAGCAGGGGAAATATTTTTTCTTTGATTTATAAAAGTGGTTCTAAAGCTGAAAGGTTTGTTGATTATTTTTAACAATGGTTCTAAAGCTCAGTACACATCAGCAGGTGAAATGTTTCTCTCTCCTAGGCTCTTTGAGCATTTGATAAGTATCCAACTTGCGGCAGAAGGGTGTTGGTACGAGAAGAAAAGTGTTCCAAAGTAGCTTATGGCACAGAAATAACGAGGTACATAATACAAAAGGCTGGACTAGGTGGCATGAAGGAAAAACAAAAGAATATAGTTCTGATTTGTTTATGGATAAATTTAAAAATTCCAACTTTGAAATTTTTTGTCCATATTTTAATTTTTCTAATCATCTCTTGTAAATTAATAAAAATAATTTTACATTGTTTATAAGGAAGGCAATCGGTGTGCAAATCAGCTAGCGTATTTAGCTTCGTTCATCACTCCAGAAATTCATATTCTTCGCGATCTTCCTAAGCAATGCTTCCCGGTCTTTGCACAGGACTTACAAGACACCTCGTTTCGTCGAAGTTTGTGACTGTCAATTGTAGTTTTTAGTTCAGTTAGTCCTTCTATATTCAAAAAAAAAAGAAAAAACTTTACATTTGGTTAATATTAGGTCAAATTTTTGTCGTATTAATCAGCAAATAGTTATCCCTAAACCAAGAACTTGCACGAATAAAGAAGATAATGTTAGAGAAAGTAATATATGTAGCTAAAGTGGCATACACCCTCCCTTCCTTCCTAGTAGCTCCAGTTAAATAAACATTAAAAAGAAAAGATTAAAAGCATTCCTTGATGCTGATGATAGTCCATGAAGGGCATCTCCTTTTGCAGTGCAACGTAAAGGGCTTTGCATAATTGTCCCACTTGGTCCACTGGGAACAGAATTTCTTCTTTAATTTCTGAGGTCACAGAGGTATATACGTTAGTTCCAACTTCCAAGTTAACTTTTCCTCAAAGGAAAGAACAAAAATTACACAAATCAGACGCCATAGTTTCCACCCAAATTATCTTAGAACGTATAATTGGCCGGTTGAGAGACACTCGAAAACCCTTCCCTTGATTCATTTATAAGAACTACTGGGAATCAGAGGCTACGTATGGCCGGTATTGATTCAGAAACAATCTCAAGACTTGGGCTAATGGAGGAGTATTACAACAGAGGGCCATCATCAGCGACAACGACCCTTCCTCCGGTGATACATCTGCTTTCATCAATACTTGAAAAATGGATACAAAAGAACGAGACCATGTTCTCAAAAGTAAAGGATGTGATAACCATCTTCCATGGATCGAAGCCACCCAGTTTGAGCATCAGAAGCTACGTTGAGAGGATATTCAAGTATGGAAGATGCAGTACATCTTGCTTCGTAGTCGGGTACATTTACATGGATAGGTTCGTGGCAAGAACAGGGACATGTCTTACTTCCCTCAACGCCCACAGGATACTCATTACAAGCATCATGTTAGCTGCTAAATTCCTGGATGATGAGTATGTGCACTTCTCATATGTGACTCTAGCTAACCACCAAGCTTTTCACCATGATCTGAGTGGCTTACTAACTCTCTTACAATTTCATTAATACTGAAAGTAAAAACTATTGTTATTTTGGATTATTGTGTTTTTTTGTAAAATATTTCTATTATATATTTATTAAGAATTAATACATAGTATAATAGACACGTTATAACACGCAATAGTGTCTATATAAATTTTAAGTTCTCAATAATTAACTACGTAGTAATATATATTAATAAGTTTTGAAAAAAATTAATAAAAAGTTCTTTTGGTATGAAATTTTTTCAATATTCTCTTTTAGTAATTCAAAATAATAAAAAAATTTAGAATAAAGCAAAAGTAAATACTAACATATAAAGTTTTTAGATTTTATATGAAATTTCCTTTTAAATTAAAACTACGCGACCCACATACACACTGCTGTTGCTACAAGTGTCTTGTCTGTCTTGGATGGTTTTGTCCCAAACCTAATTAGCTACTCCAAACTGCTGCAAGTGTTTGCCTTGGAAGGTGCTTGTCCCGAAAACTATTTAGCTACTTCAGACGGTTGACAAATATCTTGAGATTTCTGGATAGTCATCGAAGCAAAAGGCTTACAAGTTATCTCCCTAGTTCTCCGAGTCTAAAAAGTACAGTTGTCTTTCAACTTTTTGATTTACCATGTGATTTGCAGGTGCCACAACAATGCTTACTATGCCAAAATTGGGGGGGTAAGCATTGCAGAAATGAATAGAATGGAAATGAAGTTCTTGTTCAGCTCAGATTTTCGACTCCATGTAACCGTCCCCGTTTTCAGGGACTACTGCTGGAAACTAGAAAAAGAAGACCTGATCGATAAACCCATCCATTCCCGTCGTCAAAAACAAGGGTGGCCTAAAAAGGATGACATTCGACGTTCATCTACCATTGCAGGTTATAGCTTCATAGCCATGTAATATGGTTTCGGGATAAGATTGCTCTGCTCTGATATGCTTCTACACTTTTTTGTCCAGGACAGCAATAAGTAACTAATTGATAGTCAGTACTATAACCGAGACTGATCTCTGTACGAGAGTGGGCTATTTTAAATCTCTAAAATTTGTTCTATAAAATATTACACCTGTCTGAGCCCGCCTGTGTCAGTTAAAAACACCACTGCTTGATGCAAGCGAAGGTTGAAATTTTACATATATAACCAATATAATCCTCAACATGCCGCAATCACTAGCTTAGTAGTCCCAAGCACCAACAGCTTTATACCGAATCAATGAGAAGAAAACAGAAAATAGAATTGACTGCAGAGGGTAGAACTTTTTACTCGTTTTCCTTATAAACTTTTGATATAGATATGCTCAATATTTTACCATTCAAAAGATTTCCAAGCCAAAGAGTATTTGTGACAAAATTTTATTATTGCACAAGACCTGCACAATAACTTGTCTCATAATACATCTGCTTACATCCAATGACTAAATAGCTTTTCCATTGCAGCTTGTAAATTCCTATAGTTGGACGATGGAACTGAAGTACAATGAATACATTAATTTTCTGTTCTGCAGGTAATATATCTCGAGCAAACACCTTCTTACTATTTAATGGATGATCTTGCATGCCACTTGCATCTAATTGCAACTGAAGTTTAAGATTCAGCTAGAAGAACTCTTCCTTGTAGCATAGACACGATAAGCTGCCAACCCAACAATGGCTACTGCAGCTCCAACTACAGCACTCGAGCCAAATTGGACACAGTTAGGGCAAGAAGAACATGGTAGAAAAGATTCAGAAAATGACAAAAGTGAATCATGTTTTGGAAAACAGAAGCATAAATAGCAATAAAGCAATACTTCTAAGAAATATACAAAAAACCAAGTTAAAAGATGAGCTTAAAGTACTAACATACCTGAAACAAACATCAGTGAGCGGTTAATGAAACGATGATATTGTTTGCGATTTTTCCCTGCTTCAGTTTCAGGAATGCTCATGTGTGGATGCTCTGCTGCATTAACAATTCTACGGAACACATTATTGGTATCACCCATTTTTGAACTAATAGGAATAGGTGCCTCTATTCCCATGTCTTGGGTAACCTACCAAATGTTGAGGGTATGGTAAATAAGTTTGATGTCCTTTCAGTTCCTCAACAGTATATAACAAAAAAACAGTTATAAGAAAAAGTAAGGACACATCTTCCACAAGCCTTTTCAGAATCTGACAAGGAACAGCACTCCGATTCTGAACTGAGACAAATAACAATATACTAATGCCATTGTGGACATTATAAAATCATGCATGACAGTAAAGGTAGAAAATGGTACCAACATGGGTTAATTCAACTTAAATCTAATGCCATTAACATCAAAACATCCATTTTGCTAACTAACAAAAATCTATCCTTTGCATTGCTGAAAGAACTAAAGGTGGATCGCATTAAGGTCCCCATGGTATAACCATTTCTTACAAAGCCTAATGTGGTTTGAATTTAGTCAATGAGGTTCTTTTTGTATAAACTAAAAACTTGTAATCATGAACAGAATTTGCAAATAGTTAAAATTTACTTTTACTTATAATATCATAATGAAAATTTATCATTCTAATAAAATATTGAAAAATGGCATTTTACAAATGTTCAAACCACAAAAACTCAAATTAAAATTGTAAAGAACTCTTTGAAAACAGCAAATAGTCGCTTCACTGATATTAGCATAGCTACATAACAACCTAACACCATAGATAAACCAATTTAGACAAAATTTCAGAACATAAAGGAGCAAATTTTTTCATTTTATAACAGAATGTTACTACTGAGCATTCACAAAGCAAGAAATCTAAAGTCAAAATTGCAAATAAAACCCTATCCCAGCTCTTAAGAGCATTCACACTGCATTCCACTGCAGTACATCAAATTATATTTTTGCAAAGAAAGAAAATACCCTGGTCGATTCTTGTATTGCCATAGGAAATGAATTTAAATCATCTTTGGCTGCTACAACTAAGCAAGGCATCTCATAACCTGTGTCCTCAGCATGGCCCGCAACTTCGACAAGCAAGTCAGTTGTCCTTTTCCATGAGGACTCATCAGAGCTGCAACAACAACTAAAACATTACTCAAGCTTTCTTTATTTTGGTCTTCAAGAGGGTACATAACTGTCCCTAAAAAAATAAGTATAGTTTTCAAGAACAAATATCATTATTAACAAAAAATTTTAATTACATACAAGATTAAGCATGAGATAATTGATCAAATTTTATGACAATCTACCAATTTAATAGTCAAATTCAGCAAATGGCTAGTATATACCTGTCATAAACAAATACTGCTATATCACATGGTGCCAAAGATTCTTTCCTCGATAGCAGTTTCTTAATTCCAACTTCAGGAATTTCCTTTAACACAAGGGTCTTTTTAATTCCCTGTGTAAGAAATGCTGGATATTCAATTTCACAGTAAGGTAAGAAAAGAAAATGATTTCAACCATCAGAAGATATTTGAAAGAAACCCACAAAACAGGAAAGTTGGTAAACCTACATACTAAAGGACCAAACTCCTAATCATAAGACTAAAGAAGAAAACATATGACAACGTAGGTATATAAAAACATTAAACTTCAAAGGAAGGAAAGAACTTTTGAAAGTTTTTCCTGTCTTTTTCACATTGAGAGATTGAACATATTCTATGGTTTTACAAGAATTTTCAAAGCACAAGAACATTCAACTTACGCCAGGTAGATCAACAACATTTGTAGCATAGGACTCCTCAGCAGATAACGTGCGACTGTCAGAATATGGTCTACATTCAACCAACATCATCATCAAAGTTTCATTAACTTAGTTAAGAAAAGAAAAATCCATGAATAAAAGGATTTGTTAAGGGTGAACATAATTAGCTGAGGATGAACCTGCCAAGAAAAGAATTCAGCAAAGCAGATTTTCCAGCATGTTTAGGTCCAAAGACAAAGCATTGGAAAACATTTCTTTCTGACTGCTGCTTCTTGCGATCTAAATATCTTCTCCTCATTACACGGACAGCAGAGGCTGGATCTCCAGGATAATTAAGGTAAATTAGATTTTCCACAGCACGAGATGGATCAAGAAGTGTCATAAGCGCCCACTGAAACACATAGCACGCAAAAAATTACTTTTAATAGAAGCATCATTACCATTTAAATATTGCTAATCATATGAACCTTCAAAGTAAAATCATCAGCTAATCCTCCCTATCCATCACCCAAAGACATGCAAGATGCGATGATGCTGCCTATTTGAAAGAAAGAGCAGGTTTGTATGTCACAGTTAAACCGTAAAACTTCACACTATTAGCAAAAAGATCCACACAATGCAAATTATACATTACCAAAGAGTACAACAAGAAAAGTAGTGACAAGCACTGCAGGGCTTGTTTCTTCGGGGAGAAATGATTCAGAAGAAGGTAAAATTAGTACCTCAGCCAAAAATGCATTCATAGATAGCCCACCCAGTGCAGTTTTCTCTGCAGCATCCTTATATGTGGCTTCATCCCAAGGACTGAAATTACATTAGTGTCAAAACAAAACATAGAAAGAATATTTAAAAGACAGATACTGAAATAAATAAAAAAATATGACTATCACGATAGAAATAAATAGACTATGAATGTCATAATATCCAGAAAAAAGATTACAGCAAAACTCAATCCTGGCAATTGAACAAAGATTAGGGAAAACATGATAGTCCATCAGACTAAACATAGAGAATCTATCATTGAAGAGAGAGACATCAGTGCCCACATAATGATTACTGTTAAACATCTTCAAGTGCAGTCCACGTAGGAAACTTGAATACCTCTCTGGTGCAGTCGAAAACACATCCTCAAGTTCTGCCGGTCGAAGGTTATTATCCTGTCAAAAAAAATCCATGTGGGAAAGATTCATATTTCAAGAAAAACCAAATTAGGAATCAGGACAACAGTTCATAGGATAACCTTGCCCACTCAATCTAAATCTCAGGAAAAAGGTTTGCTAAATGACTATCCACAATACAGATAGAAACGTACATAATCACTATCATATAATTCATAGGTCGCTTGTAAGAACTCTACAGCTTCATTTGCCAGCTCTGTACTCTGTACAAATGAAAACAAGAAAGTTCAATAAAAGGAGATGGAAGCCACAGGACAAATAAGCACCAAATAGAAGTCTTAGGATGAGATGATTAAATTTTTGGAGAATGAAAAGATAGCAGGAAAGATCTCCTCCACATATAAAACAAAAAGGATGGTATATCAGGTCAAGCCAAAGCTAGGCTATTTCAAGACAGGTCCAAATCAAATCTGGAATTGAAGGAAAAGTCTTGCAAGTTCAACCAATGTTTGTCACTCCTAGACAAAGTCTTCGCAATGGAACTCAAAAGGAAATTTAGCTATGGGTCCCAGAAATCTCAGTCATCCAACACCCTTTTTGTTCACGATCAGTAAATTTGATGATACATACAAATGACTTTCATAGATACAATCTCTTGCCAGCAATGAGCTCAACAACAGGTATAACGCAGGGAAAAAACAACTAGTACAAGTACTTTCCCTCCATCGAATCTATATCTAACATGACTAAGGGCCAGTTTTCTGGCCCAACCGTCCATTCATAAACCAGATATGTCAATGCTATATGCAACAAATGTCAATGTTTTCACTTTAGTATCCCCTAACAACCTCAACTGCATGAAATAGAAAATCATTACGCTAATATCCATAGTCATGAACTCATCAACAGTAATCAAATTATTCCCAAATAAATAAGAATTCTAATAAATCCACAAAGATGTCATGAACAAGAACAAGGTAAATGAGAAGGGAATTGTCCATTTCAGGCATTCAGTCTTAAGCACAAAAACATATGCAAAGTTTCAACAACTTACAGATTATTCAAGACTTTTTATAAGAGAAAAATCGACAATCAACAAAAAGTTACCTGATCAGGGGCACGCTTGAATGTTGGAATTAGTTCATCAGCAAGTTTGATGTCATTGTTGTATCCGAATTTCCTTAAGACAGTCCATGTCGTCTCAAGGCGCCCTTTTTCTATGAAAAGTGCATGAAGAAAAAGGAATCCTGTCAATGTAAGCCCACACTCATTTACTCCTCTGTCAGTTGTTGCTCCACCAGGCAGCTTTTCTTCTACCACCCTCTTGACACCCACTATTTCAGAAGGTTGCAGTGGAGCATTAAAACATTTCACCTGATAAACAGAATAATGATAAAATGAACAAAAAACTAAAAGAGAGACATGTAATCTTTTTCTTGGCTGTTGTCCAACCAAAAACCACCGCCATGTCAAAGTACTTGATAGAGCCAATAGGATAAAACCCAAAATCATTTTTCTAAGATTTTTCACTCAAACTTTAAGTCAGTTAAAACTTGGTTAATTAGAAAATAAATATTGCAAAAAAATAAACTGAAACCAAAAATCAATTCCCTGTCCACAAATGCTTATGAGAACCCCAAAAAAAGTAAAAAAGAAACCAAACAAGAACATTTTCAGAACATAAATACAACCTGAAATTCATTTAATTCTGCATCACTAAGGGCACCATCCCTGTCTTGATCACAGAGAATAAAAATCCGCTTCAAGGCCCTTACGCACCTAGGCTTCAAAGTTTGTGATTCTTGATCAAATAGTGGACCAGTGGGGTGAAGTACTGCCTTTTGTGCATAATAAAAAACCTCAGGGATCTGTACACAGAAAGCAAATTAAAGGATCACATTATTATATATGAACCCAAAGAAATCACCTCAAATGTCCCAATCAAATCACTCAGCCAAGTAATTATCGGAAAAAAGGAACTGCAATCATGAAAGTTAATCATTTACATAGAAATAAATCCATAAAGCTTGTACGTGAAAATCAACCCATAAAGCTCAATTATTATATTACACAAGTTAAATAAAGGGTAAAGTTGAGAAGGTAGAATACAAGTCAGTAGGGTGTAAAACGCAGATAATGCAATGGCAAAACATATCTATTAAACAGATCACTTAGCACTTCAAAAACAAAATCTCAAGATCCACTTCACCAAATTCCTGAAAACAGAATGTTATGATCTACTTTACCAAAATCCCAGTCCACAGGTTATTTTTAAGCAATGCTAGTCTAAAATAATATTTAAAAAAACAATAAGAAATCAACTATACCTGAATGTGTTTAAATGCTGAACACTCTATACAAGTTTCAATCTCTCGAAACTGTTGCATTATTGGTGACATCACCTGTTCCAAGTTTACCTGTTCATTCTCATCTCTTAGATCCAGCTTACAGCCCACAACTATAACTGGCACCTTCACCTGCTCGTGATTCATGACCAGTTAGAATCATACATGTCTTCATCTCTCTCAATAAAAGTGCACCAGCAATTTCTTTCGTTTAGTTGTAGAAACTAACTAGAAAAAGAATTAGCAGCAATAAAATTCTCTAAACTGTTAAAAACCCTCCCATCCGATATGTGCTGACAATAATGGAGAAAATAACTGGTAAAACTTGTGAAAAAGACAAAACCAAAGCATAAAGACCTCCAAACGGCGAAGCTCTGGAAGCCAGAAGGTGCTCAAACGATCTAGAGTCTCTGGTCTGTCACAAGCATATGTGAGAACAACCGCATCAGCTCGCTTCACTTCTTCAGCTACTCTACCAGCATCCTCCACTCTGAATCACAAGGATAAACACCCATACCATCTGTTACAACACTACTTTAATGCGTAAAAACAAAATTGCCATCAACCATTTTATCCCGATGCAAAGACAATTTCTGAATCAAACCATTCAGTAAGATGCAATCCACAACAACTAACAACAGTTGCTGCCCTTCAAAATTCCGTCAAAAGCTGGATCATGTATTTATATACCTGGAGGGAGTATCGATAATAGTGACAGGAACGCGATCAGGGTAGAAATTCTCGGGAAGTCGGGTAGGAGGTAGCACCGGCGGGACATTCGTCGGGAAAGTGTCAGTAGCGGCGGTTACTATCAAGCTCGATTTCCCAGTGCCACCGTCTCCGGCAACAACGATACGTACACCGCTTTTACCACCGAGATTCGCAGCTTTCGCCATGTAAATCAGCCACTTGAATACACAAATCAAAACCCTAACCAATCAATCAAAACCCTCCCTTTCTCTTCTAAGTAGACGTATACATGACGGCAGTTGCATAAAGCGTAGAAATGCGGGTCCATTGAGGGCAAAATGGGAATAGAGTAGTGAAATATGGAAGTATAAATAAAACCATACCAAAACCCAACTTAATGAAAAGTTGGAAGTTCCGAACTTCCCAATTAGAGGATTCAAAAAGGTATTCGCTTTTAATTTTTGAAAAACTGAAGGGGTGTTATTTTTAGTTTTTATTTTTGTTTCTAAATTTAACAAAAAATGTGTTTATTTGAATTTTTAATTATTGTTCTTAACTTTGATTTTTTCTAATTTTCAAAAATTATGAAAGCTATAAAAAGTGACTTTTATTTCTTATTTTTGTTTTTTCGTAATCTGTTTTATTAACATTTAAATATATATTATATAATTATTTAATTATTAATAAAAATTATGAATAATCTAATTCAAGATTATATATTTAATAAATTAAAATTAATTATCAATAAAAATTATGAATAATTTAATTGTATAATTAAATTATAATAATTATTAATAAATATAATTAAATTTAAAATATATAAATATTCAAATAAAATTGGATTTAATAACTAAAATATATTTTAAATTAATATTAATTTATAGTAAAATTTTAATTTTTAAATTATTTATTTTATTAAAATAATAATTTTATTAATAAATAGTATATAAAAAATTAAATAAATTTATTTAATTAAAAATAATTTATCTTTAAATTTTACCTAATTTATAATTATTATCAGATAAAGGTATAATGTAGAACCAAACAGCCTTAAGCTATTAGGGCTAAGAATTCAGATGGCTAGTCAAAAGGCTAACTAGTGGACAAGTGAATTCTCGAGATGAATCTTATACCTTACGCTTTTGGTCAGGCCGGAGAGGTTGGTGCGGCGGCTGCTGGATAGTGGGTCGAAGGGTATGAGGTAATAAACAGCTAGGAATGTTCAAGAGAGGGCGAGAAAGAGAGAGCGGCACTGACTTCTATTTTCTACCTCTTTTTCTGTTTATTTTTCAAAATTTTCCTTACAAAACTTTAAGGTTAATTTGTGGGATAATCATAAAATGCTAGCTTCCTATATTTGACTTTCGTCAAAAGTTAACGAAAGATGTAATGTGGTGATGGTAAGTCCTGTGGACGAATTGACATGGCCTATGTGTACCTAATATCTGACTCAACAATTCGACCCAACCCCATCCAACCTGCTGAGGTTATTTTTGTGAGCCACCCGTCTATCTACCAAAATCAATCCACCCAAATCCGTAAGCTAAACATAAAGCTGCTCTAATGATTCCAGGTGGTAGCAAAGAGCGGAGGTGGAAGACCAACGATGACGCAAGCAGAGATGCCAGGCAATATGAGCAGAGACGAAAGGCAATGTGAGATACTGTCTGAGACAGCAGGTGATAGGTTGTCTGCTAATTAATTCAACCATTTTTTATTTTTTTAATCGGGAACTCGCTTATTTTTAATCAATAAAAGAAACTTGCCTCACTTATCTTTAATGGCCATTTCATTTTTTATTACAGTATGCATAGGATATTCCTGTTTTCTATCTATATGAATAATAGCGGTGAATGAATTGAATGCCAGTAGTGAATATGGATTTGGTGGGTGGTTTTAGATGGTTTCTGGGCCATTGTTTTAACAATAAAAGATTTAGATCAAATAACCTCTTAATTTATTTATTTAGTCAATAAAGTTTGTAACTTATGTATTCCAAGCCAATTCGCCTGGCGTTAATGGAATATGATCATTTATGCTTCTTTCACAACGTACATCTTTAAGCTGTAAAAACTAACTACAAGATTGCACTCAATTTAAAAAAAGTAAAAGATTGACTTCAATCTTAAAAGCAATATGAGTTTGACCTTAATCTAAGCCTGTAGGTTTATTTAATTTTCAATAATCTCAATTTCTTATTCTCCAAGGGGGAGTAAAAACAGAAACACCATAAGAGGTCAACTTCTTGTATATACATTCTCTTTAATTCTTTCTTATGCTTACAAATGATGTTCTTGCATTGTATACACTTATTGTATCCTATAAGAAGTTAACTTATTATATACACTCCTTGCTCACACATCCTACAGTACTTTAATCAACACTTCTGGTTTTTATTTGTTCACAGTTTAGTTTTTATCAATAGCTCACTCTTAAGCATTTACTTTATATTGATTCCTTGAAGCTTAATGCTTGGTTCTTTCCTTCATCAGTGTAAAAAAAAAAAAAGGCTTAATTCTTATATGTTCCAGTTTGGCGTGCATGCATTAGTTATTGGTAAATAATCTTAGTTTAGATAAGTACATTAATTATTTAGTTTGAATCATTTTATTTTAATTTATATCATTTAGCTTGAATATGCAACTACTTGCATTATTTTACATTATTTAGCTTGAATCCTGAATCCTCTCACCTTCCTACATTGTATTCACTTATTCTCACAATTGAAGAAAATGTCTAGTTCGTTTAGTAGTGCAGGCAATAAGATTGAGAATCATTTATATTATTGTGATTGGTAACACCTATAAGAACTTCTTGGGCCAAGTTCAACTAAGAAGGTAATTTTATGGATGTGCCTAATTAAATGTCAAATTTAAAAATAGATTTACATTTTTTAAATCAAATTTTAGATTGACGAATTGTTGAATTTGTTTTATACATGTTATTTATAGAGTAAATGAAAATGTGATTACTTTGTGTGGTATGACGAAAAATTCATTAGAAGAAGTATAGATGTAATAAATGAGCTTTGGGAGATCAACGAACAAATTATAGAATCATTGAGATGAATTTTTATTAAGGAGGCTATTGATTTGTAGTTGGATCATCTTTATTATAATTATCAGGTGTTACTTAGCAATGTACATGTTATAAGAAATACATTTACCTTATTAATGTATGGATTAATATTAAATATTTTTGCATATTAATGTATTAGTATCATCTTATTTGTCTCTATCATCAATAAGAATGGATAAACACCCACAAACATATCGGAAGTAAGATTGCAAATAATGGAAATTAACAAGTTAGACAAGTATGACATAGAGTAAACAACTATAGTTTCCATTTATAAACATTCGAATAATATACACCACATTTCATCATCTGAATAAGATCTATATACAAAAGTAGATATCTATAATATGCACCATAAAGGAAAAAAAAAGCCTTAGTGTGTATATCCAAAATACAAAATAAGCTTCATATACATGAGTATACATATGTTTAAAATAAGCTTTATACATGGGTAGCTAGTCTCAATATGCACTATATAAAAAAAGCTAGTTTCTTCTTCTTGTTCTCTTTATCAACTATGTTGGTTTTTGTGTCAATTGGCTAGTTTGATTGTAACTTATTCGACTGGATGTTCTTAAACTAGGACCATATTGCTTGCATATTTTTCGTAATATGTGAAGTCCTTTCCAAGTAGCTTTATATGGGTTATATTCCTCCTTTACCTCCTTAATCCCTGCCTTTTTTGGTCTTCGAGCCCTTCTCGTGTATTGTAGTGGAAGGATTTCAAAACCATTAAACTCAATAGGGTCCATTGATAAATTCTGACCAGGAATTGGAAAAATCTGACATGTATAAGCAACTTCAAAATTTTCTTTACTATACATCAAGTCCACGTAATCTTCTGGCTTGCCACCATCGTGTATGATTGTAGCTAAAGCATGTTAATAAGAAATTCCACTTAAATCCCACCTTCTATATGTGCAAGTCCTGTTACCTAAATTAACATCATGTTGGTCAAAATTCATATGCTCCACTTAAAACAATATCCCTTCACTAAAGTATGATATGCTATCACTATGAAGTTTTTTAAACTTCTCCAAGGTTTTCTACATCCTAGAATAAACAGATCCATTAAGTTTCTCCATCCCTAAATTTTTCTCATTAAATCTCTTCATTATTACTCTTTTAATCATCTCAAGCATTATGATGATTGGTTTATCCCTAGCATCCTTGATGTGTTTATCCCTAGCATCCTTGATGTAAGCATTGAGGCTTTTATAATAATTATTCAGTAACATGACACATTTAAGCTCTATATTATGAATGTGCCTACACCATTGCGGGTTGGTATCTTGACTAACCAATCATAGATCGTCTTGTAAATACCTTTTAATGCTTCATGTACCTATTCAAGGAAAAGAGAGCTCTAATATGAATTAAATAACCATGTACATTGAAATTCAAGTGCTATCCAAAATTAAACAATCATATACCTTTCGAATTCCTTAAAGGTATATGCTCTAGGTCCACTCCACACTATATTCTTTATAACCTTTGTAATCTTCAATTTGGCTTGAAGGTTATCATAGATATGTTTTACACAATATTTATGTTCAACGCCAACCATACCAATATTAAACACATTTTCTAAACCTTGTTTCAATTAATCAACATGGTATGTTGATAAGTGTAAATTTCATCATGTTTTAAGGCATAGTTTTATATGTGTTTAGTTGTTAATTCAATAATTTAGTATGTGTTCTGGTTAGAACTATGTTTGTTTGTTAATTATTTATGTTTTAAGTGTTTTATGGATTAATACAAGTCTTTGAACTTAAATATTATGTTTTTGAAGTGCCTTAATGTGTTTACTAGTATTTCAAGGTCAACATCGAAAAACGGAGGAGTTTCAGAGACGTTCAGGCCGAAACAACCACCACGATCTTGGCATGTTAGGTCACGATCATGACAGAAGCATTAGAGTTGGCCCATAATCATGGCCTACGTGCCACGATCGTGATAGAAGCCCAGGGAATGACCTACGATTGTGGCCTGCATCAGGCAGATGTGCAGACACTCAAAAACGTCGAGTTTCGAGGGATTTTTCAGACCTTTTGGACTCTAGAAAAACCCTAGAATTACCTAAAGCACAAGAGAATATTTAAAGAACAACAAAAAGAGGCAGAAGGGAGCTTTTGCATCAGACATCTTGAGAAACCCTAGAGAGAAATAATCAAGAGATAGAGGAAGAGAAGAGGAGAAGAAGCTAACTCGAAGTACTTCTCGAATCAGGAGGCTTTCCGACATCACTGCCTCCGGTCATCTATTTTAAATTGTATTTCCTATTCTTTCAGTTTTATTATTGTATATAATTGGATTGAACAGTTGATGATAGATTTAGAATGTCGAGGATGTTATAAACTCACATTCGAATTTTTATTCTTGAATTAATAAGAACCTATTTGTTTTTAATTGTCATCTTGCAAGAAATCGAGAGAGTGAATGAGATGAAATTCATATAGGATTGTACAATGAGAGTTGGCAACCTATAGACTAGAAATCATCACGTTAATTGAATATTTAGAAAAGAGATCTCGACTAGTCAATTGATCACCCGTAGGATAGTTTGATAACTAATTGAATCGGTAAAGTCATTGGGTAAGTTGAAAGATCGTTCAATTGATTCCCGTTAACTCGATTAAGGATAAATAGTTACACCTTGAGAGAGGATAAATAGTACATTCAAAAAGCTAGGGTGAGTCATAATTCAATTGATAAAATAGGAGGGAGACAAAATAGGAAAAAAGTAATCTCTAGTATTTAGATTCTTGAATTCAGATTTTTTGCAATTTCGGTATTGTTCACTATTTACAATAGTCTTTTAAATTTTAATTTAAGATTATTTGCATTTCATAATTTAATTTCTTAAACAAATTTGTGTCTAAATTAAGCGGTGTCTAGGCATCAATGTTGGACCCTGAAACTTTTCTTAGAAAATTCTGAGCAGTACATGAGAAGTGTGGATAGGTTCATGTTTTGCTTTGGTGATTTTGGTAGTGAGAGACTATGAAATGGGA
>JANZXR010000006.1:19031478-19043647 GCA_027575705.1 Erythroxylum echinodendron | reverse complement strand
GATTTATACCTAATCGCAACAAAAATAAAATTAATCCCCAACATATAGTAAGAAGAAAAATCGGGGTCCAACAGATTAATACATACAACACTAAAATAAATTTGTTCAAGTTAATATAGTAATATTCACATTAAAATTTGCATCTCTTTAAGAACTTGAACATGCTTCAAATACAACAATTTTGGCTTTAGGATAAAAGCAATTAAGCACTAAATGGAAAAGTAGAAGACAAGCACAACTATGACAAGTTTTAAGTTCTTATATTCATATTCACCAAATTCTATCTTTTTCATCATCTTTGTTATTGTTGTTGTCTTTATATTCTTCTTCAATACATCAAAAGTGAGTGTTGAGGTGAAATCACTCATTATACGATCCAATCATTAGTAAAAAAATCATATTTTTTTACTTATATACCATAAAAATAATGTCAAATCAAGCAATTATTAATTAAAAAAATTAAAATTTTTTGTTATCCTTCATTGCATACATTTAATGAATCTCTTTCATAAGTTAGTCATCAATATAAAAGTTTTAATAATAAATTTCATGCAATAGTCACACAAATGATAAAATCAAACTTTTTAGTGTAACCATAATTCATTTTTGTGAATCGTGATTTTCAGCAACAACTTCTATTTTAATTGAAAATAGAAGTTTTCACATATCTTTGGTGATAGCTTCCTCAAAGCCTACATCTTTCATAATATAGATATGCTCATTGATTCAACTTCAAGATGTTAGTTCATTTCATATTATATGATTTAAATTCCTTTTTCAGGAATAGAAGCTCAAGGATTTAGATTTGGTCCTCCCATCGCATTAGCAATTAGAGCAAAGCTTGTTCTATTGAGAAAACCAAGGAAATTGCTTGGCATTATTTCATCAATTTGTATTAGTTTCAACTAATATGTCCTAGGATATATACGTGCTAGGTCCAATGGCATAATCATTGATGAGTTTTTATGTTCTTCTTTAATAGTATAACTATTTATATTTGGATTATGTTTGAATCATTGATGAGTAGATGTATGATTACATAAGCATTTATTGTTTGTGGGATGAGTTTAAGATGTTATGGATGATTTGAGGCATAATAAACCCCTAGAATAGTATATAGGTTGGAAACCCATGATGTAGCTCTCATGAGGCTTATCAATGAAAAATTCCACAAGCCTAGGAGTCACAGCAAGAATTTGTTTTCTTGATTTATCACGTACCATAGTTTTGAAATCAATTTTAGGTCATTAATTCGATTGATCAATTATTCAATTTCGATGTGATTAATGCAAACTTAGTATTAACATAAAGAATTAACACATTTTATAAACAAGACAAATTCTTTACATAATAAACCCCTAGGATAGTATATAGGCGTGAAACCCGTGATGCAACTCCCGTAAGGCTCATCGGTGAAAAATTCCACAAGCCAAGGAGTCACATCGAAAACTTGTTTTCTTAATTCACAGGTGTAAACAATGCCATGTATCATAGTTTTGAAATCAATTGTAAGTCATGAATTCAATTGGTTAATACTTAAGGGATGTTGTGTAAAGTTTAGATGTTTTGTAAACTTTAGGGAACATGAAGGATAGTAACTATGGAATCACTGTTTGAAATTAAGAGTTTTGCATAAATGAGTAATGTTGATAGATCTTAGATGTATAGAAGATTAACACCTGATGATTTCATTAATCCTAAGTTTGTTAAGGGAGTTAAAACGTTTATTCATTATACATGTTCTCAACCTGCATATATGGATCAATCAAAGATCTGATGTCCATGTAAAAAGTACAAACACATTCGTTTCCTTCCTATTGATCAAGTGAATGGGCATTTGTTGAGAAAAGGGTTTTTTCCAAATTATTTTGAGTGGACAGGACATAAGGAACCATTTATTTGTAGCACCTCAAAGGGTAATGAAGTACAATCGCCAGTGAACTTAAATGAGTTTGAAAGGGGTTAGATTTAGAACAAATAATGTAGATACAAATGAAAATCCTTACATGTAAATAGTTTATGATGTAGCAGGTTATACCTTTTAGGAAAATATAGAAAACCTTGAAGAAGAACTAAACACACATTCAAAATATTTTTTTGACTTACTACACTCAGCTGACCAAGAACTATAACCAAATTATGAGATAATGACTCAATTGTCTTCAATTTCTCGAATATTAAACATAAAGTTTAAAGGACATATTTCTGATCATAGTTTTGATAAAATTCTTAGATGGTATAATGAATCATTGCCTCCTGATCATACAATGGTTAATAGTTTTTACAATATGAAGAAACTTATTAGGGGTCTTGGTTTACCTGTTGAAAAGATTGATTATTGCAAATTGGGATGTATGTTGTATTGGGGAGATGATGTGGTAATACAAGAGTGTAAATTTTGTGGTTAATCTAGGTTCAATCCTAGAAAGTGTTCTATGAAACATAAATTAGTACCTTATAAGCAAATGTATTATTTTTCGCTAACTATGAGACTTCAACAACTATATGCTTCAGATGTTATTGCTTCTCACATGAGATGGCATAATGAACACCAGCAGGAAGATGGAATAATGAGTCATCCATCAGATGCGTTGGCATGGAAACATTTCAATGACACCCATCATGACTTTGTACCTAAAAGTTGAAATGTTAGGTTTGGATTGTCGATGGATGGATTCCAACCTTTTGGTCAATCTAACCAGCAATATTCATCATGGTCAATCATAATTACTCCTCATAAGTTTCCTCTATGGATGTGGATGAAAGAGGCTTATATGTTCTTGATAATGATTGTGCCAGGGCCAACAAATCCAAGGCATAAAATTGATGTATTCTTACAACCATTGATATCTGAATTGCAGCATCTTTGGGAATATGGTGTTGAGACATATGATGTGTCTCTAAAACAAAAATTTGTATTGAGAACAACTTTAATGTGGACCATTAGTGATTTACTAGCATATGTCATTTTTTTGGATGGAGCATAGTAAGGAAATTGGCTTGTCTTTATTATGGGAATGATTCTGATGTGTTTTATCTTCCAAACGGGAACAAAATATGTTGGTTTGACAACCACAAAAATTTTCTCCTCCAAATCATCCATTTAGATGAAAAAAAAATTCATTAAGAATAAGATGGTAAAAACACCTCCTCCCCCTCACAAAGCTGGTGAAGAGAAATTGTAGGAGATTAAGGAAGTTGGCTCGCTAAAAGTTATAGAATTTGAAGTTGATGAAATTAATAAAAGCATTAGTAAAAACTTTAGTTCGAGAAAACGAAACATCTTTTGGAATTTTCCATATTGAAAACTAATTTGATACGTCATAATCTAGATGTGATGCATATTTAAAAAATATTTTTGATAATTTGTTCGATACCATAATGAACATTAAAGGGAGGACAAAAGACAATGCAAAATAATGAGATGATTTGAAAGTTACATTTTAGACAAAAAAATAAAAGGAAATATTATGTGAACGGTTGAAAAGTCTAAAGTTTCTCAATGTTTATGTTTCAAACTTGGAAAGGTATGTGGATATGAGGAAGTACAAATTATTTAGGATGAAAAGTCATGATTGTCAAGTGTTTATGCGAAGGTTAATTCCAATTACATTTCGAGAATTGCTATTGAATAAGATTTGGGAAGTAATAATAGAATTAAGTGTATTTTTCAAAAGCTTAACATCATCTTAAATTAAGTTGGCTAAAATAGAAAAACTATAAAGAGAAATTCTAGTAATTTTGTGCAAGTTAAAAGGGATATTTCCTCCAAGCTTCTTTGACTGTATGGAATATCTACCTATCTATTTAGCACATGAGGCTAAACTAGCCGATCTAGTTCAATATCGTTGGGTGTATTCATTTGAGAGGTAATTCAACAAAAATGATTGTAATTGAAGTAATAGCAGTTTTAATAACTAAATTGGTATAACCCTATTCACTAATATAGGTATTTGCATCACTTGAAGACAAAAGTTAAAAACAAGGCTAAAGTTGAAGGTTCGATGTGTAAAAACAAAAGTTATATTATTTTGAGCCGCATGTTCACACAAGAGAAAGAAAAGTTCCTCTTAATGACGATGGGGGAGGAACTAGTGATGCCAACGGTAACTTATCCATTTTCACATATCCTGAATAAACATTTGGCCATTCAACAAGAAGAATGTTATAAGAATGTTAATAGAGGAAGAAATTGAGGCTACTCATGGTTACATTTTATTAAACCATCAAGAGGTTCAGTCTTTCGTATAGTAAGTTGAAATTGATTATTTAGGTTTTGAAATTTAGTGTTATTTATAACTGAAATACATAATAATTTTTTTAGATTATATGAGGAATTGTTACATGAGCTTATGCCCGAAAAAACATAGGATGATATCAATAAATAAGATGGAAGACATTTTCCTCAATGGTTCGAGAAATATGTAAGTTTTCACTTACAAATATTGAAATGATTGAATTATAAGATTTAACTGTTCAAATGACATTATACTCTTTAATATGATATTTTCTTTTATGTAGGCCTTAGAGAATCTAATAGAGAATAAGTTCATATATGATCTTACAAAGGGACCTTTGAGAAATGTTAAATCATATCAAGTGTCTTTTGTTAATGGATACAAATATCATACAGAATATCATGGTCATAATATGGCAACAATAAATAGTGGAGTTTGCATACAGGGAGAATTGATAGATTACTATGGTAAAATTATTTAAATACTTGAAATTGAATACCTTGCATTGCCAATAAAATGAAATGTGATATTTAAGTGTGATTGGTTTGATCTAACTCCAAATGCTAGTATAAAAGTGCATAGCCGATACAATCTAGTTAAAATCAACAAGTGAAGAAGATTTAGATAATTTGAACCTTACATGTTGGCAATGCAAGCAATCTAGGTGTATTATGTCCTTTTTCCCAGCTTACAACAAAATAAGTCAGATTGGTTGGCCATTTGCAAAGTTAAACGTATAGGTGTTTCTGAATCATAAGGAAAAGGATAACAGAGAATTGAAAGTGAAGCGTTTCAAGAAGATGCTTATGAAATAAATGCATCTGTCATATATGAGGATAATGAACCTTTGAATGATCCACGTAATGAATAGATTGAATTTTAGCTAGAGAAGATGAGGAGGGCCAAAGATATGAAGAAAAGTCTGAGTTTGACTCAAATTCTTCAGAAAAATGATTTTGATTTACAATTAAGTGATGATAGCGATTAATTTATGTTTGTAATTGAATATTATAATCAACAAATCAATTATTTCCTTTTCAATATATTGTATAAAATATTGAATTCAAATTGTTATATTTCTAGAAAATTTAATCAAATATTACTTTCAGGTTGAAATATGCCACCAAAAAGAAAACAGGATATAATGCGACTAAGGTTCAGATCACAATTCGGAGCTACTTACTGTACAGGTGAAGCATCTCAAGGTATAGCAGCTGAAACTGAATCACCCCTCCCCCTCCAAGGTTGGTAATTTTATCTTTCCCACTAATTCCTATATTTTGGATATCAATGAAGATGAGGATACTCTGATGATTTATGAACGACCATTCTTAGCCACTGCATGCTCAATTATTGATGTAGATGGGGGCAAACTAACTCTACGAGTAGTAAAGGAGCAACTAACCTTTAAGGTTATTCTTAGAGAGTACAGAGCTCCTTCAACTCCAGTGGATCATAACAAACCCAAACCTCTAGGAGAATAGGAAGACATTGAGGATCCTGCAAATTCTTTACGAAAGAAGCGCTCACAAAGGAGAAGGTATGACAATGAAAATTTCAAGGAAGGTGGTAGTTGCAATATGGTAGAAAATATTCAGACTTTGAGATTAATAACAACGCTACCATCAAATTAGTCACTCCAACCACTTTGAGCTTTAAATAAGTGTCAAGCTACCGACGTTAAAAGAAGCGCTATATAGGAGGCAACCTATGGAAAAATAGTTTATTGTTTTAATTTTGCTAGATTAGTTGAATTTCATAGTTAGGTTCATTCTTGTTTTGGTTCGATGAAAGAAAAAAGAGGAATAGGATTTCGGAATCATGGGGAAGAGTATGCAAGCATATTAAGAGAAGTGAAAAAGAACTATGAACTAAGAGAGAAAAATAATTGGAAGAAGAAGGACTTGGTGTCAGGATACAGGCACTGGTTACAACTTTGACCGGTCAAGTTATGATTATGTCCTATAATTGAGATTTCCTTCAGTACTACGCCGCATGTGGCCATAATCATAGCCTTCGACTATGTAAAAAAAGGGTAGGATGCAAATTTTAATTGACACGTTTACCATTTTACCCCTTTTACCAATTATTCAATTCTTACTTAACTTTCACCTTCACTTTCATTTTTAGTTTATATCTCTAGAACTCCAACTTTCAAACGCTTTAACATCTCTCTAGAATTTTTCAATCGCGAACTTTCTAAACTCAACCCAATCATGCCTCGTATCAAACAAACCGACTGACGGGAGCCTCATAGACCACAATAAGTTGTGGGAGGGGGAAAAGAAACTGAGTAGTGAACTTTGGAGCTCCTTTTCCTATCTACACCGAGGACGAAGCTATTCGTTTCTGTTTTCTTCATTTTAGGCAATTTCTTATGCCAAAATATTTTGATTTTGATACATTGGATAGGATAGAAGTGTGTGAACAGGTACAGAACTTAGCAGAGAGGATCTAGTGGGGTCAATTCAATAGATTCTAGCTCCCTATTTATGAAGAGCTTACCCTATATTTTTTCATATCCTTGACCTTTGACCCCAAAAACACTAAGGAATTATAGTTTAGATTGAGGGGGCGAGCATAAGAAATAACTGTAGAGATCATGTGTGACATATATGGATTCCTTGAATCCACCATTGTTGACCAATAAGATGACTTCTGTTCCTCCCAATACTGGCGTGAGCTTACTAGCATTGAGCGCTTTTATGCCAAAAATGTCCACAGTAATATTATTCGATCCCATAAACACTTGCTGCTACATAAATTTATGTGCCAGCTGGTCTTTGACAAAAGAAAGACCAATAAGTGTTCCACCAAGGAACTATTCATACTGTGGTGTATGGACCATAGTATTTAGATATGCACATTCACGCATGTGCTGAGTGCTCTTACTGTGACTACGTGAAAGTAGAGCAACCATCTTGGAATGGGGTACCCGGTTTCTACCATTGCAGAGCATTTTGGAGTGGAACGGAGGGGGTTAACATTGCATTTGCCTGAGTTCCTTGACCACCATCATCTATTTTAGGCAGAGATCATTCACTCCACCAATATGAGTCTGTGGGAAATCAATGAAAAGACACATGTACGGACCAGGGCGGGTTAGGCAAGCTCAAGTTTAGTGCCTCCTAGGCGGGCAGAGAAGGCATCAACAAACTAGGAATTGGAAGAAGAGGAAGAAGAGGACCAACATTGGACAAAGGTTTTGGATGCGATTTCTGAAACCAACATAACACTAAAGGAAGTGCGTATACAAAGACACCAAAGTCAAGAGATTTGCCTACTCTATCGATATTTCGAAGTTGAGGGTGTTCAATTACCATCTCCCACACCATCACCACCTCTATCTCTTTAGGATTCAAGTCTAATCCAAAAATTTTTCAATTTTATTTTGTTTTGTGTTGTTTATTTTTCTGTTATTTTTATTTTTATTTTTATCGTTAATTTTATCTATTCTTTTTTATTTTAATTTTTCACATTTCGTTTATGTATGCATCATGCGTATTTCCTTCTCACATTGAGGATAACGTGTTGTTCAAGTGTGGGGAGGGATTCTGTGTTTTTCTTTTGTATGTGAATTTTGCATACTGTATGATAGTATTAGGTTGCATGTTGTGAAGTGTGTGAATGTGTCAATGGCTTAGATTGAGTGATTTTTTTAATTTTGGACGTAGTCTATTAGGTTATGAACAATCATTAGCCTACAAAATTAGTGAATTAGGGGGCCTTTGGATAAATATAAAGCCTAATTGGGACTTAGCGTAAATTTAGCACCATATAAATTGTCACATTCATTCATAATTTGAATCCTTTTAGCTAAGTAGCTTAACTAGTATTTTTTCATATAAATGAATAGTTTAAAGCAACAAGGCAGGCAATAAAAAAAAGTGTTTAATAAGTGTTCAATAATCACTATTCTGCTGGCCTTCAGGTTATGAATAGAGTTAGTAGCCTTTAAAAATGTGTTATAGCTGAGTAACTAGATCGACATGCATCACGAATGTGTGTCTTTGCATAAAAAGGCTATAATGATGTTTCAACTAAGTTATTAATAAATGACTTAATCGAGTAAGCAGATCGACATTCATCATAAATGTTTTCCTCCGAGTAAAAGGCTAACTCTGAAGTTAAAAATAATAATAATAAATAAATAAAAATAAAAATTGTGTGTTTAAATAAAAACCTACCGGACATTTAATAGGCTTGAAGTTTCATGGAACTATACCTAGGAATAGTTATCGAGTCTGAAGGATCAAAAAATTATTAATGTGTGTGCACAATTGAAATGGGTAAATAGGGTAACACTTGGTCTTGAGTTAGTTGTATATTTAGTTCAAAGCTCCTAGACATCTATTTTGCACGTTAATGATTTAACATAATTTGAATGGGTATGTTTAAGATTAAATTTAGTTCATGAAGACTAGAGCCATTGTCACATTAATGCATGGTGTGTGTTTTTTTTTGTTAGGTGTTTTTGTTTGTTTGTTTGAGGACAAGCAAACATTTAAGTTTGAGGATGTTGATAGTTGTGATTTACATTGTGTTTTAAAGTTTTTTGTTAAGTAATTAGTGTATATTTTGAGTGTTTAATGTGTATTTAGGTTTCAATTGTGTTAGTTTAGGTGTTTAATTGTTTTTATGGGTTAGTATGAATCTTTGAGCTTAATTTGTATATTTTTGAGGTACTTTGATGTGTGTGCTAGTGTTGTAGGGTAAACAGGGAAGAATGTGAAGATTTAAAGAGTTGCGGGCTAAAAGACATAAGTCACGATCATGCACATTTGCCACGATCGTGACAAAAGAGGAAGAGCCAATAGCATCCAGGCCATGATCATACACTAGGGCCACAATAGTGACAGAGGGCATTAAGTCAGGCTATAATCGTGCACTTCAAGCCACAATTATGACAGAAAAGTTAAACTGTTGGCCACGATCGTGGACGTTAGAGCCACAATCTTGCCCTGTGTCGTGTTGACACAAAAACTTGATTTTTGGGCGATGTTTTGGACCATTTCAACCCCGAGTTTGACCTAGAGTTGCTACAGAATAAATAGAACAATACTTAGCAGCATCTACCAGTAGTTTTTAGAGAGCCAAGAGAGCTGTGCAAAAATGGAGATTCAGCAAAAATACAAAAGAGATCTAAAGAGAGAACAAACGATTGAGGAAGGAGATAAAGGAAGAGAGGCACAGAGATACATTTGACGTGACGTACTTCCTGGAATAAGCAGTTTCTAGCAATCGTTACCTTCGAGATCCATTTCGAAAGTATTTTCTATTTTCTATTTCGATTTCATTGATGTATGAGATTTAAATATTGATTAGGAATATTGTCGTTGAGTGTTGATCTTTTGTCTAAACTCACCTTTGGGTTTTTGGTTCTTGAGATTAATAAAATTGAGAGGGTGAGTCAGGTGAAAATCATCGATTTATGCTAACAAGAGTTAGGTAAATCGATAGGTAGAGAGTTGAATCAAACCGGTAGATCCGTGTAACGAGAGATCGAACATAGATTCCCAGTAGGTTAATAGACAACTTTAGAACTAATTTAGGTTTTGTGGTCAATTGCAAATCGAGAGATCATAATTTCCATAATTTGAATTAGGGATTAATAATTAGGGTATAATTCTTAACTCAAGAGAGAGTAATTCACCCTAAGACCGTCTAGGCCCTTTAAGTTGGAAATTACATAATTAGGTAGATTTTCTTTAGTTTTGAATTAATTCCCCCTTTCACTCAATTGGTCACTTCTAGGTTGAGTTTTAGATTATTTGTGTGAGCTGGCTATTCTGTTCATTTTTTTGATGCTTTAATTTCTCATATTTGATTCTTGATTACTTTTAATTTCTGCAGTAGTTGTTTAATTAGGTATTGTAAACTCAACTACCGCTAAATTTTAGGACTAGTTTCATTCCTCATGGAATCGACACCTTAGGTACTACGCGAACGACTCGTGCGATTGCAGTAATTACCAAGGTTATAAATAGTAAAACTTAGCCCATGTAACCTTGAGCGAACAATATTATTATCTTAAAAGTGACGATTTAGATGAGTTCATATGACAATGGTGAAAGATTTGTTATTACAAAATCTAAGTTGTATTATGATCCCAATTACTTTATTCCATCCTAGAAGGTTAGTTTAAAATTAAAAAATGTGAGGTAGTTTAAGGATTGTACCATTAAATATTTTATGGCCATTTCTCTAAATTTGAATTTTGTGAAAATGAGAAGTATAACGTTAAAGTGCAATGTGTAAAAATTGTTACTGGTTGATTTGTATATGTAATAATATAAATGATAATTGTTTTGTTGTTAAAAGGTATGAATTTATACAAATTTGCTATAAAAAACTGTTGATAAGTTGATCAAATTTATATCGCTAGAAATTATATATGCAAAGGATCATATGGAAGCATAACCAAAAATTAGAATTACAAGGCTGAAAGTCATGCATCATAAGGTCTTGAAAACATATATTAGTTAAAGTATATGTGAGAGAAAAAATGTAGTTGTATGTCAAACATTATATAAAGGTCTCACTAGTAAGTTTTTCTAATTATTGAGATATGGGAAGGAGTTGGAAAGAAAAAAAAAGCCTCGATCAACCTGGAAGAACAAAAACTATCACTAATAACTTATGTGGTAAGCAAATTTTTTAGCAAAGCTATTTATGCTTAAATAATTTTGAAAAATGGTTGGATTGAAGGGTGAAGACCAATAATTGGACTAGATAGTTGTTCCCTTAAAGAGATTTGTAAAGGAGAATTGTTAGCTACTGTTGGGAGAGATAAGGACAACTAAACATTCTTGATTGCTTAAAGTGTAGTTAATGTGGAATGTAAAAAGATTTGAAAATAGTTTCTAGAGTTAATTTTATATCTTTAACTTCAAGATGATGAAAGAAAAATATTTATTTCTAATATACAAAATGTTAGTTTTTCATTTTAAATGTTATTTTAATAGTTAATATTCATCTTTTTGTTATTATATTAAACTGAAATAAATGAGTTTAAGTTGACTTTAACATGTTAAAATGATGACAATGTTATCTTCAACTATAAATTATAAAGAAAACGTAAGTAGGCAAGGTAAAAAATATTTCACGTATTTAAATATGCAACGTATTTAAATGTACGATGGATTTTTTTGTTTGTGTCTAATTCATTTTCTTCTACAATAAATGGATGTGTTAGTAAGGACTCATGAAGCTTGTTGAGGACTTACTCCCTCAAGAAAAGTATAGGAAATATGCTAGTCTGGAACATCCATGCTAGTTCGAGAGGTGATGACTTCAAGATCTAATTCTTAACTATTTTTATATCAACATTCATGCTAGAATTCAACAATTAATTATACAAGTTGAAGATATTGGAGAGAAATATATAGAGGCATTATAGGAATATACAAAAGAGATATGGTATAAGGCATTTTGTGTAGATGAAATAAAATGTGATT
The DNA here is from genome assembly GCA_027575705.1 of Erythroxylum echinodendron. Classification (NCBI taxonomy): domain Eukaryota; kingdom Viridiplantae; phylum Streptophyta; class Magnoliopsida; order Malpighiales; family Erythroxylaceae; genus Erythroxylum; species Erythroxylum echinodendron. The sequence goes on along the minus strand of JANZXR010000006.1, from coordinate 19,031,952 downwards.
ACATTGACAACATTTGTAAAATATTAAATGTTTAGATTTTAGAAGGAAGATTGAATCCATTCATTATCATGTTGGATCATATTAAAAATGGTGATGAATAGAATGCATAAAACGAGGACATTTTGTAGAGCCTCGGCCACTCGGGCCTCGCGCTCTACTGTAGAGCCCGGCCTCTACCGCCATCACTCCAGGTACTGTCCCCTCTGGCACTCGAACTCGAGACCTCAGGGTTTTGTTTCGCTTTAAGCGGACGCCTCTTACCATTGAGCCATTGGCTCAATGGTATTGGAGTCTTGAACTCCCCAGAGCCTATGGCTCAACGTTAATGCGCCCAATTTTGGGACAGTTAGGCGCTTGGTCACAACAATGTAATAAAATGAAAAGAGTCACATAAACATCTCATATGCATTTATTTGATTGTGTGAAAGGCTTATAGCCTTATTCTGAAAGGTGAAGGCTTAATGCCTTACACCG
>JANZXR010000006.1:19016222-19031378 GCA_027575705.1 Erythroxylum echinodendron | reverse complement strand
TAATTGATAATAAATTAAATAATATATGTTTTTGTTTTATGGTTTAATTCTGCTCGGTTATTTCCTTATTACGAATTCTTGTTATAAATTATAATAATTTGAGAGTTAAGGATATTTATTATTCTTTTTAATGGATATTTTGATGTAATTATTTTTTATTATATAATAAAAATTGAAATTGTAATATTTTAAATACTTTATATTGTTCTTAATTTTATACTTGTATAATAATGTTTGTCTTTTTTTATATAAATTGTGATTATTATTTATACGTGAAATATTTGAAAATTACTATTATTTCATATTAATTATAATTATTATTTATTATTTTGATTTTTTGGAGACATGGTTAAAAATATACAATACAACTGTACAGTATGACAATGAATTATTTTGCAATTTTTTAAAAATAGGTATTATTTCATAAATTTAAAAATTACCCGAAACGGTATTCAGTGTTGACCGGTACTGATATAGTATCATACTAGAACTTAATTTGATACGGTATTCGTAACATTGACACAATCTTTTATGAACCTGGCATATATTTCATAAAACCAAACAATTTTTCAAATCATCCTAAACAAAAATACGTTATCTGCCTCCATTTTGATTATCGTCACGACTTTATAAATGCTCACCTAACTTAATCCTAAGTATGAAAAGTAGATGCCCTGGGATAAACAATAAGCGTCTGTAACGGATACTCGTCATAGTAACTAGGAGACCAACTCCACACACAAACGTGCAGCCATGCACAAAACTCCCTGGTACCAGATCCTTCTAGTCAATCATCAGCTGCATTATAAATGGCTTGACATGAAGAACTCGATCTGGCCAAGAATGGCGTATCCCAGGTCTCGGGACTCTTCAACTCTTAGGTTTTTTATCCCATCTCTCTTATTCCTCTCGTTAAGCCTCATGGTCCTATCTTTGTATTTGAAGTCATCAGTGCCGTTCATTAAACACAAACCTTCTTCGATGATCACTAGCCACAAATGGTTTGACGACCTGGTTGCTTCCGGTATCCGTAGCAAGAAACTGAAGATTGGTTTAGTTAATGTGGATGATGACACACAACGAGCATACAGTAATATGCATGGCTTAGGGGAAACGGTTTCTATTGATTTTGAAACCATTTCAAAGGATCTGAAGTGGGACGATTTCTTCCCAGAATGGATAGAGGAAGATGGAAAGTGGGGTCCACCTAAATGTCCGGAGATTCCGATGCCAACGACGGCGGAGGTTGACCTGGATGTTATCGTTGCCAGGATTCCTTGTGGCAGCGAAGTAAAGAACAAGGGGATTAGGGACGTGTACAGGTTGCAAGTGAATCTTGTGGTGGCCAATCTTGTGGTGGCAAATGGGTGGGTCAGTCCTGATTTTCATCGGACGGTATATGCTGTGTTCATCAGTTCTTGTGGACCAATGCAAGAGATATTTAGATGTGAAGATTTGGTGACTCGTACAGACTCTTATTGGTTATATAAGCCTGAGTTAAGGAGGTTGAAACAGCAGATGCTAATGCCTGTAGGTTCATGCCAAATTGCTTCACCATATACTAAGCCAGGTGCGAGTTGGTTTGGTTTCACATTCCGCGTTTTTTCAGTTTTGCTTTGTTTACGATTAGAATATATCTTTTCAAGCTTTTCTCTCCTTCTACCTTCATATGTCTTCTTTCACATAACCTAGCCACTTATGCATGGTGTTGACCACCTTACGAAATTCTTTCTTCGTCTTTAAGGGACCATAAATTATATGTAATTAGCTATTTTAGAATCTGCATATATATATATATATATGTTTATTTCTCTTTAAAAAAAAGAGAAATTGTCAAAGAGAGAGCGAGCATTTGAGAAGGATTTTAAAAAAAAGTATAGATATACAACATCCAAGAAAGGTTTATAGGAAATAATTTGCTATTTGTGTAGAAACTCTTTAAGGAATACAAGAACATATCAACACTAAAAAATTTTATACTGAAAACTAACTTCAACAAAACTTTTGACTCGATCAAACACATATTATAAACTTTTGACTTTCCCAGTATTTATGAGTCCTAGATTGACCAATGTATTTTTACTATTTCTTTTGCAATCATGGTGAATGGTAAACTAACGACATCATTTTTAAGGAGCTAAGGATTTTAAGTAAAGAGTTCTAATTTCTCTATTTTTTCACTTTATGTATAGAAGTATTATCTAGAATGTTGAATCAAAGCGTAAGAGGCTTAAGAGCTAAGATTCCATAATAAACTTAAGAGGTAGGAGTTGACTTTCACCTTATATTTGGAGATGCTAATCCTAACTTAGTACAACTTCTCATGTACTATAATCCATTAGTCAATGCCCTTTTATAAATAAAAATAAAATTTATTTATATGTTTCATTAGATTCGCTTTATCTAACAAGTAATCTCTCCATGATCTTAAGCCTCAGCTTATAGGTGCTACCTTTTAAATACTTAATCATTCTAATTTATGATAAAAGGCCTACATATAGAGATAGTCTATGCCTCTTTGATTTAATTATGAAGAAAATAAACCATCGAAATAATAAATTACTCTCGTATACAAGCTAGGAAACTTCAACTTGCCTCAGTAATGTTAGAGGATTTAGATATTCATTAAGAATTGTTACCTATATTTGCCTTTGAATTTGATCTAAAGAGGTGAAAAGATTGTTTTAAAATTTTTTATGGCTAGGCAAGGCTAAAAAGATAACATAAAAGGTTAAACGGAAAGAAGTTTGCTTTCTCAAGATGGAATTAAATTAGTTTGTTTGATCAATAAGATACTTATGGCTGAAAAAATTTAGAAGTTGTTTGAGGATTATGAATTTATATGGGTTAAGTGGATGCGTTCTTATATAGTAAAAGGATCAAAGTTTTTGGATTATCAAAGAAAAGTTTAGCTACTCATAGACCCTAACTAAATATTTAAACTAAGGGATATAATCATTCGAGAAATGAAAGTCAAGATCAGAAATAAGTGAAAAGCCTAATTTTGGTTTGACAATTAGAATAAACTTGGTCCTCTTTATAAACTGTAAGGTATAGACAACCTCAACTTCTGTATTCCCTAGTATACTAACGTTGAGGAAGTCATTAATAGAGTTGAATGGAATTATAGGTATAAGGGTTTTAATCTAATAATGAATTCAATATAAAATTACAAACCAAGAATAGATCAAGAAGATAACATAAGATGAATGAGGAATAGCACTCGATGCTTTACTAATAAATCTTATATAGGATCATTTAGTGCCACAACTAAGAGAGTAACTTGGAAGAACCTTGCTTATTTTGATAATAACTTCCCTAAAGGCTCCTTCTTATTATAGCTAGCAATCAAATATATATTAAAATTTTTGGATAGATTAAAAGGCATTATCTTGAGCATCACAATGTGTAAGCTATGTCTCCAAACCATCAAACTCATGGGCATCTTCGTAAATTTACTCAAATGATTTGAAACCAATGTTGGAAAAAGTGCATAATTTAATGCTTTGGTCATAACTAGTCTCAATTCAAGTCTTAGGTTGAATAGGTTAGATACAACCACAAAAGTGACTCAACCATATTCAAATTGGTGCTAAATTATGGTCTCTACACTATATGGGAAGAAAGAAAGGAAAAAAAAGAATTCTCAAAGGCTAACAAGAAAGCATGCATGATTTCATCCTAATCACTTTCAAATAAATTAGAGAATTTATCATGACAAAAGGAAATCTTCAAGGATATTAGCAACAAACTATTCTTATAGATGATGCCTCACTCCTAAGGTACATTCCTTAAGTTAATTCACTTAATACTTAGGATAAACATTATTAACTAGGTCTTATGGGGCTTCTTACTCTATTGTATTGTTGGATTTTACCGATATTTATTTTATGATATATCCATTTTGGTATAAGAGTTTGTTTTGTAATGGTATCCTGGTGTATTTGTTTTATGTCTTAACTTTCAAATGTTAACATATTTTTAAATTTTGAAAAATATTTAGTAAACAAAAAATAAAAATAAAAATAATGATCAAATAAAAATAGATGATCTATTTATATGAGATATTGGTATATTATTAAATAGTCAAATTCAAATAACTGGATTAGATTAGGTAAAGTTAATAATGATACATAGATATTAGTTAATAGTTACTTAAACTTAATAAGTTAATAATTCTTTAGATTTTGTTATAAGTAAAATAAATTAATTAATCCATGGATGTTGTTATTAGGACAAAATTGATTTTATCTCAATAAAAGGAAAAATCAATCAATAGGAATTAACCATATTCTATAAACATACAATAATCTTTGTTCATCAATTAAATGTCATGTATTCGTAGGCATAATTTCATAATGAAATCAATGTATAGTTAGTGTCCATATTTAGACCACCAGTATATATATAGGCATACACTTAACTTTTTTATTAAATAAAACAATATATTTATCCTCTTATTTTCTCATGGTATTAGAGTTTTGATGCTCTCATGAGTCATACAATCTTTTGTTTCTTCTTTTTCATAACTATAGATATAGCCTTCCTCCTTATGTCAAAAACTACTATATCCAAGTACTTCACATGTCATTATATCAACCACCACTATAGCAAATTCAACCATTGCCTTAATGTCCATTTACACTACTACTCAAATTCTAATTAAATTACCACTTACGAATATTAGCGTGCTTAGTTTCATTCCTTTCTTATTGGATATGCTATAATAGACCATATAGATGGTAATACAGCATGCCTAGAAGAGACTATTAGTATACATAAGAAAGCCTCACCCAATTCTGCTTACACTCATTAGGTTCATTAAGACCAATTACTCTTAAACGTAATTATATCCTCTCTTTCAAAGCTAGTTATGCTACTTATTGCTTTAGTTAAAAAGTCATGTGATGCCAAGAATAAATTAAGAAAACTATTTTCCAGTAAGTCAAGATTAAGAGTAATGTCTTTCAAAGAGAAACTCATTAGTACAACTCAAGGAAATAAATAGACGACATAATATTTAGGCATTATCAAAGTCTTAGCTGTTGAGCTTGCCATTATTAGATCTTCGATTGATGATGCAAATATGATTATACACTCTCTTAATAGAATTAGACCTAATTTCAAAGAAATATCAACATGAATTCTTGCAAGGGAAAGGTCCATTAGTTTTGAGGATCTTTATAACAAACTCGTAAAATATGAAAAATTGTTGAAAAGAGAAGACAACAACAATGATATTAAAGTTGCAATGGTGAAATTCACAAGAAAATTACATCTCATATTTAGTAGGCTATAGAAACTATCTTTAGCAAGGTTGTGATGTCTCACCCCACTACTATAAAGTACATACCCAAACATCTCGAGGATATTCAAGTACATATCATATGACAGTGGTATACTAGATCAAACCTAATCTCTTAAATGGCATCGTAAAGAAAATGCAATACTTAAAAACTTCATCTCTTCATTTCATTCATAAAGGTTTACAGAGTAGATATTAAAAACCAATATTTACAACCTTTATAAACAAGTTTTACATGACATATATAAACTACTTAAAAACAACTACAACTCCTCAAATTCCAGCTGACAGACCTTTGAGTCATTTCTTTATCCAACATGTTCTTCTAGAAGATTTTAGAAATCCAGGTCTCCTGTCTCGTACATGAAAATATCAACTTTGCAATTTTGGATGAGTTTTGTGAACTTAATGAGCGAACCATCATTAATGATCTTACTCTAGGCAAACTCACAAATATCATACAATCAACCAATTTCACAAACATTTTTCAACGGAATAAGACATAATGAATGTCATACACATCACATATATATTCTTTTAGAACTTGTACAACCCAATCAATCACATTATCATAGTATTTCACAAGCATGTATTTCGTAATCATAAGTATACAAATTCAAATGCATATGAGACTCCAAATTCGTTATTATTTGTTGTGACCGAGTGCCTTTTAGATACAAATACAGATACTGCCCCATTGGGCTCAGTCGGTTACAGAAATCACAGAGCAAAGCTCTACATGCAGAATTCTGAGCTTAAAGCTCTTTCAGACTAGCTACTCTAATCACAATGCCTTTAACTAATCATGCATTTAATGAAATGCATCAGATAACACAATATGCCATAATTAGCAATTGCTTATGATGCTCAGACAAATACTTGTGTTCATCGGACCTCAGTTCGACATTCAACTTTCATTGAGTATTAAGAATTCAATCAGAGTTTAGTAGCAAACAAATATTATTAAAATTTTAGATACAAATAGGTCACTTCCAATGCATTCCTAAATATCCCTCTAACTTTTAAAGTTCGGAATTCACATATAAATCACAAACAGTTCATTAATTGGAAAGTTAACAGAATCAATCTATCAATCCTAGGAAGATCATCTAGGTTGACACACAAATGCTCCTTTTAGCTTATTGCCTTAAGTCCCGGCAATGTCTGAAAGTGATCGCTCGACATGCTCCTTTATATGCAATCATATACATTTATATGTCACTTATGTGCATTTTCATAAGAATAATCAGTCATAAATACATTTATGAATGTATCATGCATCATGCATGTTCAATGACAATTTCTCAGGTAAGTTTCTTTAATACTCTTCATAAACAATTTAAAACACCTTTAAAACATTCTTTAATCTCTAATACTCTTTACTCACTTTAATCCCTTCATTCAACATCAATTAAATTCATTTAAGAGCTCATTTAAACCTACATGCCTCATATGGAAACATCCTTACTTGAATTAGGTTGAAAAATATCCCAAAAAATTAAAGCCTATTGGGTCACATGATCGTGACTTTTTTCCTTCTTCAGTAGAGTTATGATCGTGCATCCATCATTCTTCAGTAGAGTCACGATCGTGTAGATGCACAATCGTGACTTACTATGTTTTCTTCCTTTTTCTTGCCATTTTTGACCTAGAAACAGAAGTTTTTAGGCAACACTTTCTTCTAATGAAATGTTCCTCTATGTCTTAAGTTTCTAATGACTTCAAATTCATACATTTTGGTTTAGCATCGTGCAAGTTATAATCAAAATACTCCATACTATTTCTTATACCTCGATACAACACAACTCTCAATTTCAAGCCAAATCTCAAGACTATTAAGGATAGATTTCAAATTAGATTCCTTTATGAGCAATGTATCCATATGTCTCTAGTTTACTCCAAATCAAAATTCATCCAATTTAGATATTCACAGATCAAGTTATGGTCATAATACAGATGTATGTTCAGTAAAACACTGCATATAACATACTCTAACACAATTCATTCTCAATGTTCTATTACTTCTTTATCATTTCTCTATCCTTTCACGTTGATGATTCAGTTATACCTCAATCTTCAATTCAGTGATCTCTATACACAATTCACAAGTTTATGAGAAATCACAACACAAAAACAGAACCTAATTCATACTTTGACATATCACATTTTCTGCACTTCACTAATCTTCATTTAACTTCAATTATCACAATCCTTTATACACTTTATGCACATTTTCTACTGACTCCTTCATCACTTTACTTATATCTTAGAAATTGCTTATTTCTACACTACTAATGCATGCATCCATTCATCTTGCTACACCACTCACGCATGCATCTATTTTCAAACTTGAAAACATCACCAAAAGTCATTTACACTACATAAAACTTAAAGCATAACTTGTTTGTCTTAAGCTTCACTCTCTTCAGAAAAATTCCAGAAATGGGGGAAAAAGCTAATAAGAGATTTTAGCAACAATCAAAAACCCCAAATAGTAGAAGACTTTGCAATCATATTAAGCGAACACCAAAGACATATGAACAAGCTAGGATTCGGTGATGGATAAGCAAGAAGGAAGGTGTTTGGTGATGGAGAATTTTGGTGAAGCCAAAGAAAGGAGTTGCAAAAACATATTTCCTAAATGACTAGGTGGCTCCATTATACAATGCCACATGTCTCTTATGTATGTCTTACACTTGTCATCCATTTATTTGTCCAAACGTCACACATTCACAAGTCCATTTGTGATACTTCGATTTGTCTCTTATTTCTATATTTTTCTTAGTCTAAAATATCCCATATTTTTTGATAAAATTTCCAAAATATTCGAAATGCCTCCAAAAATGCAAAATTAATTCTAATATACACCAATTCAATTTTCAAGACAATTAATCCATAATTCACACTTTAAACACATTAAAAATCACTTATACCTGAAAAATGTCAATGAATGCATGTACAATTATTTTCATGAGTGACAACATTATTCACGGGCATGTGTATGTCATATAATGCATGAAATGCACTTCTAAATTCTCAATAAACTCTCATACATAGCATCTTAGGGTTCTAACCCTAATCATGGAATAATGGGATGTTACATGTGAATCAAACAATCACTTCTTTCGTGGGTCTCTTTTGTGGGTCAAACCATTAGACATAATCAACACTTCAACAAAGTCCTCTGTCAACTATATAATTAAACAAGTCATAAAAATAAAAATTGCATCAAAAACTAAGGCTATCAATCTCATAAACCAGTGGAAAACTACGCTACTATTTCATCTATGAATAATCAAGGTTGGTTTATTAATTCAATAGCATTACATCAAGTTATCTCAAATTATAAAATCAATTTATTTAGTCTAACTATGGTGGAACTGATAAAATTATTATTAAAGATGGTATAGGTTTGCCAAGCACTCATATAGGTTTAACCAATCTTACATACTCTTCTTATTTTTCTTTATATAATATTCTTTGTGTTCTAGCAATGCACAAGAACTTAACCTCTATTTCAAACTTTTTTGTACGAATGACACATCCATTGAACTTTTTTCCTTAGCATTTTATTGTGAAGGAACTTTGCATGGGGTCATAACTTCTTTAAAGACCAATTAAAGATGGTGTTTACTAGTTACCTTATTCTTTATCTACTATAAGACTTATAGCAGTGGTTGGCATTAACTCTTCTCCATCCAACTGGCATTATTGCTTAGGACACCCTTACTCTTATATCTTGAAATATATCTTAAATTTTCTCCTTAACTTCTAGTGCAAACTCTAGTTTCTCCTGTAATTCATGTTAGTGTAATTAAAGTCATTGGTTACATTTTAGTGTCTCTAATATTGAAAGCAATTCAGGATTAGAGTTACTATAGAGTAATATTTGGGTTCCATCCCTGATTCCTTCCATTGATGGCTATCACTACTGTACTACCTTTATTGACTATTATACAAAATATATATGGTTGTATCCCCCAAGAGAAAATCTAATGTCTTCTCACTATTTTCAAAATTTAAACCATTAGCAGAAAAATACTTTGTCAAACCAATTATCTCTATTTACTTTAATATAGGAGGTGAATATCAAGAACTAAAAAACCTATTTTCTACCTATGGTATTTCTCTTTTCATAAATCCACCATATACACCCTAACATAATGGTAATGTTGAGTGCTACCATCAAAATATTGTTGAAATGGCCTAAACAAATTACATTAAGCCTCCTTACTACTCTTATTTGCTTATGCCTTTAAGACTATAGTTTATCCCATCAATCAGCTACCCATTGCACTTCTTAACATGATTTCTCCATTTGAAGCCTTATCTAATGACAAGCGAACTACACATGGTTGCTTGTGTTACCTTTGTCTTCAACCATACACCTCCCACAAACTCCATCCTCATTCCAATCCTTATGTTTTTGTAGGCTATTCTCAAAATTAAAGTGCTTTTTTAGGAAACCCAATTCTTATACTTCTCATTCATTTTAACCAATCCTCGTGTTGACACCAATACATCCCCTCCTCTAACAACCTTCTCTCCTTTAGTTTGTATCCCATCCTACATTTTTACACCCCAATCACTTGCCACAAGATGCGATTTTTTAACTATAAATATTAAAGAATATTTTCCAAAAATCGTAAGTCCTCTGCTATCATATTCAAGTACTCCTTCCTCCTCCTCTAATTCTTCTTCACCTTTAAATTTCCAACATCAAATCCCTTTTAATTCCAGTTACTTAACCCACCTATCAAGAACTGTCTTATTATTCTATACTAGTTAACTTGCCCAATCTAACCATTACTCAATTACCAATCAAGAACTATTTCCTTTAGAAATATAAGTTCTTATCCACAGTCACCTCATAATCACCCAATCATAAAATCACATCTTTAAACCTCAACAAATTTTTATAGCAACAAATCACCCCATTCCTCTTACTTTAAAACCTATATGTGTCAATCAATATGTTAAAGACCCTCAATTATAGGTTGTTATGTTTGTTAAGTTTAATGCTTTAGTCTATAATGCTACTTGGGAACTAATCCTTGTATTGTCAGATGTAGATAGGTATTCTGTATAAAATGTCACTTAAATGGTACCAACGATTGTTACAAACCAAGACCTTTAGCAAAAGGATTTTATATAAAACCTAGGTTGGACTATATTGATACTTTTTGTCCCATTATAAAGCTTACAACAATTAGAGTGGTTATTGCACTTGCTTACCTTTATATGAAATTGACATAAATAATGCCTTCCTTTAAGGGAAACTTTTTGAAGTGGTATACATGGCCTGATCACCTAGTTTTGTTAGCTCTACTCATCCCAATTTTTTCTGGAAACTTAATAAAACCATTTATGGCCTTAAGTAGGTTCCTCGTGCTTGGTAATGTGAGTTAAGCTCCTTTCTACTTTAACAAGGTTACTAACTCTAAATTTGACTCATCACACTTCATTTACTCTCATCATGGCATATTGATGCACTTGTTAGTCTATGTTGGTGATATTATCATCAATGGAAATAATTCTGATTTTGTTTTCAAGTTTATCACTTCTTTGTCTTCTGGACTTGTCACTAAGGATCTTAGACACTTACATCATTTCTTGGGTATAGAAGTCATACCAACCAAAACTGGTCTGTTCGTTTAATCAATCAAAATACATTTATACATTCTTGACCACACCAATATGCTTGGAGTAAAAGGAATTGTCACACCAATGTCAACTTCCACCTCCCTTTCTATTAATGATGGTTCTCCTATGATGGTTCTCCTTTTGTCACAGCCACAAAATACCGCAATGTTATTGGTGCTTTAAAATATTGATTTTTCACCAAACTTGATATATGTTTTGTAGTAAATAAGTTATCTCATTTCAGACATTTTCCATTTAAGCTCTATTGGATTGTTGTCATGTCATGTGGTACTTGAAAAGAACCTTTCATCATGGTTTATTTCTCTCCCACAATTCTAGCACAACATTGTAAACATATTCTGACACTTATTGGCAGGAAATCCAAATGATTATAATGCCACTAGTGCATATCTTGTCTACCTTAGCAGCAATATCATCTCATAGAGTGTTAAAAAGAAAATATTTATTACTCGCTCCTCTATTAAGGCCAAGTATCACATTATTACAACTACTGCTTCTAAAAGTACTTGAGTTGGGTCACTTTTACAACAACTTGATATTGCTTTATCTCAAATGCCAACAATTCATTATGAAAATATTGAAACTACCTATCTCAGTGCCAACCCAGTTCAGCACCCCCATGTGGCCATCAACTTCCATTTTATCTATGATCAAATTGACCATCTTCTTATACATACATACATACATACATACATACATACATACATATACGTGTTAACTAATGGCTACATCTCAAAATATGTAATTATAATTTGGGAGTTCTTTAGAATGTGAAGAATGGTAATTTATGATTACAGCAAATAAGAGAAGTAATTTGATTTTATAGTTAATAGGTATTTTCATTATAATTAGGTCTAGCTGTAGCTATACAAGTACCATCAGGGTTGTGTGTTCTTACTGATCCTCCGCCAACCACGATTCCTTTCTTAGATTCCGATAGGAATCGCGTTTTGTCTTGCCGGGATATACCCTACGGTTGATTTCTGTGTGTGTCACGGTTTTTTCCTGTTTTCTTTCCCTTGTATTTAGAAAAAAATGAATTTCTGTCTTTTAATAAAAAATTGCATAGTTGCGTTACCAAGTCTATTCAATTGAATTCTATTATCTTAATAACAATGTGAAAATTAACACTTTGATGGAGAAAAATGTAAACGTTGTATCTCATTTCCTCGGCCCAATAGTATAACTGTGTATCAATTATGATATATCGATCATTGCTTATTCTTTGTCTCTAAAAATGATAAGAACCTTAACAAGACTTGATCGAAGAGTCTAACCTTTCTTTCTACTCCACCGATGATCATTTAATATATGCAGGTCAAGAAGGTTACACATTTGGCAATGGACCTCTGTCTGCGAAATTTGCTTATGCAACACTCCTGCATTCCTCAGAAGCTTATGTATGCGGTGCAATTGCTTTGGCTCAGAGCATATTACAAAGCAACTCAACACATGATCTAGTCCTCCTTCATGACTCCTCCTTGAGTCTTAAGTCGCTCAAAGGTCTCAAAAGAGCAGGATGGAAAACCAGGCAAATCGAACCTATTCGCAGTCCATTTGCCAAGAAAGGGTCTTACAACGAATGGAACTACAGCAAGCTTAGGGTTTGGCAACTGATCGAATATGAAAAGGTTATATTTGTTGATTCAGACCTTTTGGTCCTTAAGAACATTGATAAGTTCTTTTTTTATCCCCAGTTATCAGCGTCTCCAAATGAAAAGGTGTTGTTTAACTCGGGATTTATGGTTATTGAGCCTTCAAGCTGTACTTTCGAAGATTTGATGAAGAAGACCTCCAAATTAGCTTCATATAACGATGGTGATCAAGGGTTCCTCAACGAATTTTTCACATGGTGGCATAGGTTGCCTAAGAAGCTGAATTTTCTCAAGGTTTTCTCTAGCGGAAGTCGTCAAATTCCAGACAATCTTTACACTTTACACTTTCTGGGTTTGAAACCATGGATGTGTTATAAAGACTATGACTGTAACTGGGATATGGTGGCAAGACATCAATTTGCTAGTGATTCAGCCCACAAGAAGTGGTGGCAGGTCTACAAGGCCATGCCAAGGGAATTGCATAGATATTGTGGGTTGACGAAGCAATCGGATGCCAGGATAAGGAAATGGAGAAGAATAGCTAAGAATGTTGGCTTGCCTGATGGGCATTGGAAAATCAAGGTGTCAGATTCTAGACGATACCATGTTGTTGGATGAATTTTCTTCTTATTATTGTAAAGGCTTTGGAACCGGAGTAACGATGGTTCCTTGACACATTATGGGATACCGTCAAGACAATCAACCTGCCCATACATAGCTGTCGAGTATTGTTCTTTGCTTGTAGATACTTAATGCTCCCTTTAACAATAAAATATTAGTTGAAAGATAGCCTTCTTATCTAGTTTATCTTAGGCAGGTTATTTCTAGTTTGATCTTGTACTAATCAATCATCTCATTTACACCCATACTTACAACTGAAAATTTGATGTATAATATACAATTTATTAATTAAATTTAATGACAAACGTTTTAAAGCTAGCGTATAATGGCTACTGACTCGTAAATAAATATGAAAAAATTTTCAATTTTACTCCCAATCCCTTGGTTACAATTACAAATTTCATGGCTAAAAGAAATGATCCCTGCTGCACTCAATTTGAACAAAAGAAACTGCATGCTCGCACGGAATGCCATGGTGCCACCGTGTTTCAACCACGCCAGAGAATCATTACCACCCACTATAACTTTGTTTTAATAAATTCAAAAAATGCTTAGTTTATTAATCTTCTACAAGATTTACATACAACCAGATCTTAAAAACTGAATCCAAAAACAACGAGAAGTTGCTTATTAAGACAACACGATAGTTCAATTATGGTCTGAGTTGAAAGCACAAAGAAAAAATGAGAGAGGAAAATGAATAGCTAATATCAATGAATAAAAATTAAACCGAATTAATTGGTTCATTTAAATTATTTGTGAAGCGGTTAATTTCTTCTTCTTCTTTCAAGACTTTTTTATACCATGTTATTGAGTTTTTTTTTTCTATCTTCTCTCTATCCATAATCGATCCAACCTTTTCTCTCTTTGGTCTTTTTGTTTCTTTCTCTTTACTCTTTTTATTGTGTGATTTCTTGGTTGTTGTGTAATCTAGGAAATTTAGTGATTAAGGTAGGGAATTTCTAATATTTTATAGGTTTTAAAATAGGAGATTTTAGGGTAAATTCAAGTCTCAAGTGATTTATCCATCTTAACCTACAACTTTTTTTTACACCTTTATCAACCTATAAAAATTAAATACAATCATGATCAACAGCTTTTAATATCCAAGATCAAAATTTTATTATATCAAATACTACAAGAAAAATATCAAATAGGGACGGATAAATTTCGTCCCAAATTTGCGAATGAAATGGGTAAAAAACAACACTGTACCCAAATCCGTCCCTAAAGTTCGCTCCATCTACATCAACCAAACTTTTCGTCCCTAAATTGGTTGCAAAGTTTAGCACCACAACGCGCGAAGTAAAGTTCACAAGAATCCGTTCCTAATTCTGGACCAAAAATACGAACGAAAAAAAAGGTCCCCAAATCAGTTACTAATTTGCGACTATTTTTTGGACAGACAGTTTGCCATAGAATTTGAGACGGAATTTTACATTGGGACGGCTTTAGAGACAGAATATTAAGGACGGAATTTTTCTGTCCCAAATATCGGACGGAATATGCAACCAAGTTCTGGGGAAATATTTTCCGTCCCTAAAATGGTAACAACGATGTTGGGACCAACTTTTCCGTTACTAAATCCATTGAAATATTTCCGCTTTTTTTTGTCCGTAAATTGGTCCCTATTTTGATACCTAAATCCGTCCCAATTTTTGTCCCTTTCATTTCCCCACTTCTCCAGCAAGTAAAACGGTGCGTTTTTCTTTGAACCCTTTTATTTATACCCAGAGGTTGAGAATCAGAGGGTATTGGCTGCTCCTTTTTTCATCTTCTTCAAAAAAGTTGTAAAAATCTTGAGATTTTCTCTTAAAGGTGGAATTGCTTGGTTTTGATTCATGAAACTAGTCATAAAAGTGTTTGAAGTTATTGAAAGGTTGGCATCACAAGCTAAGGTAATTTCTTTTGCAAATTAGATGTTCCCCTCTAATAATTATCACATCTTTATATTTTGAGTTTAACAATGGA
>JANZXR010000006.1:18995868-19016122 GCA_027575705.1 Erythroxylum echinodendron | reverse complement strand
CAAAAATTGCACACCAATACTGCTATCTTATAAAGGCCATAACTCTTGCATCTGAAGTCCAAAAATTTTAATCTTTATGCCATTAGAAAGATAAAAGAATAATCTACAACTTTTATGAAGACCACTTAGCCTAATTCTACCTATATCAATGCATTTTATTCCTAAAAATTTCGGATCCATTTTTATTCACTTCGTTATTTTTCATTCATCTGTTCATATACATTTCTAATACAATTTCAAAGGTCCCGAACCAACATTCAATTTCCCACATATCAAAACTCCTTTGATACACAATTTACGCCAAACGTGTCTATCCAAAGATCTCACAATATTCAACACAAAGCCATCTTAACAAAAGGAGTAGAACCTACATATAAATCTATGCATACATATATCAGAAAAATTCTGCATTTTCACTGTCAACTTCCACTGTCAATTTTCACCGTCAATTTGCATCAACAAGCTGATACACATCTTCATACTTCATATCAAAATGCCATATCAATGTCATAGTTACATACTACATACAGAATGTTTATGTTGATATGCTTCTAGAAATGATTCACACTAACTTAGTTACAAAAGTCTAAGATTCTTGGAGATTGTCAACACTTTGCAAGGCTCAAATATGATCTGCTGATTCTTCACCTCAAGAGTAGAAAATTTATGGGGTGAGCCGGAAAGCTCAGCGGCTAATATGTTTATAGCCAGTAATAATGAACCAAATTCAACACATCATCACATACAATATATTAGATGAAAAATTATCATTAAAACATAACACTCGAATTACAGCATAATTTAACATATCAAAAATGCAATCCACAACATAATGGCTCGAGAGTTCCGTGAAACGAAACGGCGAAACCGAAGTTCACACCGTGAAACGAAATGAGTCCGATTTCTCAGGATCTCGTGGCCACAAGCGGGCAGTCGGAAGAAGGCTGTAGGTCATCGTACACGAGACTAACGAAACGGATTCCTCTCTTGCCCATATAATAGGTTTTTTAATGCTCATTTATTTCATAATATATTTATGCTTTCAAGCTTCTTAATTTTCTATTTTTCATGCACACAAAAGTAACAGAATTTTCACAAAGCAACAAGATATACATTCACGAAACATCTTTC
This sequence comes from Erythroxylum echinodendron, assembly GCA_027575705.1. NCBI lineage: Eukaryota > Viridiplantae > Streptophyta > Magnoliopsida > Malpighiales > Erythroxylaceae > Erythroxylum > Erythroxylum echinodendron. Next base: position 19,014,991 of record JANZXR010000006.1, on the reverse strand, counting down.
CCACATTCAAAATGAATAAAAACAAACATATTTATCATACATACACATAATTATTTTAGCTCATTATCACAAAAACTATAAGCATATTACCCACCTATTTAACTTGATATTTCCAAAATCAAGCTTGCTCTTCTCCTTGCTCTTGACGTTGATGTTCTTGATTACCTAAGAACAATCATATCTTATTTAATCAACACACATGCATGAAGCTTTCCTTAAACCTAGCTATCCATGAATAAGCTTAAGCTTAATCTATTCTTGATTCTATATAACTAGAAAAACTAAGATCTAGATAAAGTTTCTAAAAATCTAAAGAAAACATCAACCTCTTGTTCTTCTTCTTTCTTTCTTCATCTTCATTCTTTCTTCATCTTCATCATATAAAAACCTAGTTTCTTCACTTCCTTTGTCTTTCAAAACGAAAAGAAAAGACAAAGAAGAACTCACCTAAACTTTTCCTTCTTCTTTCTCCTTTTTTCTTTCTTTCTTTCTTTCTTCTTCTCTTTCTTTCTCCCTCTCTCCTTCTAGTCTCTTCCACGACTCTCTCCTTCTTTTCTTCCTTAACACTCATGACTCCTCTCTTCTTTGTCTTATTAATTTAAGACAAAAGTTTTGAGTTTCCAATTTTACCCTTCCTTATAAAAGAAATTCCTACTAACTCCTCCACTTATTTTAATTCCTTCTTTTTAATTCCTACCACCATAGAACATTCATAATATACCATATTAAACTCAAAAAATTTCTAATTAATAAATTCTAAGTTATTTTAATGCTTGATAATTTAATAAAATAAATAAAATAAAATAAAAATGTAAAAATCCTAAAAAGGGGATCCAACAGAAGGTTTCTAGAATTATACTTGAAGATAATGAATTTCGGTCCTAGTGTTAATTTATCATTCAAGTTTGTGAGTCTTTGATGAGCGTACTTTGTTTGACTAATAGTGATGAGAAAGAAACAATTAATTATTTTATGATGTCGTAGGGAGGGAGAAGGAAGCAATAAAGGCCTATTTAGAGATGGAAAAAAGGCAACTTGCAGCTAGGGTATTTTTTAATCCTAATATCTATTTCAGACCAAATTTTGCAAAGAAAACTAAAGTTAATAGGAGAATATTATTAACTATTATAACCATTATTGCCCATTACATGATGCAAGATCTCTTAAGTTCACAAATTGAGATTTATAAGGATGCTTTTGGTGATTTTGGGATACCTATTGCTATTTATCAAAGAGACAAACTTAATTCGTATATATTTCAATTATGTTAATCATGACTTTATTTTATTTATAATGTTATTTTTTTGTTTAATAGTTGCTTGGTGGGACTAATTCAGAAGTGATATTTCAAAATTGCAAAGTTTGCAATTCGAGTTTTAGGTCAATGTATGAGTGCAACGTAATGTGAAAAAATCAGAGCACACTTAAATTCTTCCATTACAAGAAAATGAATAGATTGAAACACAAAATATTGAATGACTTGATCTTTATTTGATGTAATTTAAAGTTTCAAGAAAGGTATGTCATTATCATTATTTATATATAATTTTTTTGTAATTTCTTAATAATTTGATGTTATTTGTTTACCAGAATTCTTAATAGAATAAGTTGTTCTATAGATCCAATTTGCCTTGATCATATCAATCTTTTGGTAGATTAAGTTTTTGAAGAACGAAGTTTTATAAAAGAGAGTGACATAGAAGATAATCTTAAATGAGAAAGTATTGATATATCATTTAATGTAATGAATTTAAATGATAGTGATGATGATGCTTTTCTCAATAATAACAATTTTGTACTAAATAAGAATTAAGGTCAATGCGATTTAAGCAGATGTTCAATTGAATAAAATTCAAAATTTTCATTTCTCCTCTTCTTTAAATTTTATTTATATTTTATACATATGTTAAATTCTATATGTGCAATATAAATATAATTATAAATGCTTTTGTTTCAGGTTTCGCATCTACTTGATTGTTTCTTCAGCACGATGCTCCGAGAATTATGGATATTTATTATTCTTTTTATTTGATGCTTCGATGTAACAGCTATTTATTATATGATGAAATTATAATATTTAAGGACTTTGTATTGTAATTAATTTTATATTTGTGTGATGATTAAATTATTTTTCACATAATTGTGATTATTATTTATATTTGAAATATATAAAAATTAATATTAATAAAAATAAATAGATTGTTATTATTTCAAATTTCTTTTATTATGATTTTGTGAGACACGGTTGAGGTAAAATTATAAATTATATAATACAATATATTAAAAACTATTTTATAATTTTAAAATAATTCAGAAACTATTTTATAAATTTTAAAAATTATTTAAAACGATATCTTCGGTATTGACCAATATTGATATGATACTATATCAAAACTCAATTCAATAGGTACGAAATTTATAGTACTGGTTTCATTTTGGAAACCCGGTTAACGGAAACCCTTTTTTTGGAAACATGTACATTTTTAAGCATAATGAGAAATGAAGTCGTCCATCTAATGTTAGTATTTATTAGTGGATGCCAGTTTCATTAAGTTTTATCAGTACATTGTTGAAATACATGAGACAATTATACCATAAGTGATTGGAATAGTATATGTTGAACAAATTAATATATTAATTTATCATATTTACATGTTATTATTTATGTTAAAAATATTATAATATTGTGATGTTAATTTATTTTATATATATATGTATTTATTAGTTTAATATGATAATAGATTAAGTAATTTATTAAAATTTCATTTATTATATAATAATACTAATAAATAAAATCATAAATTTCTTATTTGTATTTATAATCTATATTTTATAAATAAATAAAATAATATGATAAATAATAAATTTATTGGTAAAATCAATAAATCAGTTTATTTGACACGTTATTTTATAGTAAGTTAATTTCCGTGCCACGTGGATATATGATATTAGTATATATTACACGACTGTTACTAGGACTTCGAATGGTAAAGCTTAAGATAATAGGATATTCTACCTTTCTACATAAGGTTGTAATTATACCATGCATTTGTTCTTACATACGGAACTCGACTTTTGTTCTACGATGTCGACGTGGGTTCAATGTTTCTCGAGATTATAAATATAGTTTTTTTATTTTCTCGGCAACAAAACTAACCCTAAATTTGGACAACAAGACACATTTTCCCTTTGGAGGTTGGCCTCATGTATTACCAGGATGAAGAATGGTAACTTTTTGAAATACACGTTCTAATCTTCTTCAACGCAAAGCCCATACACTAGTTAGAAGTGGTGAATTATATTCTTGATGAAATCATGGTTGGACCTGTCTGTAAAAAATAAAATAAAATGCAGGAATGCTTCTGATGAACTCTATTTTGAACCGATTAGCTCGTATAAAAGCCACCCATCATTACCAAGCAATCGATACAGACGATTTACAACATACATTCGTCAATAGAGTATTCCTTTGTACGTAAATCAGGAGAAGAGATACACAGATGAAATGGTACGTCCAGGATCAACATGCTCGACCTCCCCTATCCAGAGAACCAATGTAGACAATAAACATTTGAATCTTTCCAAAACCCACTGGAAGATTTTTCTTCATTCACGCTTCTTAACAAAAAGGCTACTCTCTGCAAATCTACATGTTGAGTCTGGTGACTGAAGCCAAACTCAGCAGCCATGAACATTGACCTTGGATGAATATACATGGCCGTCCACAGTCAAAACCAGTCTACATGTTTAGATGAAGTCTTTGGTTGCTTCTTTGGCTTCTGAAATCGATTGTTCTCAAATCTTGCTTTAGTTATAAGTGAATAGAGCAAATCTGCCTCCGCTGAAGTGTCATAAGGTGCCATCAAGACGCTGGGCAATGAAAGCAGAAATGAATATATGTTACATAGAAATGAATCTTTGGATTAGCCATGCAGTGGTTCCAAGAATCTGCTTTGGTTTTTCAACGATGCAATTAAGAATTGCGTTCAAAACTTTGAAATTAGTCAGTCAGTCAGTACTCTTGAGTTTATTGCATATCAAATAATTGAAACAGTATAAGATAACTAATGTTTAACACATCAACTCAAGGAAGCATTAGCCAGTGACTTTCGATGGTTGGAGTAGATAAAGAATAGGGATAGACAAAGAACAGAAGAGCAAGAGTTGTCCAGTGAATTGTAATCTGGTTTTATGGGAACCAGTTCAGTTACTGACAACATTAATTCTCAAAAAAAGTTCTTTAGGAGATGAAAAAGAACTTACCTTTCAAGCAGCTCCTCCAAAATTATTCTCTGGGAAGGTGTAACATAATGAATACAGTTTCTCGGGCACTGACCAACTGCAACTTGCACTTGATAATCCTCATGCATTCCTGACTTAACACAGTATGTCAAGATGAGAGAAGGATAAATGTCCTTCCTAGAGGAAACTAAACATTTTCTATGTTAGTTCCTTGCCATCCTTAGACACAAACTCTACTGGGACAAAGTTGGGCTGTCAAGAACATAGAGGAGGTAGGATGGGCAATTGGTCAGATCTAGTAGAGAACATACATATTGTTAGATTTTTAGGCCTCAAACTTTTCAATAGGTAATATCTATATTCACGAGTTTCCGGAGACCAATAAACAAACCTTGAGATTTTGCCCTTGAGATTTTGCTCTTGCAGTATTGGTTGAAGACACATACTTGAAGGCATGAGGTGCTCTTTCAATGCATGAGTATGGACAACCTGCAAAAAATTATCACTACTGCAGGTAAGGTGCAACGTCAAAGTTTCATAGCTACTGCCACATGTTTAACTTGACATTAAGTTTCAAATCAAAACTTGGAGGACTTCAAGTACAAGATTCTCAGTTCTTTAACTCACTAAAACAAACACTCATCAATCTGTTAGAATTAGACCTTAGATTACACTGCTCGGAGTATTTTGAATTGGATCGTTCACGTTGGAAATGTACCTTAAATTGCTGCTGCATAATTGGTCAATGGGCCAAGTCTTTAGGAACTTTTGTTTTATGGCTTGTATTTAGGAATCAATTAAGATTGGCTAGATATCAGACATTGTCTCCTTTGACTGTTATGTTTCAGCTCTATATATTAAGCAATAAGTGAATTAAATGTGTGAGCTTTCAAAAATAAATAAAAGTTAGTTCTTGCCTTCTTGTATTCAAAATAACAATTTGGTATCAGAGCACTCATTTTGAGTGAATCCAAAAACCCAACCCAGAAACACAAAAATCCAACTTAGAAACACATAACCCTTCAAAAATGGAAACTGATATTGCTCCACTAATTTTTGACGGAAATAATTATCGAGCCTGCGCTGTCAATCTATCTTGATGCATTAGATACTTGGGAAGCTATAGAGAAAGACCATGACATCCAGCCGTTGCTAGCAAATCTAATGATGACACAACTGAAGACTCACAAGGAGAAGAAGACTACGAAGTCCAAAGCTAAAGCATGTCTATTCTCTATTGTCTCAAGCACAACATTTACAAGAATCATGAATTTGGAGTAAGTGAAGGTTAGTTAAGACTACCTCAAAAAGTAATATAAAAAATATGCAAGTGCTCAACTTGATCAGGGAATTTGAAATACTGAAAATGGAGAAGATATAAACCATTAGACTACTCTGACAAGTTCCTGGCCATCGTAAAGAAAGTGAGGTTGTCGGGTAAGGACTTTTCCGATGAATGAATGGTGCAAAAAATTCTTGTCATTTTGCTTGAAAAGTAAGTCTAAAATTTCTTCACTACAAAACACTAAGGATCTATCAAGCATATCCTGGGCAGAATTAGTGAATACATTATAGGCCGAGGAGCAAAGGAGAATGATGAGAAAAGAAGAATATGTGAAGGGTGCGTTTTAGGAAAATTCAGCAAATTCAAGAGGAGGCAAAGACAAGAAAAGCAAGGATAAGAAGAAGAATAGCAAGATCAATAATGACGACAAAAATGAGATATATCCGCCTTGCCCATACTACAAAAAGACAGTTTACCTACCAAAGAAATGTTGGTGGGGGCTGATGTCAAGTGCAGGAAATGTGGTAATATTGGGCATATGGCGGAGATTTACAAGTCTCAACAACATGAAAAGATAAAAGCTTCTTTTTAGGCAACATCAAGAGGAGCAACTTTTTGTGGCAAACATGCTTTGCTACCAACAGATCTAGCAATTCATGGCTGATAGACAGTGCTACACAAACAACATAACCAATGACCAAAAGCTTTTTAAAGCAACTATCATTACCAATGTAAAAGTTGGAAATGGTGAGTTTATTTCAGTCAAAGGCAAAGGAACAGTGGCTAAAGAAAGTTTAACAAGTTTGAAGCACATTATTGGTGTCTTATACATGCCTGACATTGACCAAATTTGCTTAGTGTTGGGCAATTGATTGAAAAAGGTTTTAAAGTCATATTTAAAGAAAAATGGTGATTGATCAAAGACACGAAAGGTAAATATTTATTTAAAGTGAAAATGAGATAAAAAAGATTTGCTCTAAATTTAATGGAGGAGTAAATGGCACTTTCAACTACTGTAAGCAATGCAGAATTATGGCACAAAAGACTTGGCACACTGCCATCATGCTAGACTTCTATACATGCAAAAACACAAATTGGTGAAGGGTATGTCGTTGTTGGAAGACAAGCAAGTTGATTGTTAGCTTGTCAATGTGGAAAGCAAGTTAGAAGACCTTTCTCACAAACAGTTTGGAGTGCAACACATAAGTTGCAGCTTGCACACACAGATGGTGGGGGACAAAAAAAAAATCATCTTTAAATCGTAATAAATACTATATTGCATTTATTGATGATCATACCAGACTTTGATAATTTTATTTTCTCAAATTAAAATATAAGGTTGCTAATGTATTTTGGAAACAAAAAGTATGGGCTAAGAATCAAAATAGTTGCAGGTTGCATACAATAAAATAAGATAATGGGAAAGAATTGACAAGTTCTATAAAGAAGCAAATTTTGAGCACCAACTCAAGATGTGTTATACTCTACAACAAAATGGCATAAGTGAGAAAAAATCAGAGTATTATGGAAATGACAAGATGTATGCTACATGAAAAGAGTTACCAAAGATGCTATGGTTAGAGGCTGCAAACACTGTGGTTTTCTTACTAAACAGGATGCCAACAAGAGCTATGCAAGCAAAAACATCATTTGAAACCTATTCTAGTTAAAAACCAAATTTGTTCTTGTTTTACTTATGTGCCACAAGTAAAAAGAGGCGATGCTCACTTTCAAATTCACTTATGTCATCCTAAGTTGATGATTTAAGTGTTTTCTTGTGCTTATTCTCCTTTTTTATAGTTTCTCTCATGCTTCTCATTATCTTTGAGTCAAGGATATTGCTGCTTTATATGGCAGAATTTTCTATAATCAAAGCAAATAATACTAGAGAATCTATGTTTTAAATCTCTTGTACCTTCCTTTAAATCCTTTCTTTTTGTGAGAATTTCTTCTTTAAAAATTTCATGAATTTTCTAGTGAGTAAGCTAATGTCTTCTTCTTCTCTTTCACTAGTTGATGTCTCTTCCTCTTTACTTGATTCTACTTTTGAGGCATTGAACTCTAAATTCTATTTCTTTGGGTGCATCATTTTTTCTTATGTCTCTTGGAGCCTTATTTCGTACATGAGGAGAGATCCAATAAGTTCCTTCAATGGTAGTGCTATTAGATCCTTGGCTTCTTGTATAGCCATCACCTTAGCTTCCCACTTCTTTGGAAGTGTCCTAAGTAACTTTTTTATCCTTTAACATTAGTGTATGTCTTTCTAAGACCTTTGAGATCATTACCAATATCAATAAATCTTGTACACATGTTTGATATGCTTTCATCATGCTTCATTTGAAATAATTCATATTGATGTTTTAGTATGCGTACTTTGCTATCCTATACTTGATTGGTTCCCTCATGTATTACTTATGAAACATGCTAAATTTCGTGAGACATTTCCTACATAAAGATCTTATTGAATTCATTTCTTCCGAATGCACAAAAAAGGATATGTATGGCCCTACTATTTAAGGAAGCTAATATCTTATTTTGAAATTCCCATTCTTCCTTTAATTTATATAGGAATACAGGGATCATTTGAAACTATATCTCAAAGTACACTTTCGACTAATAAAAAGAATCTCATCCTATTTTTCCGATAAAGGTAATCATTGCCATCAAAGAAAGATAGTCTGCTAATGCTTTGTCTCTATTAGCTAAAAGATGATGATAATGCTTCTGAATATGTCATTATGATCCAATGCTATAGGACTTTGTTAAAAATGTGAGTCTAAAAGACCCACTTTGATATCACTTATTAGTCCTTAATAACACCCGAGAATGGGGTAAATTGGATGTTTAATGAATTCAACAATTTTTACACCTAAGAAGGGGGGGAATTGGGTGTTTAATAAATCAAACAATTTTTTAATCAACATTCTCAATTAATAACAATCAATGTATATAAGGATGAGAGAATTGCTTATGTAAATCAATTAAATAATTTAACAATACCTTACAGAGGATAAGGAAGAGAAAATGCAAATCGATTTATAGTGATTCGACAATATCTTTCTCAATAAAGAGGAAACCTTCTTACAATCTTCTTCCAAGGTGAAGAGGAACCTCAATCCCACTTAAAACACTTTTGAGTACAATATCCAACACTACAAAAAAGAATTACAAATAAAAAAATATCTCACTTATTCACTTGAAAACTCCAAAGAGGCTTACTCACAATAATATATGTAAAATACACCCAAATTCTTTTTAATTCTAAAACCAATGAGAAAACACATATTCAAATTTGGAACCATTACTAGCTGTTAGAGCCAAGAACTAGCTGTAATAATGACTATGTAAACAACTGGTTAAAGTACCAAATTCATTAGCTACTAGAACACTAGTTGAGCAGTAAGCATACTGGTGGACCTGACTTGGTAAGAAGGCAAAATTAGGAGTTTTCATTGGATATAGTAGCTCTTCCAAGTCTTACAGAATTTTCAAACCATAAAATGAAAAAGCTATTGTAAGTAGAGATGTTAAGTTTATGGATGATGAACAATGGAGGTAGAAGGAGTCAATGAAGAAGCAATTGTCCAAGTTTCCATAATGCCTTGATGAAAAACATAGATGATGTCAAAGTTAAGAGGCACAAATGCTCATTCGAAGTTTATGAAAGGATCAATGTTGTTGTCTTTAAGGTTGTAGAGTTCAAAGAAGAAGAGGAAGATGACAAGTGGATTGAAGCAATGAAAGAACTTAGAATGACTGAAAAGAATGGCACTTGGGAGTTGGTTGATAGACCCCAACACAAAAAAGTCATTAAAGTCGAATGGGTTTACAGAACCAAACTTAATGCAAATGGTTCTGTAAACAAATACGAAGCCAAACTAGATGTGAAGGGGTATAATCAAGAGTTTGGAGTGGATTTTTCATAAACTTCACTCCAGTAGCATGCTTGGACACTTGTTTTGTGATGAAAGATTTACCAGTTGGATGTAAAATATGCTTTTTTAAATGTTTATCTTCAATAAGAGATTTATGGAGAGCAACCCAAGGGATTTCAAGTCAAGGAACAGAAGGTGAAGGTCTATATGTTGAAGAAAGGCTTATACAGTCTTAAACAAGCTCTTAGGGCCTGATACAATAGAATTGATGAATATTTCGAAGTCTTGGATTTGATAAAATTCCAACTGAAGCTACATTATATGTGAACAAAATAAAAGCTAACTTAAGTATAGTTTTTGTTATGATGATCTATTTGTAATAGGAAGCAATAAGATATTAGTGGAAGAGTTTAAAGCTAAAATGCTTGAAGCGTTTAAGATCATAGACCTTGGTTGGATGTCCTACTTTCTAGGCATGGAGCTAAAGCAACACCATGATGGATTCTTCATATGCCAAAAGAAGTATGCAAGAGAAATACTCAAGACATTTCACATGGAAGATTGCAAAACCACCATCACACAAATGAATCAAAAAGATAAATTTAGCAGAGAGGATGGAGATGGAAAAGTTGCTGAAATCCAATACAAGACTTTGATTGGTTGACTGATGTACCTCACAATCACAAGACCAAATAGATAGTGACTAGGCAGGTTCGATTGATGACATGAGAAGCACAACAATTTTCCTTTTTCAATTTTGGATCAACAATTTGTTCATGGAGCTCAAAGAAGCAACATGTAATAACTCAAAGAACAACATAGGCAGAGTACGCTGCACCAATTTGGATAAAGAAACATTTTCAGATTTATACATAAAGCAAATTAGTCAATAGAGATTCATGTAGATAATCAAGTTGTGATTGCAATTTCATACGATCCTCATTTTTATAGGAGGAAAAAGCATTCAAGATCAAACCATATCACTTTAGAAAGGAACAAAAGGGAAGTGAAATTAAGTTGGTTTATTGCAAGACTGAGGAACAAGTTGCACATGTGTTAACCAAGACTCTTCTTCAAGCTAGATTTGAAGTCTTATGAAACAAATTAGGCCTCTGCAATTACTAACATAAGGAGAAGTGTTGAAAATGTGCCTTAAATTACTGTTGAATAATTGGTCAATGTACCAAGTCTTTAGGAATTTTGTTTTATGGCTTGTTTTTAGGAATACAATTATCTCGTTCTATTTTTATGTTTTAGTTTTATATATTGAGCAATGCAGTGGATTAAATGTGTGAGCTTTCAAAAATAAATAAAAGTTCTAAATAAAAATGTGAGCTTTCACCACTATAAGCTGATAGCTTAAGATACACTTCGCCCAAAACTGCAATAACTTTGTTTCCTTGAATCGAAATACATATCTCCAACCCTAAGTCAGTTGCTTACACATCTAGTCCCCCACAAATGCATGCTTCCTCGAACAAGTGTCCAACCTTTGGCTTTCAAGTTGTTCTAGCATCAGTTCATGCTTCTGCCAACCACAACTTGGTTTCAGGTATGCATAGCTCTTGACTTGCGCCAAGGAAAAAGCTCTAGAAGCTCCAGGAAAGCTACTCCCAGGTCCTCTGAATGATGCTTCAACACCTTGCTAAGACCAGGTACATGCATGTTCGATTTGTTCCATTCACACATTTTGCACGTTTGACACAAAATCTTTCACTTCCTTCTTCATAGTTTAGGTGTTGTTATGAATGAGATTCACTAAATGTAGGATAGAATCTAAATGCCTTCTTGGTGTCTTGCATGTTCGACCCCTCATCCATGTGTCAACTAAGAAGCTACATGTACCAACTGCTTCCTCATGCCTTGGGTCCTACTCACAACATCACACTACTTTCAATCCGACGATGGAGAACCCTACAGTGGTCACCTTGGAGGAATCAGAAGTAGACTCCTTGCTACTCTCCCCCACCTCAGGCACTAAGTTTTTAACTTTCTAAGTATGTCTTTTCTTTCAAGTTATGTTTTTGCATGTTCATCCAACTCTTGCCTTTTCTGAACCTGCTTACATTTCAACACTCTTGAGCTCGGGGTTTCTCCCAAATCTTTAAGAACCACCTATTTTTACAATGGTAGCAAGTGCACTATTTTTGTGTCTTCAATTTGCTTAAATACGAATCTTGGTTAAACATTTGGCGCGCTAACTGCAAGATTACAACCTTATGTAGTGCTATATTTCCAAGCTCCTAGATAGCTTGATACTATATTGCTTGGCCCCTTTGTTTATGATTAGTTGCTCCCTTATCTTACAAATAGTTGTGTCTCTCACTATCTCCATGAATTCTTACTACTATTGAAGCATCTTCTGTTTCTTTCTAGCCATAATTATTGCCTGCATATCCATATACTAATTGGGTAAGCTGGTTTGTCACCTTTTATTATGTGTCTGTATTCTTGCATATGCTAGATTGTTTCTAGGAGTTTGTTAATGGAGCATTGGCCATAGGTAGAGGTTCTTTTCATGATTGCAAACTCCTTACAAAAATGCATATTCAAAGAATAAGTGTGCACTTAATTCTTGTTCTTGTTTACATAGATGGAAAGCATTAGGCAGGTTCATGAAACTTAATTTGTCCATGTTAGGGAAGTTATTTCTCATTCCCATCCACAGTAGGAATGATGTTCTTGGCATGAGGCATCTATTCCATATTAGCTTGGTCCATTTGATCTTTGACACCTCTAGAATCCAGTCCCTACATGCTTTGTTGTTGAACATACCACTAGCACCATTGCTCCATTTGTACTGATCTTCCTGGTCAGAGTTTAGGGGGTATTGAGGGAGCAAATGTTCTATTTCCCTCGGGAAGTTATCCCACTGGCCCTTTATAATCCACCTACAAACCTCCACCTCTTTAGGGATGTTTGTTATAGCTTATATTACAACTTGGTTCCTTATTAGGGATCCACTCCCTCCCCATTTGACAAACCACTAAAGTTATTTTCCCATTTCCCACCTTACAACTTATATTTTGCTCAAAGGACTCCCTCATGTTAAGAAGTTGATTTAGGAAGTAAAAGTAGCTTAGTTTAGAAACCATACTCCATAGGCTTCTTCCTTTTAAAAAGTAGCTATGCATCCATTTCATCAAAAAGGAGTGATTGTCCACGAAGATTCTCCGTATCCTCTTCCCTAGTAACACTTTATTGCCTATGTTGATTGGAGTAATTCCTAGTTCTCCTTCCCCCATTGGTTTGCACACATCCTTCCAACTAATATTATCTTTTAGATGTTCCCCAATATTGGTTCCTCATAGGATCTTATCATGACTCTTTCCAAGGTTTTAATCAACTATTAGGAAATAAAAATGTGAGAGGACCAATAGACAAGCATGGAGTTGACGATAGTTTTGATCAGTTGTAATCTGCCACCATAAGAGAGTGCTTTATTTGTCCAACTATCTAATCTTTTTTATATCTTCTCAACAAGAGGGAGACATTCTTGGAAATGCAACCTTCTAGCAAACAAAGGCTATGTGTTGAAGGGTTGATTAACTTTCCACTCCATTTAATTGTTATTCTCTTGCCCCTAGAAAACACTTACAGAAAGAACTGGATGGCTTTTGTGCTTGTTGATCCCTAGTCCCAAGTGCTCCTAAAAGATATTGATAGTAGAAATAATAAGTTCACACAGTTACTATAGGCCTTAGTAAAGAGTAATAAATCATTTGCAAAACAAAGGTTGAACATTTTCTATTTCTTGCATTTACTATGGTATAAGAAGTTGCCCTCCATAGAGATCTTACGTGAAAATAACCTAGTGAGGGCTCCCATATAGAGTATTAAAAGATAAAGGGATAGTGGGTCCCCCTGTCCAAGTCCTCTCCCTCCCATGAAAAGCTGAGTAGATTCACTATTGACAAGCATGCTAAATGAAGTAGTGGTAATGCAGGCCTTAATCCATCTTTTGAATTTGTTAGGAAATCCAAGCACTTCCAATAACCACAAGAACAAGTCACATCGGATATTGTCAAATGTCTTGCTAAAGTCTATCTTTACAGCATAATTTTTTGGAGATAATTTTTTGGAGAGTTTCTTCTGGTGTAGCCTTTGAGAAGTTCTTATGCAATGATCACATTATCCCCAATCATTCCCCCTTCAATGAATGCACCTTGATTCTCACTGATGAGACCTGAGTACCTTCCTCAATCCATTGCCAACAGAAGAGATGATTTTGAATAAGACATTGCAACATGATATGGGCCTATAATCCCCATAAGAAATAGGTTGGAGATCTGACAAAAGAAATTCTTATTAATTTCTTTAAGTATCTCATCTTTCTCCATGAATTCTAGGATTACATCAATCATTAGGTCTTTCACCTTAGGCCAAGCTTGATCCATTAAGAACATCAGGATCAGGGGCTTTGTGAGCATTCATCCCAAACACCACTCTTCGCATTGAAAGGATTATTCAATAGATGGATCGACAAAGGACCTTAGGAATTGAATTCAAGATTTTGTTTCACGAGGAGAATCGATAGAATTCTTGAAGTAATTGAAGGCTTCCTCTAATAGGTCCATTTGATTGGTGATTGTAGACCCCTATGTAGTAGCTATGGAAGTAATTATGTTGGCATTCTTCTTGGCAAAGATTGTAGTGAAGAAGAACTTGGTGTGTCTTTTGCTCTCTCTTGACCAATTAACTCCTGCTCTTTATTGTAGAAGAGTATAGTGATTTCCTGTTGCTTTCAAGTACCTGTATAGGGATTCCTTCTCCTCACCATCTCCTCATTTCCTTGGGTTATTGGAAAGTACCTCATGGATAGAAGAGTTCTTCCTTAGCTATATTTATTACTAGTCTAGTATTACCAATTCTCCTAGCATTTAACTCCTTGAGGGCATTCCTAATGTTCTTTAGTTTTTTCACACACAAACAAGTTCTTTGTTGCCTTAGATTTGATGCTCCATCCCTTCTTAAATGATAGCTAAGAAAGCTTCTTCATGAGCTAGGTAATTATTGAACCTAAATGGAAAGCTCCTTCTATTCTTCTTGCATATCTCTTGGATTTTGATTGGATTAAGATTAGAGAACCTGGAGTACATAAAATAAGATTTCTATGAGTAGTGAACTAGTCATGCCCTATCCAATTTCTTTTTGATGTGTCAATTGAACTTTGCTTATTGCTCTATGTAAAAAAACTACCCTCAAATTTCAAATTCGTTAATTCAAGTTTCTCCACACTATTCTTCAGGTCTTCATTGTAGTTCTAAGGTTATAGTTGCCTTCTGCCTCAAATCTGTGAAGTGAGTTGTTTTAATCTCCAATCACTATCCAAGGGCCCTTGAGGGATGCTTGGATCCTTTCCAATCTTTAGCATAGTGTTTTCCTTTGAGAAGCCAGGTTTGAGCCATAAACAAAAGTAGCATAGCACATGATTCCCTCTCGGATGAAGAGAATTTCTACGTAGATCAATTGGTCATTTGCATCCAACTGCTTCACCAATACCCTACTTACATTGTATGCTATAATTTTTCAGCCACGGTGGTGATGATGATGTTTCAAAAGAAAATTCCACGGAGACCCTAAGCATCTCAGCCTCTCCATATTTTCTAACCTTATTATGGTTTCCAAAATACCAATAATAGGTGGCTTTTCTTCTATGAAAAAAATCTTTGAAAGCTTGTTGCTTTCTTAGGCAATTTAGACCTAACATTCCATGCTATGCGAGTCATTTGGTTGAAGGGTTACCTTTTGACCCCTTGGAACCTTTCCTTTTTGCTATCATGCTCCACCATTGCTTCCCCCTCCCTTAAGGCTCCTTCTCTTCAATATGTTATGAGGGTTTTCTATTGTCACCTTTAGTGTCTCCTTCGTTTGGATTGGCTTCAACTTGAACTTGGTTAGCTAGAGCTTCAGCATTGAAAGTGTCCTCATTCATTTTATTCACATCATTCAAGTTCTCTGATTCCTTCAATCCCATCAATTCCTCATATGTTCCTTTTTTAAACAACTTCCCTATTGCCTTCCACATCTTCCCTTGCATTTTGAAGAAAGGTTTCCATTGGTAGGTTACCGAAATTGAGTCTTCCTATAGGGAGTCATTCAGGCCTAGTCTCAGGTGTGGTATGCTTTGCAAACACTATTCTCCTCTTCTTGGTTATTTTTTCATCCATGCATAATGGTTTCCCCAAGTAACCAGATAACATGCTTAAACCCTAAGTTGTCTAGTAGTCAAGAGAAAAATTGCATAGACTCACCCAAATAGGAATGTTTTCTTGCTTCACCATGTCAAGACTAATGCCTGGTTTCCATATTTGTAGGAGAACAAGAAGCTGGTCAAGATGCCATGGTCCCTTCTCTATCACTTTGGTGGCATTTGCATTGGAAGAAAATTTGAAGAAGACAAGATCATCAATTAGGAGCACCTTCTGCAAGCCCCTGCACTTCCAATTCTTATGTGCCCAACTAAGATCATTGGAAATTTAGGCCTACGTCCCATAAAGAAGCCAACTAATGTGGCTTCCCAGCTCCAAACTCCCTCATGAAGCACCTCCATGTTTGATGCAACAATGAAGTGTTTGCTATGTTTGTTCTCTGACAACTTATCTCCAGTTCATGCAATGAGGATTCAGAGGTGGAATTTGAAGTTGATTTGGTACCACCTCCACTCCTATTGAGTTTCTAATTGAGTTTAGGAGTGGGAGGCAAGCAAGAGGGGGCTAAAGATGAGTTGGTGATATGTTCCCTCCATTTCCAGTTGAATCAGGGTTGAATGAGGAGGATGAAGAAGGCAAGGGTGGAAATGTCAAAGCATATGAAGTTGTTATCGAGGGTTTTGTTTGGCAGGTTAACATGTGTAGGAAAGGGAATGAAACAACATTCGTATGGGAAAAATTCAAAGTGCATTTTCCTTAAATGGAAAGAAAGGAAGTCTTGGCAGGAGTTCGGAATCGAGTGGGCCAAACTACCCTATCAAGGGTCTGTACACTCTATAGGGCGGGGGGAGGAAGAGCTAGTGGGGGACTAGATTGCTAGGAAGAGGAGGAGGATGATGCTGTTGAGAAAGGATGGAGAGGAGGTGGAAGGGGATAGTGAACTAACACGGTTGGAAGGCTGAAAGAGTCAAACATGCAAGGTTTCCATGGCTAGAAATAACATGTTACCTGCTCAAGCATGATATTCTGTTCATTTAATAGAAGTATAGAGTCTTCTATTTTCTACAACGAATCACCAAAGCTGCTAAGGAGGATATACATCATTTCATACTAAATGATAATAGAATCAAGTCAACATCTGAGTACCTTTTCCGAGACAAAGAACTTCATTGACAAAGATGTCAAATGCTTCACACTCTGGTTTATCAAAGGGATCCAAGCATTCACTGCAAATGCATATCAAACATTCAGATCAGGAGCAAAATAATAAAAAACCAAAGACTTAAAGACCACAACTTTGAGAGACTATAACTACAACATTAAAGGGTGGGTACGTTGGTGGGTGGGACTATAAGAGGGTAACATACTTTACTATCGGTACTTACTAATAGTGAATTAAAGGGAAAGTTCAAACCTTTCAATGATCTCTGGTCTAGTGTGGCCAGATAGCATCTACCCAACAAAGAGTTTTAGGGGGCGAAAAAAAAAAGAATCATGTTTAAGTTAAATATCATAGCATGTTGGCTAAAATCTTGACATTAAAGAAAATGATATGAATTGAAAAAAATAAATAAAAGCCAAATAAAAAGAACCTCATATGCTTGAATTACGCGGCGAATCATCTCATCAGAGTTCTCTCTATCCCTATTAAGATCAGGGTGGAACTTCTTAACCTTCATCCCGTCAACACACAAAATAAAAGATCAGCGCAAATCTCTACTGAGGAATCATTTTTTTGGCTTCCTTTTTCAGTTTTTGCTATTCATAAGTTACCTTGACTCGGAAAGCAGCTTTGAGCTCGGCAGCGGAGCATCCGGGGTGGACGCCCAGGACCATGTAAGCAGAGGAAGTGGACAGTGAAGAATACGCTCCATTTCTCTTTCTGCAGTGAACTGATGTACAATTATCAGAATAAGGAAGAGACGACGAAGAAAGTGGATACTTGGGATGTGAGTAGGAAGGAAAATTGTGAGCGTAGAGATTTCTAAGGGCCTTATGAAGTGGAAGGATAGGAAGCAGAGAACTGTAGACGCAATGACACGCCATTGCTGATATTCCTCGTGGACCTGTGGCTATTCACTTGCAGCTTCTATCTTCTATCTTCTATCTTTTGTCGTTTGGAGGAGTCGAGGGTCGAGAGGGCAGGGCAGTTTGAGTCAGAGGAGATTAAAAATGCAAGGATAAAGCACAACGGAAGCAGCTTCATTTTAAGGCAAAGAAATAATTTTTTATTTTCTTAATTTAATAATTTTAAATATTTTAACGAGTAGCTTCATTTTAAGGTAAAAGAAATAATTTTTATTTTTTAATGAAAATTTTGTAGACGTAGATCTATCAATGTGAGATCGAAACTGTGAAATATGTATGAATTATGAATGACTTGGGTTTCAACAAAATAATTATAATGCTAATAATTTTAAATTTGGCAAGATCATGGATAAGCTCATAAGCAAGAGGCTGGAAGGGAAGATCATAAGTATGGATGAAGCCCAGGAGAGGCCGGAAGAGAAGTTCGAGCAAGTAACTAAAAAATCATGCCTCATGCATTCATAACTCAGAGGTCCAAATGAGTCAATTGACAAACGAGTTGTCGACAAAAAATGTGGGAAGTCTCCTAGGCAATACTGAAACAAACCCAAGGGAACAATTCAAGGTAATCACACTTAGAAGTGAGAAGGAACTTGAGTAATCAACCCAGTATAATGTGTACAAAAAGAAAGGTTTAATAACCGTAAGGAGGAGAGAAAGTGGGGATTTAATTTCAATGAGAACAGTTACAAGATAAAGAGTCTACGTACACTTAATAAGGTAACTAAAAAGGATCACTTCCTCTCCCATTTGTAGATCAAATGATAGAAATGGTAGCTTGTCATTCTTTTTACTGCTTCTTAGATAGATATTGGGGATATAACCAGATTTTTATTATCTCAGAGACCAAGAAAAAACCATGTTTACATGTCCTTATGGAAAATTCCCATATAGACGGATGCCTTTCAGGTTATGCAATGCCTCAGCTACATTTTAAAGGTGCATGATATCTATCTTTGCAGATATGATTGAGGACATTATCGAAGTCTCTATGGATGATTTTTCAATATTTGGAAACTTTTTTAAGTAGAAGTAGTCCTGATTAATTTGGAAAAAGTACTTAAAAATGTGAAGACAATATAGAATGTGTGCTGAGGGGCTAATAAGGAGGTGTTTGCCCGATAAGGAAATGCTAGACATATTGGTACAGTGCCATAAAACAAGCTATATTGTAACACCCCACTCCCGCTGGACCCGAACCCGACATCGATGATGATATCCGAGTCCGTGCCCCGTGAGGGTGGTGTGCCACATCACTAAACAGTCAAAAGTCGGTATACATATTTTTTTTAAAAACCACAACATAAATTATAGAAAATCAGTAACCAAAATGTTCCACTTTGTTTTATAATTATTTGTAACAACACAATGAAATCAATAGAACTTTTATTAGTCACTTGGGCTCATTTCAAATTTCAAAATACAATCATTCCCAATTCAGAAAAATTATTACAAACTGTAATGTTCAACTATTAATGATA
>JANZXR010000006.1:18950105-18989688 GCA_027575705.1 Erythroxylum echinodendron | reverse complement strand
GTTATTTCATATTAATTGTGATTATTATTTATTATTTTGATTTTTGAAGACAGGGTTAAAAATTCAGGACTATTTTGTAATTTTTTAAAAAATTCAAGGACTATTTCATAAATTTTAAAAATTACACGAAACGGTACCCGGTATTGATCGGTACTGGTACCGGTACAGTACCGTACCAGAACCTAATTTAGTACTAAGTTCAGTACGGTATTCATAACATTGAAGTAAGGTGTATTAGGCATGAATGAATGAAAATTTGGATATTATGTGATTATATAATGCTAGAAAAGATTAATGAATGATTGATTGATGAATTTAGAATAATCAAGTTTACTTGAGATATAAGCTTAATTGCAAACTAATTATATCCAAGTTATAATGTTGAATGATCATGACTTGTGATTTAAGGATACATATCCAAGAAAGTCAATTAAGCATGTATTGCACATAACACATATGTGTGTGTGTGTGTGTCTGTGTTTGTGTGTGTGTGTGTGTGTGTGTGTGTGTGTGTGTGTGTGTGATTGAATACTTATATGATTGAGCAACATAGTAATGTGTATAATATGTGTGTATTGCATGATTAAAGAAGCACAAGTTGAACGCCAACATCTAGACATTGTCGGGTCGTCAAGGCAATAGCTTATTTGGAGTACTTACTGTGAGTCAACCTAGATGTTTTTTCACTATGATTGATTTGTTCTATTTAAATTTCAGCTATTGACTATTATTAATGTGATTGTGATAATTTCGAAAATTGATGGTCTGAGGAGTTTGATAATTGAGATTGTATTGGGAGTATTTCCTAATTGTATGTTAATATGGAAAAATATATGTACTCAAGTAAATATTAAATGCTGGACTTAGATCCGATGAATATGTGAGAATGACTATATGAAATGAATGAAAGTTATTGATTGCATATAATGTGAATGATGTATTTCATCACATTGTTATGCATGATCAGATAAAGGAGTTTGTGACTAAAGTGACCAATGAAAAAGAGCTTCAAACTTAGAAGTATGCATAAAGAACTATAGGCTCAGTTATTAATGAGTCCGGTATCTACAATGGGTATGAGACAGTATATAAAATGGGCCTGATATCCACAATAGATACGGGACATTAGAAAGGTATTCGGTCACAACAAAATAAAAATGAAAGTGAAGTCACATGCACATATGCATTTGAAAATATATATATGTTCAAATGTATCATGTGAATGATTGTGAAGAATTATGTTGATGATATGAATGACTGAGATAGATGATTAAATTATTCTGAAATGATTATGTGATATGTTTGTGGTTCATGATGTTTTGATGAGACTTGATGTGATACATCTGTTGAATTGGAAACACATTTGTGATATACAATATTTGATGATATGATTTGTTTGTAAATTGAATTATGAATTATCCTTGTGTTTTGATACGAGTGAGCACATCAACGATGGTTCACTCACTGAATTTGTAAACTCATCAAAATTGCAAACGTTGATTTCTAGGTACGAGGGAGACCTAGTGTCCAAGACATTCTACTAGAAGTTTACATATTTGTGTTTGGAAATAAAAATGGCTCAAAGGTCTGGTCAGCTTATACTGAAGAGTTTAGATAGAATATTTTTGTTTAGTTTCTCATTTCATGTAGAACATATTTTAAAAGAGTAGTAAACTCTCAGATGTCTTTAGTCATGTAAATATATGTATTATGTAGTGGAATGTTACAGTGTAAATATGTTTATAAATGAAATGTGGAGTTGATCTTTTAACTACCTATGTTTTATATAATGCCATATTAAGTGAATGTGATTTCTTTAACATGTCATTTTTATAGGGTATGTTCTTAAATATCCTCTGGATGTTCGGGTATATGCACTATATAGGTGGGATGTTACATACTTAATTCACTCCAAGTGTATACATAGAGTATAATTGCCTTCATGGACTTAAGGAAGAAGAATTTGGATAAAAACATGACATAAAACAAAGAGTCGAAGTGCAAAAGAGATGCACAGTCATACATGTTTGTTTGTATTCCTCCCAAGCTGTGCACTTTCACTATATTTAGAGATTTTTGGTTATGCATGGTTTGATGCACAATCGTGCAAGAGATCGTGCATATCATTAGAACCCTAAATTTCTTTATAAAGAGACATTTTGGGAGGTGAAAAAGGAGATAGTCAGTAGGGAGTAGCTAGAGCAAACTCTTGGAGGTGATTCTAGACGTGGAGTTCATTGTTAAGTGATGATTTTGGTTCAAAAAAGTAGAAAAATATGAAGAAATCATCGAAAGATGCATCGAAATATAAGATCAAGCCTCTACATTGTAAGAACATTCAATAGAAGACAATTAGGGAGATTTAAAGTTATTAACCCATTGTTTTCGATTCGTATTTCTATTTATATATGTTTGATTTTGTATTCGATCATGTATAACTAAATGTCCAATTAGTATTTAGGTTAGATGCACCTTATGTTAATACTTTGATATAATCTAATTCTTTTATTAATGCAATTGGTTGTTTAATATATTGTGATCTGATTACACGTTTTATTTATGTTCTAATAACCTAAGAATTTTATATCATAATCTGATTTCATACATAGAGATTGAGAAATCATATACCTACTATAATTAGAAAGAGTTGATTGCAACCCTAAAAATAAAATGACATAAATCTTCTAGATTATGGTAAACCTAATAGAGGGACTCATCAATTGGTAATGCAAACATATAAGAATTAACCTGAGTAATTCGGTTAGAGACCTTAGGATTACTTGTTAGTAGACTCAAGGTCAGCTAGAAGCATACCATAGGAGTCTCTACGGTTTAACTAACCAACAAAACAATTGCATGATAAAAGATCAATCTGTTAAGGGTTTAGGGGGATTTGAAACCTAGATAGTAATTCTCGATATCGATAATTTTCTAAGTAGTTATGTAATCCTTTGTTCACCTAGGTCTTTTTTAGATACATGTTCCTCCAAAATTGTGTAAAAACTTCTCCAAATTAGATCCAACTTACTCAATTTCATTCTTTCTTCATTGTGGAGCTAAAACAATGTTCATAAATAAAATACAAGTTCCATTGAGTACCAAATCCAAGAAAAACATCCAAACACAAGTAAAATGCTCTCAAAATTATTCTAAAAATATAATCTATTTAACAATGATCACTTGTTAACATTAACAATAGATAGTGCAAAAATAACTCAATAATACCCAATTGCACCACACTACACATGTCCACCATTGTGCACATTCACTGTCGCAGACTGCACCAATCATACTTACACCATCATTACACTTCATCGCAGCGACAACAATCATTCCATACAACAATCATACTTACACCATCGTTACACCTCATCGCAGCCACAACAATCACTCCATTACAAACCATTGATTGTTGCACCATCTTGCGTCTTCCATAAAATAGTTTTACAAAAAATGGAGGAAATAATGGCTATTGGGATGAAATGATTTTTGGGCTAGTGGAAAATAAAATTAAGAAAACGATAATAAAATCGACTTGAATAAAAATTGATCACCGATCAAGTAGGCATTGTGTACATGAATTTTATTATTTTATTTATAAAGTAGATCTTGCTACATTGATATGACATTATAGGTCATTTCAATAGCACTTAATGAGAAAGATAATAAAAATGATTTATTTTAAATTTTTCATAAAATACACTAGGCTCACGAAAATTTTAAATTACAGGAAAATTTAATAAAATTCATAAAAGCACTCTTATTGATGTCCTTTATCTAAACAAGAAAGAAGACAAGGACTTGGCTTCGTTATTCAATTCGTTTTTCTTTCTTTCAATTAGTTAGATATTATTATATCTTTCAAGCAGTGGATGTTGCAAACGGTCAATACTTTTAAGAGACTTGTTTACGTGATGCGTTTGAATCATTGCTTCTTCGTGTCTCTTTCCTGCAACTTGTGTTGCGGCAATAATATTCTCCGTCCTCACCAAAGTATGTTGTTATCATTTGATTAACTGATTATTGGATTCAGCTGGTTATCAAATAAATAGGCACCTTATACGCCACACAAGGCACTTACACCAAATGATTATTTTTGCTTGCTAAATTTACATTAATTTGTAACAATAGATATTAAAGAGAGAAATGTTAAAGCACCTGTTCCTCTTTGTTTCTTCAAAATGTTTAATTCAGGTCTGGTAGCAAGCATGTTAATCATCAGTTATTGCTTTCCCCTTCATCCAGGTAGTAATTCAAACGCCTCTTTTCTGGCTCATAACCTTCATCTCGCATAGGTTCAAACAACTTCGCCAAAACTAAATTTATGATTTCAGATTGTGGATGCATCCTGTCCCCAACAACAAACTTGTGAACTTTATTTTCAATCTCAATCCAACTTATACCTGTTTCTTTTGCCACCCTAGCTTCTTTCATTCTCTTAATAGTTCTTGCTCTGTCCTTCCACCTACCTTCGGAAGAATACATATTTGCCAGCAGAATGTATGGTGCTGGCTTACCAGGTTCTAACAGGAACAACTGCCCAGCAGCATATTTTCCTATTTCAGCGTTTCCATAGACACTGCAAGCACCAAGCAAGGCCTGCCAAACAAGTGGATCAGATTTCACAGGTAATCCCTCAATGAAATTCTTGGCTTCACTGAGATGACCAGCCCGGCCAAGCATGTCAACAACACAAGAATAGTGCTCTGATCGAGGTCTAATTCCATAAACTTCAGTCATGGACTTTAAGAACTCCATACCCTTATCAACCAAGCCCACATGGCTACAAGCATGAAGCAAGGACAGGAACGTGACATCTGTTGGCTCTACTCGTTCTAATCTCATCACTTCATAAAGTTGCAGGGCTCTAATGCCAACTCCATGACAAGCAAAAGTAGCAATCATAGAATTCCAAGAAACTAAATTCCTTCTTTGAATTCGATTAAAGATTTTCACAGACTCCTCAATTTCTCCACATTTTGAATACATATTGATAAGACCATTTCCGACAAACACATTTGAGCCAAAGCTTCGTTTGACAACAAGTGAATGAATTTGTTTACCAAGAGCTAAGGAAGTATCTTCACCAAATACTCCAAGGACAGCCGAAACCATGTTTGCATCAATTTCATATCCTGCCTTCATTATTTTCACAAACATGTGTACAGCTTGTTCCTCAAAACCATTTTGCACAAAGCCTGTAAGAATTACAGTCATGGAAACCTCATCAAATTCTTCAGCACACTCGAAGATCTGCCATGCATCTTCCACAATGCCACATTTTGCGTACATATCCATGAGTGCACTCTCGATGCACATTTCTGATTCAATTCCAAGTTTGAAAACAAGACCATGAATTTGACGCCCTCCCATTAATGCTTGCAAGCCAGAACATGCCACCAATGAACTCAAATATGTCAAAAGATTAGGTTCAACCAATTGGCGACGCATTTTAACAAGCATTCTGAAGCTATCCTCATACAATTTATTTCGCGCCAACCCCGACATAATGGCAGTCCACGTGACCACATTCCTTTCAACCATCTCATCAAATACTTGCCTCCCAGAACCATAACACCCACATCTGAAGTAGGACGTTATCAATGCATTCCCCACAGTTATTTCCCACTCGAGGCCAATTGAAAAAGCTAAACCATGCAGCATCTTACTAACATAAATGAACTCAGTCCTGTCACATGCTGATAACGTAGCAGTTAAAGTGGCTCGATCTAACCGATAAATACCTAAATGCTGCATCTGTTTAAAGAAACTAAAACCTACACTCATGTCCCCATGCCGTAAAAATCCTGAAATAATGGTATTCCACGACACAGTATCTCTCTTAGGTATTTCCTCAAACAACTTAACAGCATCTACTAGCACCCCACATTTCGTATACATCGACAAGATGGAGTTCCATATAACAACAGCATTACGAGAACCAGAGTGGTCGTGAAGATCAAATTCATGATTTTTGACAATGGATGCATGAAGAGAAGAACCCAGGTGGAGATAGCCTTCTCTTGAACAAAGGGACAAGAGGAGGCTTATATCTACATGGTCTAGCACAAAAGTGGAAGTCTTTGAAGATAGGTTGCCAAGGATTTCGGTCTTGAATGGAGACTTGAGGGAATTTGGGCAAAAGGGAAGATAGGCATTGAGTTTGTGAATGACCCATTTGGATTTCATCCATGAAAATGGCGCATCAGAGACAAAGCTTAGTTGGCAGACAGCTCTACTTAAAAAACAGCTGATTTAATCTGGTGCTCTGCCAACTAATCACCAGACTCCACCTGTATATGTCAAAATGTTAACATACATCTCATGCGGAAGTTGATTCAGTTATATTAGTGTTTAACTATAAATTACATCAATAAAATATTAAAAATTTTAATTCATCATAAATATAATTCATTGCCTAGATTTTTTTTTTGAAAAATTGTAAATTAAAATTAGCCATTAAGGGCAATAATAAGTGTTACAAGCATAAACCAACTCATTATTATGAATGGGCTAACAAAATAACAGGAAAATATTGTATTACATTATGAATTAAAATTCAATTGCACATACTAGTCATTAATCCCATACTAACATAAAATTGGAATGAATTTGCATTTTATCTTCAAATGTGACAAGGTGTAACTTGATTGCATTAAGTGTTTGTCTGTTTAGCCTTGAATGTTGCTTCTCAATGCCTTTAAAGATTCTCTTATTTATTTCATCCCACAAAGCATATACCAGACATGATAAATTAAAAAAGAAATACTATTGTGTTTCTTTTATCTTGTATGTTTAAAGTTGAACACTAAGCTACAATCTACGCCCATTCATCTGGTGTATCTCCTAAAATGCGTCTTCTGGTAATGTCCTTTTACTAAGATTGAGTGAATTGACATCTAAAGAATAAATGAGCAGTACTTTCTTGCTCTTGCTTGCATAATACACATCTATTTGGTATTGCCATATACTTGTTCAATTTATCAATTGTAGGCAATTTGTTTTTGATAGCTCTTCACATTGTAATTGAAGCTCTAGGTAACATATACTTGCACCAGACTAGTTTATACTATGATATTATATTTCCCCCACTCTTGAAAAGGATTTTTGTAAGACACATTGGTGAATTTACCATATTTAGACAAAGCCCGCTAGTTAGGATCTGTCTTATTTTCCTTGAGTTCATTGCTGTTGATTTGATTATGCAAACTAGAGCGTCAAATCCTTAATGAAATCTTAGTTTTGTGTGCTAGAGAATAAGAAACATATTAATCTTCACTAGTCATATTTTTTATTGAATTAAGTTCACTAATATCATCATAAACTCCAGCAGCCAACCATCTTTCATACCAAAAGAGTGTATTGATACCATCACCCAACAATCTAACTACATGTGGCTTCACTTTGCTTCTTAGTTTGAAGATTGTTTTTTGTTGTGTTTGAAGCATTTTTCAGGTATTTTGATCTTCTATAAACTCCTCCTTTTAATGTAATAAGCATTTATCCATCTAACTCATAAGGATTGCTTATCTTTAATGATTATCCACAACTTTTTAGTATGCATGACTAGATTACAAGATTTCAAAAGGATCACATTCAAACCACTATGCTTCTTTAAAGAACATACATCAGACCATTTAATAGGAGTGAAGTATTTACCTGTTCTCTTTCCAAACCACATAAACTTTTTGAGAATGGTATCAATTGTCTTGATAATATCCTCAGGAAGAGACATGTGAGCTGCCCAATGTAGACTCATTGCATTGAGTAAAGAGGAAATGAGTTGAGTTCTCCTAGCAAAGGACAAAGCCTTCATACTCCAACCTGAGATCCTTGTTTGTATCTTATTGATGAGAATTTTGTAGTCTGTATAAGTTTCCTTAGAAGTAGAAATAGAAATCCCCATATATGTAATTGGCAATTCATTTCTGTTGAAATTTGTAACTCCAAATATCATTGCTTCTTGGTCTATTGCTTTGTTATGTGTAGCAAGAACTTTTTCCAGAGTTCAATTCAAGTCCAGAAATTCTTGAAAACATTTTGATTGTAGTCACTAATGCTAATATAGATGGTTTATCAGTTCTGGATTATAAAAATAGGTCATCAATAAATAATTCCTTTGTGAACATTCTTCGATTTTACTCTAGCTAAATGTTGTCTATCGTATTGCTTAGTGTTAACTTTGCCATTATCTCGTCCACTACTTTCTTTTTATGACTTCTGTTGCACCAATGTATTAGGTCTTGCCAAGTTAAGGATGAGAAAGAAACGTCACTTAATCTTTTAATTTGTTCCCATAAATTAATTGCATATTGTCATTTAAAAAAAATGGTTTATTGTTTCCTGCTCCTAGATGCTTAGAACACAAATTTAGGAATTTCATCATTCTCGAAAGTGTACTTAATTTCCTTTTAATAGCTAGCCATAATACAATTGATGTGTTAGGAAAAGAATGTCTATACTAGATTATTGTGTGCTATGTACTTTATTATCTCTATATGGGATTTGTTTATGAATTCACTATGTTTATTGTTTTTCCATTTAATCTGGTCTTCCTTGTCTAAGATTAGTCACACTAAAAGAGCTTGAGAGCAAACCTTATAGATACATTTCCATGAGTTTTTAAGGCTTGTTGAAATGAATAGTCTTCTGGAATGGAGCTTCTTAGAGAATGAAGCTCCTTGAACTTATTAAGATGTCCTAGATTAGTTCATTTATCATACTAGAAAGAATTTTTGTTTCCATTTCTTATTTGGTGCTCAAATTCTCCTTTGAACTTTTCCTTAAGTTTGAATATGTTAAACATAGTCTATGAATATTCTATTTTGGCTTTGAACTACTAAAATTTTGAGTATCTTATGTAATATTCATGGATCTATAGCATCCATAGAGAATTTCTTATCAAGTAGGACTCTTTCAGTCGCCTTTTGCATCAAAACTTGAATTAAGACTTTGACTGATAGAATGCCCAGTCCCCCTCCTTTTGATCTTTACAAATCTCACTCTATTTAACCATTGCTATGTATTTTCTCTCAACACTTTGTTTTCATATCAACCTTCTTAGAATTTATTATATGTTGTTAGATATGTTCTTTGGGAACCATATGTGAGAGTACTAGTAAATATAAAGTGTATTAAGGAAAGCTTTACTGGATTCTATGTACAATGAAGAAGTATTGAGAATTCTAATTGAAAATTCTTGACGTTATCTCCTTTAAAACAGGCTTAAAGCCTTTGAATGAGGTTCTTTTAGTTATTATTAAAACCCTTAAATAGTAGATAAGAGGCTTAGAGGTATTGATAAGCTAGCTAATAAACCTACAATTCCATTTGTACTAGTAGAAACAATAAAGGTTCTTTTTCTATTTGTTTATCATCAGCCCAAATAAAGATTTGAAAGTGTTCATAGCTATCATTAGTATACTTATCAAGATTGAATTGGTTTTGGAGAAAAAAATTGATTCATTAGTAAAAAAAGAGACTTGAAATCCTTATCTCTTTACACTTAGAATAAAATCTAAAGCTTTTATCCCTGTTGATCATGTTCTTTGTTAACTTTACTAACACTTTTATAGCCAGTTTAAAGAGATAAGGGAATAAGGGATCTTCTTGTCACAGGTCCCTTATACGCTTAACTAATTTGGTTAGCTCTCTATTGTCTAGAATTCTATATGAAACAATGGTGCAGCATTAAGAAATCTACTGAATGAAATGATAAGGAAAACAAAAAGCTTGTAATGTATTAGACCTTAAGTCTTAATCCAAGGAATCATAAGCTTTGTGAAAATCTATTTTAATGTCACACTTTTTGCATGATTTCTTTCTTGAGTAATTTTTTAGAAACTGACCATGGGGATGTTATCCCCTATAGATTTCTGCATGATGTAGGCTTTGTAGGTAGAATCCACTAGATGATAATTTCAATCTTTTAGTTAACAACTTAGTAATCAACTTATCTGTAATATTTCAACAAAATATTAGATAATAATCTTTTAAGGAATTTGGAGATTGTACCTTAAGGATGAGGCAAATGTAAGTTTTAGTAAGCCCCCTCAATATTTTTTTTATTCTTAAAGAACTCCATCACAACATCAGTCACTATTGTCTTGGTGTGAATCCATTTTTTTAATAAAAATTTGCATTGAAGTCATCTGGTTTGGAGTTTTGTTGGTATTTAAGAAAAAAAAAAGAATCATTTGCACCTCATTAGCTTCAACGGTTTTTACTAGATCATTGAATAGATGAATACGTGATCCTCAATGAAGGATTTGAGGATGGAAATAAATGAAGAGGCTTCCATGATAGATCCAATTAACTCAGTAAATAACCTTTATTCTATGGTTTAGTCTTTTTTAGTGTTATAAACCTTATCATCTTCTACTCTCAAGGAGGATATTTCATTAGTTCTTATTCTTACCTGTATTGATCTATGAAATAATTGTGCAATATAATCCTTATTGGTCAGCCATAAAAATCTGTATCTTTGCTTGATCAATGAAATGTTATTTTCCACTATGAGATTGTAGTGCATCATTAGCTCTTTCTCCTTCTCTTGCAATATTTTTTCCTATAGGTTTCCATATATAGCCTTTTCGATTAAATCTAGCTTGTCCTTGGCCTTTTCTACTGCTCTTTAAGTGTTTAACCTCTTTTTGTAACTAATTCCTTTTAAGTATTCCCTTATGTCCTGAAGCTTTTTTATTCAATTAAATAAATCAGTTCCTATAACATTTGTTTAAATATGCTATATCAAGGCTTCTTTTTTTCTTATTTTATGCTATACCGTAAGTATACAAGTCATATTATAATACAACTAATTGTTCCTATGAGGATTGAATATAGTTACTTAACAATTTGAATTATACTTTTTCTAAGGAAACAAATAATTGAATTAACTAAAAATTAAAGTAAGCTATTCAGATTTGGCATATAAGGCAATGAAATAGAAGAAGAGAAGAGAATGAAATCAACTTGAAGCCTTAATCCGAAAAATCTGAAGAGTTGGAGTTGATTTTGATGTTTCAACTTTTGATCTTCTTTTTGTGATATTTAGCCTTTTTTATATTGTTTGCTAGTTTTATGCTATATCGCAAGTATACGAGTCGTATATTGTAGTATAGCTGATATCGTTCCCACGAGGATTGAATATAGTTACCTAACAATTTGAATTACATATTGTCTAAGGTAACAAAAAGATTGAATTAACTAAAAATTAAAATAAACTAAAAAAATTTGATGACTGAACAAGTAAATTAAAAGATAACAACGAAATTGAAGTTCCTTAATAATTGAAACTTAGAGATTATTCTATCCTTGTTTTGTCTTCCCTTCACCTTGTGGATTTAACTATGCTGGATCCTAGATATGTAAGGGTTTTTATTATCCTCTTTAAAGATCTAATCAAGTAATCCAATTGAAATAGATAAAAGTTGAGTTATAATCTCTTGATTTCTCAAAATTACTCCTAATTACTCAATTAGATTTGAAGAAATCTTAATGATAATTAACTTACAATTAAGACATATATTCAATTACTTATTAATCTGATATGTTTTGAAAATTAAAGAATAATTCATTTAAAACCCACAAAAGGCATCATCACAAGGCTATATGGCATTATATGTGGTATGACTAGAAAAGTAAAACTATAAATAAAACACTATTTTTATAATATCTTGGGAATATGTAGGAAGGTTATAGATTCCATTGCCTTTTGGAAAAGGAACTCCATTTTTCAACAACTTTATGAGCTACCAAGGTTTCTCTAATCCAACAATAGATCCTATGAGCAAGTGCAAGTCTGTCAATTTTGGTCTTCCTGAATAATCTTTGATTTCTCTTCATTTAAAGTAGTCTCCTATGGAGAAAAGTTTTCCAGTAGGTCTCTAAGTTTATTTACTTATCTTAGGTTTCCAAAAGTATGAGATTTTTATTTTAGCTTTTAGTAGTTCATTGGCTATATCTAATTTCATAACAGGCAAGAAATCATAGGATTAATCTCTACACAAATTCTAACTTAGCAAACCTTTTTCAAGTTTATTAGTAACTAAGTTAAAAGCTATAGGCTTCCTAATTGAACTAACTAGAAAACTTAAACATCTAATTTCTAGGGAATATTGTGAAAATTAATCCACAATGGAATGGTGTCAATATTAGCTTTATCAAATTACAAACTTATAACCCATTTTTATATGAATATAGGCTATCCTCCTATATACCAGGGGCCAGATTCCATAATCATACACATGTTATCGTCATCTATGAGCTTGAACAATAAAGAGTCATCTTCAATTAGGAAAATTCTATCAAGATCATTGTTTCCCCATCTAGTTTGAGGCTAGATCTGCATAAAAGGGAATGTTAGCCTTCTGTATAGAAAAAAATCCAACTACAGTATTACTCCATTGTTTATCACCTTCCTATAGAATCTCGAGAGGAGGAGAAACAATGCCATTCACCAAAGTGGTAGAGAAATGTTTTGGTTTTTCTTGGGAAGTTTTAACTGCTATAATATTAACCCATGTTATCTTGGCTCCATTCTCAGTTTTCTACTTGCTCAGTACTCCCAAATGGTTGATATCCATCGTCTCTTGTAGAGATGGAAAGTGGCTCTCATTTTTGATACAGGAGTGGAGCCTCTCTTAGAGACTTCCATTAAGCTTCCTAAAAAGGAAAGTTACCTAGTTAGCCTTGAACCTACTAGAATAACTTATGAAAGAGGAAAGAAACTGTGTATCTAGGGAGGGAACACTGTCTATTAACTTGATATTTGTAAGTCAATTAAGGTACCAACTGTCCTTGTGTAACTTAACACAAATATCTTTATTTAATCTCTTAGTTCAAATAAAGTATAAGCATAACAAATATCACAAAATAGTAATATATTGAATTCAACAAGGTAAAAGTTATATAAAACAATTCAAGAATAAAACCTTAATACAGATTTAGCAATCCATAATCATATTCAAAGCAAAACTCTTTAGATTTGGCATACAAGGCAATGAAATTGAAGAATGGAAGATAATGAGATCAACTTGAAGCCTTTATATGGAAAATCTAGAAAGCAAAAGTTGATCTTAATGTTTTCACTTTTGATCTTCTTTTTTGTAATATACAAACCTTTATGTTTTCCCCCTTTTTTGGAATCTATGTTGACTCTGAAATCTACCTCCCTTCTATAGTCTTCACAATATCCTTTTATAGTAAAAACTAGGTTTTTTGGAATATACATGGTCTCTTACACGGCCATGTATCTTAAGAAAACTAAAACCACAAGCAAATAAAACACACAATAATGCAGTAATGCCATAATGGTTCAATGAAATTAATTTAGCCAATTAATGACTTGAAAAGTTCCAACATATTCACTTATTCCATTCATGTTCCAGTTATTTAATTTAAATACACATATCAATCAAAATATTAACACTTATTTATACATCCATGACACTTGTTATGCACTTAACACTAGATACCAATTAAAGAGGCAGGCCATCGTTAAATATACATTCATGAAATTTATTTTAACATTTAATTAGAAGAATCATAGGTTTTCTTTTATTGAAAACATTATATTTATTAATGGTTATAGTGTCATTCTAATATTCTGATGTAAACATAAACATTTTGTTGTGAACATCCCCAATTACTTAGCTATATCACAACTCACAATTGGCTACTAGCTCTATTTTTAACCCAATTTTTAACAAGTCAAAGAAATAGGAAATTTATTTGACATATTTATTCCACAATCTGTTGTCTTTTTTTTCTTTTTCACATTTTATCTACATCACTTCTTCTTAGTAAATCATTCCCACGAAAGGATACTAATAATTTCTACCAATTTAAATGAATTTAATTATAATTGTATCGAAAAAAGTGTCATATGTTGATATAATAAGTATAATATTCTAATCAGCATGTATATTTATATTAAAAACACTTAAAACACAAACTTTACAAGATAATGTTTCTTTATAAATTAAATAATCATGTTTATAGATAAGCTAATTCCTTTCAATTTTATGTCTTTTTCATATTCACATAATGCACCAAATGTTTACACCATACTATCCTAATCAAAAACTAATATAATGCAAATAAACTAATACAATTCAAAAGCAAATTCACACACAAATGATATTCAAGTGCATATATGTCCCCATACTTGAACAACACTTTATCCTCAATGTAGAAAACAACTTGAAAAAATAAGTAAAACAAAACTAGTAAATATCACAAAAGGGAAGTAATGAAAATAAAAGGCAAGAGTACTTATGGTGAATATGTAGGTGATGGAATTGGAAACGATACATGGACGCACTTCAAATTATGAAATTCGTTAATCAAAATCATTGCAAACTAATAATAAAAACATAAAAATAATAAAGCACTACCAAACTTGAAATTATGAAAAACCTTACTAAAGCATAACATGATGTTTTTAATGTCACTAACTTGACAATTTTAATGCCATTAATTTTCAACCAAATCCTCTTTTGAATTTTAAGGTCTTATGTATCATCATATTAGGACTTGATATGTCCAACATTTTCCATCAAATAGCTCTCATTCACTTTCTAATTGTTTCCACCACCCTATCTTCTTATTCCCTATCAGTTTTTAACTCTAAAATGAGTAGTTTTTCAGTGGAGGATATAATTTGTGCTTCAGTCCTTACTAATGTTTCTTATTTTGATTTAACACTAACTCCTATTTTCCTAATTTTTATTAATCTTCTACTTCCCTAACAATCACTTCTTCTTTATAGCACCCGTCTTGCTCTTTTATGCATTCATCTACTATTTCAATCTTTATGTAGCAGCTACTTTCCTTTAGATTCATCAATATTATTCAACTTGGTCCTTGCCAATTTAAAGCATATTTTTCCCTTCATAAACATCCACCAAAACTCTGCCTATATATATAAATGATCTACCAAGAATTAATGGACAATTTTAATCCTTTTCAAAGTCTAGCACTACAAAATCCATAAGAATTATAAACTTGTCCACTTTCATTGGCACATCCTCTACCATGCCAAATAGTTCGTATATATTGATCTACCAACTAAGTAATTGTAGAAGTCAGCTTCACATCTCTTAACCCCAATTTCCTAAATATTAATAAAGGTATAAGATTAATACTTGCACCTAAGTTATATAAACATTCTAAATTACTAACTACATAGGACATAGTAAAACTCTCTAAATATTTCAATTTTGAAGGCATATGGCGGTAATTATCGACCTATAAATTTCTATCAAGGAGATTGTTTATTGTTTGATTATCCTCTCAAGTTTGTTTATTCGATAAGATATCTTTAAGGAACTTCACATACTTCGTTATGCTTTCCAAAGCTTCCATAAAGGGCAAGGTTATTTGTAATTTCTTCAAGTTCTCCATAAACTTTGCAAATTACATATCCATTTGATTCTTCTATGGCCTTTGTTGGAATGAAATCTTTAATGCATATGGAGGACAAGGAACATAAGTAGTGTCATCTTTCTTCTCTTCATCCTTGTCTTTTTTATGTTGCTCTTTTTAACTTCGTGGGATTCTACCTGCTTTTCAGATGGTTTTTTACCTCTTTTCCACTCCTTAGTTTAATAGCCTTCAATTGCTCCCTTGAAACGACTTCTATGTTACTTGGGAGACTCCTTACATTCCTTTTTGATAATGCATTGGCAAGTTGCCTAACTTGAACCTCCAAGTTAAGAATGGAAGAGGAGTGGTTCTTCACTATTTGATCAAAATTGGCTTTCATCCTCTTTAAACTTTCATCTTGGCTATTGAATTTAGAGCTTAACATGTCCATTAACTTGTCATATTTAACTCCAAGGATCCAAGCCTATCCTGTTGAAAACCTGATGGACCTTGTGCTTTTATGTTATTTACTACATTGTTAGTCTAACAAAAATTTGGGTGGTCACCCGTTGAAAACCTGATGGACCTTGTGCTTTTACATTATTTCCTACATTATTAGTCTAATAAAAATTTGGTTATTCTTTTCACCTAAGATTATATGTATCTTGGTATGGATTATTACCTCCATTTCTTGAGCTCCTATGAAATTGGCTTATTCCATACAATTGCTATCCATAAAAAAAACAATCAGTTAGCATATGGCTTTCTTACCTACACAACTCATATCAATGTTGAATTGCCTTCACTAGGTTACGAGAAGAGGCCTATAAGTTGATCAAGTGCTTAGTAAGGGCCGACATCTGAGCTTACAAAGTTGTCACTAAATTCATAGCTATCACTCGATGGCAAGTGTCGTAATCCTACCAAAATAAGTAGACTAAACTATAGATAGCGATAAGTCTAGGTCGATCCCACAGGGATTAATATCAAATACTTTCTTAAATTATCTGCTTAAGCAAATAAGGGGAATTTTAATTTTAAACAAATTAAAAACAAAATAAAATTTAATCTATGAAAATAAATCAAATTAAAATGTAGTAAAATGATAAAGTTGATAAATAAATTGAACATCGATTCATTGGTTTTATCTCTGCCTAAGCATAATTTCACAAATGTCATTAAGTTATCGTTTTTACTCCTCCTTTTAGACTATTGATCATGAATTAATAACAAGCTCTATTAATTTCAACTTTTCCTTAAGTTTTAGTTAATTATGTAGCGCTCGTTAATTAATCTTAACTATTAAGAAACCTAGAACAAGCTCTCTAAGTTTATTCAGACAACAACATTACAATTAAGAAAAACAAATCAATTTAAGTAATAATTATACAAGCATTGACTATTTAACTTAAGCTACTGATGAATGAAAAACAGAATACTCATTTTACGCTTAAAACCATAAGTATATTGGTCGTGACTTGTAGTAATAAGCAGATATCGATCCTACAAGGATTATGCTTAGGTACCACTTAATTCATATTAATCTTTGTTTAGGAACCTAAATTTTTTTATGGAAATAAATTGGAAAATTAAATTAAATTAAACAACTAGCAAAACACAAATGAAACTAAAAAATGTATAAACTTGGAATTCAAGATTTTCACAACTATAGATCACTTTTTCCCTATCTCGTCTCTCCTATTTTGTTAATTGAATTATGTTTCACCTAAGATGTCCTAATGTATTAACTACCATCTCTCAAGGTGTAATCAGTTGTCTCTAATCAAATTAAATGGAAATGATTAAGTAATCTCTCAATCTACAAAATCAATCCACAAATTCAATTAGTTATTAAGCTATCCTATGGGTCATCAATTAATTAGCCAAGATCTCTCTTTCAACTAATAAATTAACTTGATGAATGTAGGTCTATAGAATGCCAATTCTCATTGTACAATCCTACACAAATTACCTAACTCAATCTCGTAATATTCTCATTGTACAATCCTACACAAATTACCTAACTCAATCTCCCAATATATTGTAAGGTGTCTATATATATATATATATATATATATATATATATATAATATGAAGTCAATAGTGAAAGTGACATTGAATGAAAAGGTATAGGGGATATCTTATTAATCAATTTTTATGCCATATTTATATTTTGATATGAATTTTTATTTCAAAATTATATTATTTTCCTCTCATTTTCATTTTTATATTTTTAATGACATATCCAACTTTCAAGTTTTGTGGATAAAGTACAACTTATGAAAGGGATGCATCTAAAAAATAATTTATTTTCTAATTTAGATTTAATATGAATTTATTTACTCTTTTTTCCTCTTTGTATCATAATTTCTTATTCTTTATATGATTTCTTTTTCCTCATTCTTCTTATTAATATTCTTTCTCATGAAGAAATTTATTTATGGAAAAACTCCAATTTTCAAATGTTCTATAACAAACAATTTACTATAGAGCTTGATATTGTATATGTATAAAGTAATGAATTAGTAAATTCAATTCTTATTAATAAAAGAGCTCAATAGGAAAACAATTCATCCAAATTTAATAGAGCTCTATATTCACTTGAAATCAACAATTTAGAGATTTCTCTTTTCATTATTTAATGAACAATTATTCGAGATCATTTGTCCTATCATCTATTATGGTTATAAATTATGTATAGAAATTTAATATTCTTTCATTTATTAGATCATTATTATTATTATTCAACTTCATTATAAGATATGTCAGTTGTTATTGAATGACTGAGGACTTGTCTAATATGTTTAAATTGCCTTACTTAGTCCAATATGCGGAACTTGCTAATCAATGGCGACCAAAAGTTGTCCACTGTGATCATTTGGCTTATGTCACAAAGAAAGAAATTTCATACTATACCGATCAGAAAACATTATGAAATTTATTAGTACCCAGTTTTAGATACCAGTTAGTATCATACCGATTAGTACCAAAAATACCTATGAAACACCAAGTAGATTTGCAAATTTCAAAATAATGAGGACTTAATTTATAAAAAAAAAATCCCTAAATCACCACCCCTTAACTTGGTTGCCTAACTACCTTGCCTCTACCTCAATTCATTCGCACCCTCACCAATAACCTTCCCAATCTGCTTTCCTCTCAACTCAGTCGACCTTCATCACTATTTCTCCTTTCCTGCTATTGCTTCTAAGTTTTTCATTGTTGTCTGCATCATACTGCTTGGTTCCTTCTGCAATTTTGCTCCTTTTTATTGTCACAATTTGCACATTATCAATTGCTTCTCCTCTATCTACTCCTCATCATTTGCTCTAGCTCCTCCATCTCATGTTACTCCTCTGTCATCCTCTCCTTTCACCATGTAATAAGATGTCATTTGATTATGTTAGTAAGATTAATTTTGGTGCTTTAATGGTGAAATTAATATTTAATTTGTTTTATAAGGTGAAAAATGGAGATTGCATCAAATTTCAGCACTATTTGTCAAAATCACAAATTTTAGAAAATGTTGATAGATTACTGCAATAGATAAGGGAGATCACGCCTAATGCTAGATTCATCCCAATAGTTTAAATTCAATTAGGAGACTTATTCCTATCCCTATTATGTAGGGATTTGAAACTGCTTAGAAAGGAATCTTTACAAGATAGAAGGAAGTCAGTTTTTAAATAGGAAGGGGGGCGCGGATTGTGACAATCACTTCTTCGTAATACCCTTTTTTTTCTTGGTGTTCTCTCTTGATATTTCATCTATTTTTGGGGTTGAAACAATAATAATGTATGGCTAAATCCAACTATTATGATTCAAAGAGATTCAAAACTCTAATTGCAACCTAGTGAAGTTTTATTCTAAAGTTGGATTTTTGTTTTAATTTAAGTATTTCTTATCTTATGTTCTTATATTTCATGAATAATTAATATTGATTACTCTGACAAATTAATTTGTTATTGATTATTTTATAGTTATCTATGAATTTAGTGATTTGTAATTGTCATGAATTGTTGGTACAAATAGCAAATGGGTTATTAAGAATTTTAATATTTAACTTATAAGAAACAAGAAAAATAAATTGATTAGTTTTATCTATCTCAATTATTTAATTTAAGATTTGATCTTTTTCATTAAGCTTACGGCTATCATTTAATTGATATGGAATGCTATCATACTCAATCAATTGATGATAAGTTTTGGTTTGAATGTTGAGTTTGAACAAATTAATTTAGGAAAATTTAAGACTTATTATGGCTATCCTAATATATTTTAAACTAATTGTTAAATTGTGAAAATTATTCTTTTTAGACCAAAGATCAAAGTTACAATTAGATGAGATCTTTCCTTTTAATTAGAGTTAAGTATTATTGAATTTCTCACTTTGACACTTAGTTGATTAATTTTAATTCCTTGTTAATTTTAGATAATTAGTTAATTCATCATAAACGTCCATTTTGTTTTATTAATTGAAATTTAAAAACTATTTTTAGTTCTTTTGGGGATTTAACCTGGTTCCATAACTATTTCCAAAAGTTCGTGAATTTGAATTAATTTTTAAGGCTTCCACAACCTTTTTAAAATTTTGGCATCATTATTGAGGAACTATTTTAGTTTCTTAGTTTTTCGCGTTATTTTACAATTTACTACTAATCTCTTGTCTTATATGACTTAATCTTCTTATACTGGTAAATTGCAAGATAATCTAAAATATGAGAAGACAATGTGTCATTTAAGGAAAGAGACTAAGCAAAGAAAAGGTCATTCACCTTTAGAAGTGAAATTTGAGATAAATCTAACAATTGGTGAAGATTATAATTTTCATGAAGTTGAAGAAAAGATGACAAATCCTAATGCTAGAGCATTGAGGGAGTTAGTGGTACCAAATGTGAATCAATAACCCTTATGTACATGATCTCCAGATGGTGAGATCGATTTTGAATTAAAATCTGATTTAATTAACTTACTCTGTATTTTTCATGGTCTTGCAAATGAAGATTCATAAAAACATTTG
The DNA here is from genome assembly GCA_027575705.1 of Erythroxylum echinodendron. NCBI lineage: Eukaryota > Viridiplantae > Streptophyta > Magnoliopsida > Malpighiales > Erythroxylaceae > Erythroxylum > Erythroxylum echinodendron. The sequence continues at coordinate 18,969,302 of JANZXR010000006.1, read as the reverse complement.
AAAGAATTTCATATTATTTGCTCTGGAATGAAACCACAAGGAGTGATAGAAAAACAAATTAATCTTAGGGCCTTTCCATTCTCATTGAAAGATAAGGAAAATGATTGATTATATTATTTTCCATCTGGCTCAGTGACAATATAGAATCAAATGAAATGGTTTTTCCTAGAGAAGTTATTTCCTACATCACAAGCTGTCAATATCATAAAGGAGATATGTGGGATAAGAAAATTTACTAGAAAAGCATTATGAATATTAGAAGAGATTTAAGGAGTTATGTGCTAGCAGCCCACACTATAAGATTCCTGAATAACTTTTGATTTAGTACTTTTATAAAAGTTTATTACCAATGAGTAGCAGCGTAGTAGAAGCATTTAGTGGAGGAGTTTTGGTAAACAAAACGTTAGAAGCAGTTAACCAATTAATTTCAAACAAGGCCAAAACTTCTTAGCAATTTGAGACAAAGATGGATAGAGCTATTAAGCAAGTGAATGAGGTAAGTAATACTAACTTTGAGGATGAAATTTTGGACTTGATTGCTCTAGTTTTGGCTATAAGTCAATTGCAATAAGCATAAGTGTGCAGAATATGCTAATTCCCTTAGCATCCTACAATTATGTGCCCTACATTGTAACAGGACTCCTTTTAAGAAACTACTGTAATAGGGGAATTTTCTAGTCAACCTCAACAAAAATATGACCTTTATTTTAATGATTATAATTTAGGATGGAGAGATCATTCAAACTTTATATATGGAAATTAAGGAGGGAAAAAAGGTATCAACCTCATAATTTCAATAGATAACCTCAAGTACTTACAAATGCTCAATCTCAATATTCAAATTCAGTTATGCCTTTCTTTTGAATTCTCTTTCTTTATCAATATTCTATTAGTGTTAGTTAAAATTGTTAAGGTACTTGCTACTAATACTTAACAACTTTAATAGGAAATAAGAGCAAGCCTTCAGAACTAAGGAAATTAAATAACTCAATTAGCCACCTCTATTGGTAAATTGGAAGCGTAAACATCGGGAAAGTTACCTTCACAAATGGTGGTGAATCCTAAGGAGAACGTGAGTGCAATGACATTGAGAAGGAGGAAGGAAATTCAATTTCGATCTTCCTTGCCAATGGAGGGAAAAAACATGAAGAAGGAGAGAAGAAAGATGAATCTAAAGCTTAAGGTTCAACAAAGGTAAAAGATTATTTGACTTTATCGATATCAACTAATGTACGCGTACCTTATTTTCCTTATAGATTAGCTAAATCAAAAGAAGAGAAATATGAAAGAGATATCTTATAGACCTTCAGAAAGGTAGAACTCAATATACCATTTGTAGAAGCAATCATGAAAATTCAAAAATATGCAAAGTTCTTAAAAGAACTATGCACAGATAAAAGGAAGCTAAGGCATAAAGAAAGAATAATATTGGGTAAGAATGTATTAGATATGATAAATGGAAAATCACTAGAAAAATGTAAAGATCCAGGTATGTTTACACTTCTTTGTGTCATTGGTGATAAGAAAATTGAGCATGCTATGCTAGAATTAGGTGCATCTATTAATGTCATGCCACAATTAATTTACCAAATCTTAAATGTCAATTCTTTGCAAGAAACTAATGTAATTATTTAGCTAGTCAATCATTCTTATGTGCCTCCTATTGGTGTTATAAAGGATGTTTTATTTCAGGTTAATGATTTGGTATTTCTATTGGACTTTTACACGTTAAAAATGGATGGAGATAATTTAGAACATACAGCTTCAATTTTGTTGGGAAGTTCATTTATGAAGTCGACTAAAAAGAAAATTTATATAGATAAGGGTAATCTTTCTGTTGAGTTTGATGGACAGATAATGAAGTTTGATATTTTCAAAATAATAAAGTACTAGAACCATTTTCACTCCGTTTATCATATGGATATTATGGATTCAATTGTGTAGGATATTTTTAAAGAAGAAAGTGTTAATGATAAGTTGGAGTTTAATGCTAAACTAAAAGTGAACGAGCAAGTTGATGAAACTTTTGAAGTAACAGAATCATTATCAGCGATGCTATTAGATTAAAAAATTTTAAATACTGAAATCACTATAATTTACAAGAAAGTGTTATCTTTTATTTTATAGGCTTCTTAGATAAAATGGAAGGCCCTACTTGGTCATCTAAAATATGCCAATTTGGGTGAAGGATAGTCACTACCTATGATCATCTAAAAAATATTGACTACTGGGTAAGAGGAAAAGCTAGTAGCACTTCTAAAGGACTACAAAAATGCAATCTATTAGACCTTAGCTGATATAAAAGGCATAGGTCTAGAAATTTGCATAACATAGGATTCTTTTATAAGATAATGCTAAGCCAATGAGGGAAGTATAAAGAACACTTAATCCAATAATGAAAGATGTGGTAATGAAATAAATTTTAAAACTTTTGGATGTAGGTGTAATTCAATAAATATTAGATTTATGCTGAAGAAAATTAAGGTGTCATTAATACAAAATTAGAATGATGAGTTGGTGCTAATAAGGGTGCGAAATGGGTGACAACTGTGCATAGTCTTTAGGAAGCTTAACTTAGCCATAAGAAAGGAATATTTTCCATCACCCTTTGCAAATCAAATGTTATAAAAATCTGCTGGTAAATCATGTTTTTGCTTTTTGGATGGATTTTTAAGTTTCTACCAAATAGCTATTAATAGTTGTGTAATTGCATGTGTTTTAGGGTTGAATTTGTTATTTATTTAGTGTGAATTTGAGTTATGTGTGTGCATTTAGGGTGTAATTATGTTAGTTTGTGTGTTTTTAGTGTTTTTTATGGGTTAGATTAAGTCTTTAAGCTTAAATGTTATATTTTTGAGGTGTTGTGATGCGTTTGTTAGTGTTTCAGGATAAACGGGAAAGAATAGCTAAGATTTGAGGAGATTCAGCCTAAAGCCATAGGCCACGATCATGCACATCAGGCCACGATAATGACAAAGAGCGTCAAGTCGAAAAGGTTAAACAGTAGGCCACGATTATAGCAGGCAGGGCCACGATCGTGCCCTACGTCAGTATGATTTTACAGGATTTTGTAGACCATTTCCAACCCAACTTTGACCTAAGGCTTCCACAAAATAAATATAACATGATGTGACAGTCGGATAGGAGTTTTTTAGAGAGCTAGAGAGTCGTGAAGAGAGCATCATTTCGTCAATTCCGAGAAAAACCTAGAGAGAGATCAAGTGATTGAGGAAGGAGATGAAAGAAGAGAGACATGGAGATAAGTTTAACGCGAAGTACTTCCCGAAATAGGTGGTTTCCTGCAATCGTTACCTCTGAGATCCGCTTTGACAGTTTTTCTTATTTTTATTTAGATTTTATGGATTTATGAAATTGGGATATTCATTAGAAATAGTGTTGTTGAGTGTTGATTTACTGTCTATACTCATCTTTCAGTTTTTTAGTTCTTGAGATTAATAAAGTTTATTTGATTGTATTTTCTTTCGATTTAATTGTGATTTAAATTCTGTTCTTAACAACTTAGCGATAAACTAAGAGGGTGAGCTAGGTAAAAATCATCGATTTGGGCTAACGAGAGTTAGGTGAATCGACAGGTAAAGAATTAAATCAAACCGGTAGAGTTGTGTAATCAGAGATCGAACATAGATTCACGGTAGGTTTTTAGAAAACTTCGAACTAATTTAGGTTTTGCATCAATCACCAATCGAGAGATCAAGATTCTATAATTTAAATTAAGGATCATCAATTAAGGTTAAGAATTATAACTCGAGAGAGAGTAATTCACCCTAGGATCATCTAGGCCTGTTAAGTCAAAAATTACATAATTTGTTGGATTTCCTTTAGTTTCGAATTATATCCCCTTTCTCTCACTTGGCTATTTCTAGGTTGATTTCGGATTGTTATGTGAGTTGCTATTTTATGACTTTTCTGCACTTTAAATTCTCATATTTGATTATTGATTGATTTAATTTCTGCACAAGTTAATTGTTTATAATTATTGTAGTTTAGGGCGATCTTAGATTTAGAACTAGTTAGCCTTCCTCATGGGATCGATACCTTAGGTACTATGCGAATGACCCATGCACTTGTAGAATTTACCAAGGTTAAAAAAAAAGTAAAACTTAGCGCGTTTATCCTTGTGAACATGTTTTTGGCGCCGTTACTGGGGAAGGGGAAATTTAGTCTATAGTTTAAGGCATTAACTTATATTTGATTTTCTATTTTTATTTTTATTTTGTTCGTTTTACTTTGAAATTGTGCTCTTTCATGAATACACGAGTCACGAGAGGTTCGAGTCATGCAGCTGAAATGTTAGATTCAGATATAACGCGATTAGAATGAACCTTGAGGAAAGTTCGGCGAGAGGAAGAAGAAGAGATCGAGAAACCATAAATGGCTGAGGAATTTCAAAAAAATATGGATCAAGAAGTTACCCCTGGAAAGTAACGATAAAGGACCCTCTTGGACTTCATGCGGCCAGGGTTTAACCTAGCGAACTAAGGAGTGGCTAGACTACCTATTCAAGCCGTCTCATTCGAAATCAAGCCAGCCCTCCTGAATATGCTTTAGCCAAACGTCTAATTTTTTGGATTGGTGAATGAAGATTCGAACGCACAGATCATCATGTTTCTTGAGATTTGTGATACTTTTCGGTATCATCAGATGTCGGAGGACGCTGTTAGGATTAGGTTGTTCCCTTTTACACTTAGGGACAGAGCAAAGGTTTGGTACCACTTATTGAGCCCCACCAGTATTACAATGTGGGAGCAGTTTGTACGTGCCTTCTTAGATAAATACTCCCTGTTAACGAAGACCACAAAGATCATAAAGGAAATTACCAATTTCCAGCAACGTGACATGGAGTCGATTTATGAAACCTGGGAGCGTTATAAAGACTTGGAGAGGAGATTTCCATATCACAACCTACCCAAGGAATTCCTCTTGTAGATATTCTATAATGGAGTAAACGCACCTACTAGGGGCATGATCGATGCAGCGTCAGGAGGATCTTTGATGTGTAAAATGATTGATGAAGCAGAGGAGTTTATTGAAGAGATGGTGAGCAATAACTGCTTATGCGAGAGTGAGAAAAGTAGGCAACCTACTACTTTTATAAAGCATAAGGGAGTTTTCATAGTCGATCTGATGACAGAGATGCAAGCTAAGATCAACAATCTGACGTGACAACTTAGTAATATGAAGGCGTCATCTTCCACTCAAGTTAAGGACATGCAAGCAAAGTGTGAGTTATATGGTCAAGTAGATCATGATATTGTGGATTGCTACCTGATGAGAGAGGATAACCAGGAGCAAGTAAATTACATGGGGGTGCAATTTAGAAGAGGAGGGGGTAATAATCCCTACTCCAACACATTCAACCTCAGGTAGAAGAATCACCCTAACTTTCCTGGTTGAGCAATAATAATGGAGGGTAGTTCAGGACTCAAGGGCAATTAGGATTCTAGCAGGATAAGACAAGCTCGATGGATTAAAAGTTGGAAAGGATTTTGGACAAGATAAGAGGTATAGAGGAGGCATATAAGAGGCTCAAGAGTAAATTTGAGCAAGTTACGAAGAATCATGCCTCATCTATACATAATTTAGAAGTCCAAGTGGGGTAGCTCGCGGAAGCAATGTCGACTTGAAATGTTGAAACTCTTCCAAGCAACATCGAGTCTAACCCAAAGGAGCGTATCATAGTCATAACTCAGACTCAGGATAGAGAAACCACACAAGTGCATGAAAAGGTAGAAGATAGAGAAAAAGGTCAAGTAGTTGAAAAAGACCTTTTGATTGAGCCCACGATGGAGTTAATTTAAGTAACTCGACGGGTATTTCTGTTTCCTATTATGTAGCAACGAGAGTTAGATGCAAAGAGGGAAGCAAATTTTTTTGATAATTTGATCATAACAAAGTCGAGGAAATGACAAACCAAATACAGTCGAAGCTCAAACTAGAGGAGTCTGTTAAGAAGAAGGTTGAGGAGCAACAACTGGAAGCAAAACCTAACATAGTGATGAAGAAAGATGGACCAGGGGATTTTTTCATCCTCTATAGTATCAACAACATTATTATAGACAGTGCATTTGTGAACTTAGATGCAAGCATAAATATGAAACCTTATGCTTTCAGTCTCAAATTAGGGTTAGGAAAGTTAGTGCCCACCAAATTTTTTGTAAAGACGGCTAATAGAACTTCGCATAGACTGATGAGAATAATTGAAGATGTGCTAGTAAGGCTCAGTAAGTTTATCTTTCCCATAGACTTCTTTGTTTTGAGCATCAGTGAAGATGAAGACACTCAGGTGATTCTTAGGCGACCGTTCTTAGCCACTGCGCGCTCAATTATTAATATGGATGGGGGCAAACTAACTCTACAACTAAGGAAGGAGCATATAACCTTCAAGGTGACCATTAGATAGTATGGAACTCCTTCACCTCTAGTGGATGTCAAAGAAACTGAGCCTTGAGGTGAATGGGAGGACATCGAGTATCCTACAAATGCTTCTGAAAGAAGCACTCTCGAAAGAGAAGGCGAGGCAAAGAAAATCGCAAGGACGGTGGTAATTGCAGTATGGTAGCCAAGGTACAGACGCTACGAATAATGGAAATGCTACCATTGAACTAGTCATTCCAACCCCCGTGAGCTTAAAAGAGCGTCGAGCTACTGACGTAAAAGAAGCGTTGCATGGTAGGCAACCCATGGGGAAAAAATGGTTCAGTCTTTTAATTTTGTTAGACCAGTTGAATTCTGTAGTTAGGTTTATTTTTGTTTTTGTCAAATAAAAGAGGGAAAAGGAATAGGATTTTAGAATTACGGGAAGATTGTGCAAATATAAAGGGAGAAGTGAAAAATGGCTACAAAAGAATTACGAAGCGAAAGAGAAAGACTGGAAAAAGAGTCAACAAAGGATTAGGGTATAGCCACTGGCCATAACCGTGGCCTAACAGGTCACGATTGTGGCTTACAATTGAGTGTGCTATTGGTGGTACATCGCATGCCATGATTGTGGCCTGTGACTATGCAAAAATAGGGTAGGCATGATTTTTAAATGGAAGTTTTACCATTTTACCCTTTTTACCACCTATATATTTAGTTCTGACTTCTTTTTCACTTCACTTTCATTTCCATTTTATCTCCTTAGAATTTGAGTGACCAAACACTCTAACCTCTCACTAGAAATTTTAACCTTCCGAATTCTTCCACATCCTATCTTAAACATGCCACATATTAAGCATTCAGCTCGACGGGAACCCTTTGGAAGACAGCAAGTTGCAGGTCAGGGAAGAAGGAACCGAGCGGCGAACTTTAGAGCACAATTTCCCATATATATAGAGGAGGAAGGTATTCATTTTCGATCCCTTCGCTTTAGACAAATTGTAGCTCCTAGTTACTTTGACGTTGACATATTAGGTAAGCTAGAACTGCATGAGCGGATAAAGAATCTAGTTGAGAGAATCCAGTGGAGCCAGTTCATATGGTTCTAATTCCCTGTGTATGAAGAGCTTACATTAGAATTCTTCACGTCCTTGAATTTGACCCTAAGAACATGAAAGAATTATGGTTTAGATTGGGAAGACAAGCATACAAACTGAATGTTGAACTCATATGTGAGATGTGGGGATCCCCGAATCCACCATCGTTGATCAATATGACGATTTTCGTGTCTCCCAATATTGGCATGAGTTAATTGGAATTGAGTGATTCTACGCAAAGAATGCGCACAACAACATTATCTGGTCCCGTGAACACTTGCTGCTGCACAAATTTATATGCTAGCTAGTTATTGACAAGTTAAAAACCAGGAACATTTTATACTGTGGTGCATGGATCACAGTATTCCATTCTGCACATCCACGTATGTGCTGAATGCCATTGCTACAGTTCCGTGCAAACGGAGCAACCATTTTGGAATGGGATACATAGTGTCTGCCATTGCAGAACATTTTGGTGTGGAGCGAAGGAGGTTAATAGTTCACCTCCCTGACTTCCTCAACCATTATCATTTATTTCGGGCAGAGTTCATCCATTCCACAAATATGAGTCTGCGGGAGATCTACGAAAAGACACATGTGCAAACCAGGGCAGGTCAAGCAAGTTTGAGTTCAACGTAGCCTCGACAAGAGGAATATACTAGTGAGGAATCGGAAGAAGAAGAAGAAGAGGAGGAGCAAGGCTGGAAGAAGGTTTTGGATGCAATATCCAAAACTAACAGAACACTTGTGCACACACGACGTTAGAGTAGAGATATTCGACAGATCCATTGGCATTTCGAGTCTCAGGGTGTTCAATTTCCACCTCTGACACCATCACCACCTCCATCCCTTTGAGATTTTTTTTGTCTAACCTAAATTAATTTTTCTTTCCCAAATTAGCCTTCAGTTCTATTTTGTCTTTATATTCATATTTATATTTACTTTATTTTTATTGTTCATTTTATCCGTTCTTTGTTACTTTAATTTTTGTCTTTACCCTTTGTTTATGTGCTTGTGTGTACTTCCTTATCATATTGAGGACAATTTGTTGTTCAAATTTGGGGAGGGGATTGTGTGTTTTATTTTGAATGTGATTTTGCATACTGTATGATAGTATTAGGTTACACTGTGTGAATTGTGTGAATTTGTCAAGGGCTTAGATTGAGTGAAGTTTATTTAATTTTGGGCGTAGTCTATTAGGTTATGAACGATCATTAGCCTGTGAAATTAGTGAATTAGGGGGCCTTTGGATGAATATATAGCCTAATTAGGACTTAATGTAAATTTAGCACCCTCTAGATTGTCACATTCATTAATAATTTGAGTTCTTTTAGGTTAAATAGCTCAACTAATATTTTTCATGAAAACAAATAGCCAAAAGCAACAAGTTAAGTAATAAAAAAAAGTTATGTTAGTAAATCACTATTTTGCTGACCTTGGGGTTATGAATAGAGCTAGTAGTTAGTTGGAAGCGTGATCTAGTTGAGTAATCGGATAGCCACGCATTACAAATGTATGCCTTTGCATAAAAGGCTATAATGACGTTTCAACCAAGCTGTTTAATAAAATGACTTAGTTGAGTAACCCGATTGCATTCATCACAAATGCTTGCCTCTGAGTAAAAGACTAAGTCTGGGTAAAAAAAATATCGTACTTGTAATAAGCTCGAATTTTCATGAAAATGTACTTAGGAACAGTTATAAAGTCTAAGGGACCAAAAAATTATTAATATGTGGGTACAATTAAAAAGGGTAAGTAAGTTAACACTTAGGTCTCGATTAAGTTGTATATTTAGTTCAAGCCCTAGACACATATTTTGTTTATTAATGGTTTGACATAATTGAATGATTATGTTCCAAATTAAATTTATTTCATGAAGTCAGAGCCATTTCCTCATTATTACATTATGTGTTATGTGTTATGTGTTATGTGTTTTTGTATGTTTTGTTGTTTTGTTTGCTTGAGGACAAGCAAACGTTTAAGTGTGGGGATGCTGATATTTATGTAATTACATGTGTTTTAGGGTTGAATTTTTTATTTATTTAGTGTGAATTTGAGTGGTGTGTGCATTTAGGGTATAATTATGTTAGTTTATGTGTTTTAATATTTTTTATAGGTTAGATTAAGTCTTTGAGCTTAAATGTTATATTTTTGAGGTGTCGTGATGCGCTTGTTAGTGATTCAGGGTAAATAGGAAAGAACGATGAAGATTTGAGGAGTTTTGGGCTAAAGCCATAGGCCACGATCGTGCACATCAGGCCATGATCATGCACATTAGGCCACGATCATGCATATTAGGCCACGATCATGACAGAAAGGTTAAACAGCAGACCATGATGTGCCCTGCATCGGGCTGACAGAAAAACTCAATTTTGTAAGATTTTTGTGGATCGTTTCGACCTCGACTTTGACCTAGGGCTTCCATAAAATAAATAGAACATGATATGATAGTCACAGAGGAGTTTTTGGAGAGCTAGAGAGTTATGAAGAGACCATCATTCCGTCAATTATAAGAAAAACCTAGAGAGAGATCAAGAGATTAAGGAAGGAGACGAAGGAAAGGAGACACGAAGATAAGTTTGATGCGAAGTACTTCTTGAAACAGGTGGTTCCCCGCAGTCGCTACCTCCGAGATCCACTCTAACAGTATTTCTTATTTTTATTTCTATTTTATGGATGTATGAAATTTGAATATTCATTGGAAATAGTGTTGTTGAGTTTTGATTTATTGTTTATACTCACCTTCGGGTTTTTTAGTTCTTGAGATTAATAAAGTTTATTTGATTGTGTTTTCTTTCAATTTAATTGTTATTCAAATTATGTTCTTAATAACTTAGCGATAAATTGAGAGGGTGAGCTAGGTAAAAATCATCGATTTGGACTAACGAGAGTTAGGTGAATTGATAGGTAGAGAATTGAATCAAACTGGTAGAGTCGTGTAACGAGAGATCGAGTATAGATTCCTGGTAGGTTTTTAAATAACTTAGAACTAATTTAGGTTTAGGTCAATCACAAATCGAGAGATCACATTCCATAATTTAAATTAGGGATCATCAATTAAGGTTAAAAATTATAACTCAAGAGAGAGTAATTTACCCTAGGATCGTCCAGCTCCGTTAAGTCAAAAATCACATAATTGGTTAGATTTCCTTTAGTTTCGAATTAAATCTCCTTTTCTCTCACTTGGCTATTTCTAGGTTTATTTCAGATTGTTATATGAGTTGCTATTTTGTGACTTTTCTGCATTTTAAATTCTCATATTTGATTATTGATTAATTTAATTTCTGCACTAGTTAATTATTTAGCATTATTGTAGTTTAGAGCGACCTTAGATTTAAGACTAATTAGCCTTCCTCGTAGAATCGATATCTTAGGTACTACGCGAATGACCTGTGCACTTGTGGAATTTACCAAGGTTAAAAAAATAGTAAAACTTAGCGCGTATAACCACGCGAACAACTATTTCCTGTAAGGATCAATAAATGACCATATTTACATGTCCTTTTAGAATGTATGCCTTTAAGATGATTTCACTGTTTATAAAGATTCATTTGATGATTGCTTAAATCATATATCCAAGGTTTTTAAAAGGTGTGTTGAAATAAATTTGGTGTTGAATTATGAAAATGTTATTTTATGGTTAATCAAGTCATCATTTTGGGACAAGTGATTTCATCCAAAGGTATAGAAGTTAATAAGTAAAACGTGGATTTAATTGTGAACTTACCTTACCCTGCAAACGTTATGGAAGTTTGATCTTTTCTTGGACGTACAGCATTTTATTGTAGGTTGATTAAATATTTTTCAAAGATTATGATACCATTGTCAAAGTTGGTACAAAAATATGTGTCGTTTGAATTTGAGAAAGAATGTCAATAAGCTTTTAAAAAGCTCAAAGCATTATTAACAAGTTTGCATTAACCACAAAATTTAAATTTACCATTCGAAATCATATTTGATGCTAGCAACTATACAATGGGAGCTATTTTAGACCAAAAGATCAGGAAACAAAGTCATGTCATCTATTATGCCTCAAGAACATTGGATGCTACATAGTGGAATTGTTTAATAACTAACAAGGAGCTTTTAACAATTGTTTTTGCTTTTGATAAATTTAGATCTTATTTTCTTGATTGTAAATTTATTGTGTATTCTGACCATGCAACATTGAAATAACTTTTCGCAAAAGAGTCCAAACCAAGGTTGATATGATGAATTTTGCTGCTTCAAGAGTTTGATTTAGCAATAAGGGATTGAAAAGGAGCATAAAGTAGTAGATCATCTGGGTAGGTTGGTAAGGAATGAAGATATTTTACCTATTTCTGAAACTTTTTCTTATTAGCAATTTTTTTAAATGAAAGGTATGGTTCCATGGTACATATACCTTGTTAATTATTTAGTTATTATAACTTTACCTAATTAAATTATCAATTTTAAGAGGGAAAAGATAAGGAATGAGGCAAAATATTATGTTTAGGATGAACAATAATTGTGGAAGTTCTTCTATGATCAAATTATTAGACTTTGTGTACCAGAGGATGAATATCATTTTGTCTTTTCTTTCTGTCATAATTATGCATGTAGTGGTCACTTTAGTATTAAATGTTTAAAAAGATTTTTTTATTAGGAAACTTTGTTTAAACATGCTTATGTGTTTTTGTAAAAGTTATGTTAAATGCCAAAAGATAAGTATGTTATCTCATAGAAATGAAATACCTCAACCCCCAATTTTTATAATCGAGATATTTAACTAACGGGGCATTGATTTTATAAGACCTTTTCCTTCATCTTGTGGTTTTTCTTACATACTTTTGACAGTTGATTATGTTTCAAATTAAATGGCAATAAAATCCGCCAAGACTAATGATTCTACCGTTGCTGTAGATTTTATAAAGTTTAATATTTTCGGTACATTTAAAGTTCTACAAGCTATAATTAGGGATTGTGGAAGCTGTTTTTTTCAACAAAGTAGTAATAACTTTGTTTAAAAAGTATGGAGTGCATCATCAAGTAGCCACCACTTACCATCTATAAATGAATGGGTAATAAAAAATATCAAATATAGAAATGAAATCTGGTTTAGAAAAGATGATAAATTTAGGAAGAAAGGATTGGAGTTTACATTTAAAAAATGCTCTTTAGGCTTATCGTATGTCACCTAGAAATTAGTCCATATGTCACTCAATAATTGCTGCCATTTGTCAATTAATTACTAGTCTATTTGTCATTCATTTATCTATACCAAATGTCACTCAATTTATAGGCTTAGTCATCCTAATTTTTCATGTATCAATTTGTCTGACCATGGCCTTTTTCATAGTCCAAATGTACATATTAATTCATCAATTTCCCAATTTATAACATCTAATTCCAAATTACTACTTGGATTCCAATCAAACCAAAATTCAAGACATAACAATTCACAATTTATATCATGTTCATTTTAAACCTTTCATACCCTGCAACATGTCAATTGAGTGCATATACTATCTTTGCATTGTGTATAAAATCATAATTCATGTGTGTATGCAAATGATATGCATATAAATGAAATACATTTCATGAATTCCCATTGCTATTACTCATGTGCAATGGTTTAAGGCCTTAGTATGTTGTGGAAACTGACTACTACATCTACATCAGCGAATAAGGTTATTACAATTTTGTTATTAAAATATGTTATTACTTCAATTTAAATATTTACTATAAATACCTTTCAAATGGATACATCCATCTATATTGAACCGGACCATCAAATTTAGCCTCATGTGTTAAATGCATAGGTAGATGCTCAATACAGTCAAAAAAGCTTGGAGCGAAAATCCCTTCTAATTTGCACAAAATTATTGGAATTTCCTTTTCTAATTTTTCCATTTCAGCCAACTTTATTTTAGATGATGTTAAGCTTTTGAAAAACAAACTTAATTATATTATAACTTCTCAAACCTTATTCGGTAGCAACTCCCGAAATGCAATTGGAATTAGCCTTTGCATAAATACATGACAATCATGACTTTTCATCCCAAAGAATTTGTACTTCTTTATGTCCACACACCTTGTCAAGTTTGAAACATAACCATTGGGAAATTTAATTATTTTCAACCATTCACAGAAAATTTCCTTTTTTTTTGGTCCAAAGTGTAATATGCTTTCTGATATTTACCATTATGAAGATCTTTATCTAACTCATTCCTTCTATAAAAAATTTTCAAATCAGCTTGTGATTTTGCATTGTCTGTTGTCTTCCCTTTAATGTTCATTATGGTATTGAACAAATTGTGAAAAGTATTTTTCAATATACATCACATCTTAATTATGATGTATCAAATTAGTTTTCCAATATGGCAAATCCCAAAAGATGCTTCGTTTTCTCCAGCCAAAATTTTTACTAATGCTTGTATTAATTTCATTGGCTTCAAATTCTGTAACTTTTAATAATCCTAATTCATCAATCTCCTACAATATCTCTTCACTAGCTTTGTGAGGGGGAGGAGGTGTTTGTATCATCCTATTCTTAATAACCTCTTGTTTATTGCATCTATATGGAGATCTGAAGGAAGAAATTTCCTGTGGTTGTCAAACCAATATGTTTTACCCTGGTTTGGAAGATAAAACGCATCAGAATTATTACCACAATAAGGACAAGCCAATTTTCCTATTTAGCTCCATCTAGATAATATAGAATATGCCAAAAAATCACTCATAGTCTACATCAAATCTCCTCTCAACACAAAATTTTCTTTCATAGACACGTCATATGTCTCCACACTATATTCTTAGTAATGCTGCAATTTAGGTATCAATGGTTATAAGATAAATCAACTATATGCTTTGGATTTATAAGCCCTAGCACAGTCATTGTTAAGGATATATATGCCTCATTCATACACATCCATAGAGGCAAATTATAAGGGGTAACTATGATTGACCATGATAAATATTATTAGCAGAATTGACCAAAAGGTTGGAATCCATCCGTTGACAATCCCAACCTAACATTTCGACTTTCAGCTACAAACTCATAATTGGTATTATTGAAATGTTTCCATGCCAATGCATAAGATGGATGACTCATTATTTTATCTTCCTGTTCATGTTCATTATGCCATCTTATATGAGATGCAATAACATCAGAAGCATATAGTCTTTGAAGCCTCAGAGTTAGCGGGAAATAATTCATCCGCTTCGAGGTTAATAATTTCTATTTCATAGAATGCTTTCTAAGCTTGAACATAGATTGACCATAAAGTTTACATTTTTGTAATTCCATATGATCTACGTAATACAACATACATCCTAGTTTGCAACAATCAAAATTTTCAATAGGCAAACCAAAACCCCTAATAAGTTTCTTCATATTGTAAAAACTATCAACCATTATATGATCAGGAGGCAATGGTTCATTATACCATTTAAGAATTTTATCAAAACTACAGTCAGAAATATGCCTTTTAGACTTTATGTTCAATATTTAAGCAATTGAAGACAATTGGGTCATTGTCTCATAATTTGGCCATAATTCTTGGTCAGTTGAGTGTAGTAAGTCAAAAAATTGTTTTGCATGTAGGTTTGGTTCTTCTTCAAGATTTTCTATATTTTCCTGAAAGGTATAACTGGATGAATCATAAACCATTTACAAGTAAGGATTTTCAGTTGGACCTACATTATTTTTTCTAAATCCAGCCCCCTTCAAACTCATCCATATTTATTGACAAATTTACTTCATTACCCCTTGAGGTACTACAAATCAATGGCCTCCCATATCGTGTCCACTCAAAATAATTTGGAACAAACCCTTTTCTCAACAAATGGTCATTCACTTCATCAATAGGAAGGAAATGAATATATTTGTACTTCTTACTTGGACATCTGATCTTTGGGTCATCCATATATGCATGTTGAGAACATGCATAATGAATAAAAGCTTCAACTCCTTCAACAAACTTAGGATTAGTGAAATCATCATGGGTTCATCCTCTATACGTCCAAGATCTTATTAACATTACTCATTTATGCAAAACTGTTAACTTAAAAAAGTGATTTCATAGTTAGTATCCTTCATGTCCCTTAAATTTATAGAACATTTAAACTTTACACAACATCCCCTAAGTATTAATCAATTTAATTAATCACCTACAATTGATTTCAATACTGTGGTACCTGACATTGTTTACACCTGTAAATCAAGAAAGCTAGTTCTCACTATGACTTCTAGCTCGTGGAAAATTTCACCAATAAGTCTCACAGGAGCTACATCATGGGTTTCCAGCCTGTATACTGTCATAGGAGTTTATTATGCAAAGAACTGTCATGTCTATTAAACCTATTTCTTGTGTTAATGCTAAGTTTGAATTAATCACATTAAAGTTGAAGCATTTATTTTTAAATTAATTACCTACAATTGATTTCAATATTATGGTACGTGACATTGTTTACACCTGTGAATTAAGAAAGAAAGTTCTCGCTGTGACTCCTAGGCTCATGGAATTTTTTACCGATAAACTTTGCGGTAGATGCATCACGGGTTTCCAACCTATATACTGTCCTAGGATTTATTATGCCTCTAATGATATCATTACCTATGGAAGGAAATAACTCCACTTTGAATTTTGAAATAATCACCCAGTTATCATCAAAATCATTAATACCAAACCTTGAGCTAACTCACTATATCACATATCTTTTGAAACATAATAATTAATGCAATCATCAATCAAAATAACATAAAACTCATAAGACTTAACACCAATGTAATGTGAAATCTACATACAATTTAAAATGTATGAATACTACCGCTAGAACACCCTAAACATAAAACATATACCATAATTATATGTCAACAATCACACCATTTTACAACAATTAAGCATACATAATCCTCTATAATTGAACAATTTATGTAACATGTAATAAATCATATAAATTGCATTTAAATTTTTAATAATAGAGAAAATGAAAATTCTAACGACCCTAATTGATATACATAACTTGTTTCTTATAAGAATCATAACTTAAACTCTTTTTATTATGAAAAATTGATCAGTTGCTACCTAATTTTCTACTAATGATGATATATAACTACTAAAAATGCTTTCCTCTTAGAATTTGTTTCTTTTATACCTCCTATCATTTCTCTAGATGTTCTCTCATCTTTCATATGTTCTTTTTTTTATAAATTGTTGACTAGTCTTTAGAATTTCCTTCCATGACTAGTTCGATCAATTGATATCTTCGAAATTCCAATTTGATCAATCAATGTTTTGATTTTGCCTTTAAAAGCTTAGTTCAGTTAACCAATAGCCTACAATTTTGTAAATACTCATACATCGGTAGATCAAATGGAGTTTTATTTAATTAATATTCTTAATAAATCTCCAAAACTAATGCAAATATGTATAAACACTAACCTCAACCAAAATTAGTCTATTCTTCATTATGCTTACAATTCATCAATTCTAAACCTCCTAACATCATAATCATTTTTAGAAACTGATCAAAAACTTCATGAACTTTAAAACTTTACATATAATAAAGTTTAAACATCCAGAATAAAAATAATCATAGTAATGAATAAATTCATAGTCTTACATTTTGTTTTTATTTGTTAAACTTTCGTAGTTAAGAAAATGACGTGGGCTTTAGATTTTCTATTTTTGTTTTTCAAACCTAATTTTTATTCACTACACATATATTACATTATTATTATTTATTATTAATTACTAATTACTAATAAAAATTTATGAATATTATTATTTAATTATTCAGCTATACATATTTCATTATATTTTAAAATATATAAATACACAAATTATTTTGAATTAGAATTTATTAACAATAAAATTATACAAGAAAATTATTGCGATATCAAATTCGGCAATAATTCCACCTTGTTTTGTTAGGAAATGTGGTAATACGAACTCATTCTTAATTTGGAGAATTCAATTATCCTGATTTGTGAAATATGATTCACAATGATTTTATACCAATGCAGTTGGTACCTTGAGTTCCATGAATTCAATTATTGGTTTCTTTTCCTCTATTAAAGGCGAAAATAAATAATGGAATGCCAACGAATACCAAAGAAGCACATGTAAGCTCAACTCCAATTGAAATTTATCGCACTCTTCACTAATGATATGGATAAAACACTGTTAATATATATTGTTTTCTACTGACAACAAGAAAAGGCAAAATATAGATGGACATTATTTACCTATTGGCACAAAAGATTGAGGAGGGGGCTTCGGTTGCGACAGAGATAAGGACACTGGGACGTCGAGGACGGTGGCACAATGAGAATGAGAGGTGGGACAACAAACGATAGGGCTTTAGTAGGCACAGACAATAGCGAGGATGGCGACGACAAAAATGATGTCGACGACAAAAATGATGTCAACGACATCATTTTCCTTTTATTAAAAGAGTTGAAGTTGAAGCAAACGATGACTTTTACCTCTTAAAATTTACCAACAGAACTTACCAATGGAACTATATTCCGTTGATAAACCATTAACTTATTTATTCTGCCAAGTATTGCCGTCTTCTTTATCGACTGTAATTTTTTGTTGTCGCTAAATTCTGTCAAAAATTTTGTCGAGATAATTTTCCTCTATATTTACTGATGAATATTTATTCTGTCGTAAAATGAATTTTTTCTAATAATGTTACCAACAGAATGTGATTTTTCATTGGTAATTTGCTACGGTTTTGTTTCCGTTGATAATTTTCCGTCGCTAATTACTAATTTTCTTGTAGTGATTAATTGTATACAACAATGAATCACTATTGTCTCTTATTGTGTTCTGATAAATGGTTAGCCAAATAAAATGGTGAGAAGTGTCAAGGGCCTTAGACAAGGTGACCCACTATCCCTATATCATTTTATTATTGGAATGGAGATTTTCAACAAAATAATAAAAGGGTTATTGCATAAGAGAGAAAATTGTAATTTCCACTTAAAGTGTAAGAAGCTTAGGATAGTTAACCTAGAATTTGTTGATGATTTAATCATCTTCTCTAAGGTTGACTCATACTACATTCAAGTAATTATCACAACCCTGAATAGTTTTCAAAGCATATATGGTCTCAAGATCAATTATGATAAAAGTACTATATTACTCTCTTTAAGAGCAATGTATCAAAAAGCTTAGCTATTTATAATTACAGGGATGAAAATTGGGAATCACCCAAACCACATACTTGGGCATCCCTATTACCTCTAAAAAAATCACCCCAATTAACTATTTCCCTGTCATTGTAAAGGTTCGAAGAAGATTAGATAATTGGTATAATCACTCTCTATCCTTTTCTAAAAGGATGCAACTTCTAAATTCCTTCATTAATAACCTTCACATTTGCTAGCCTAGCCACCTATTCTTACCCAGGAATGTAATCAAGGCTTTGGAGAAAATTATAAGGAACTCCTTATGGTCCGAGGATAGCTATAAATATTCTCCTCCTAAGGTTAAATGGAAGGATGTTTACAAATTAAGACATGAAGGGGGGAACTAGAGATCAAAACCCTATGAATTATTAATTATCTATAAATAAAGCACATTTGGATAATATTAAATGACAAAGAATGTAACATCCCCTCACCAATTGCCATGAATAGGAGTGTATAAGTGTACAGTGACATATGCATACATTCATATATGCACATGCATAGTAAATAAGTGAATTCTTGCACATGAAATGTTTGTACATGCATACATGACATTTT
>JANZXR010000006.1:18936895-18950005 GCA_027575705.1 Erythroxylum echinodendron | reverse complement strand
TTTGGCATTTGAAGACAAAAAGCTTTCAAGTTCAGTTTTTAATGTCTGTATATTTTGATCTATTGTGACCTTTTCTCGTGGACTCTGTCGTTGAAAATGTTCCATGCAGCCATGATTTACAAAATTAGATGTTTGATGCCTTTCGTTCGTACGATGAATTCAAAGAAACCAACAGACAAATGAGAAACAACAGCATCCAATACAACACTTAATTTTATATATTTTTATTAATAAAAATGATATGATATAAAATATTAAAATAAATTTAAATAAATTTTTATTTTTATTTAATGTATAACTATTATTAGTAATAAAATATTTATTTTATTTTTAAAATAAAATTTACAATATAACTAACAAATTAAAAAAAATTGAAAAAAGAAAAGAGGGGGTGGAGTGAGAGGGGAGAGAGGGGAGAGGGAAATTATTTTAAAATTTTTTATTTTTAAATTTTAAATTAAAATTTGAAAATTTTGCAATTTATTCCCTATATTTTTCAAAATTTCCAGTACCGATCAATATTTGGCCGGTATCGGCCGGTACCAATCGGTATTTAAACCCGATACCGAAACTAATATTCCGGTACTATTTTTTAACCGACACGGTACATACCGACCGGTACGGTACGGTATTCATACTAATTCTTCACGCAGGGAAGTGAATATTAATTTTTAAAAAATGGCCTAAATATTGTATTTTCAATTCAATTTAACTTCTTTAGTTCTGAATTGTGATGAAATTTACTTATGAGTTAAAGTGAGTATCTTTCACATTTTCATATCAATAATCACTAAGTGTTATGGAATAAATTCATAATCAATTAATAACGTATCACTGTCTTATGCGGCTGTAGTGTGACCATTCTATCTCCTTATGTTTGTGGTTTTGGTGTGGTTGTTCTTCCCATCTTTATGAGTGCTTGCTGACATTTTCTCTTTTTGGTGTGAGACAGTAGCTATTGAAGAAGTTGTTAACATTAACAGAGCAAAACTACCGTAGAAGAACATTCATGATATTAGGAAGGAACTGTCATGATATAGAAGTCAGTCTTTATGGTTTATCTAGATTTTGATATATACATTGTTTGATTACCACTCTTGTCAATGAGTATTTGTTTATACGAACTCTGGAGCTATGAGAACTCACTTTGATGTAGACAATTATTTTATAGTAAATTATTTTTTAGACTAGGTCTGTGATTTTAATTGTCACATTGAAAATATTTTCACGTCAAAAACTTAGTGTTCCCCCGTACAATTTAATTTGTGTATTTATATTTACTCCTCATATTTTCTTTCAAACAAAGAAAACTTTTATTTTGCTCACCAGATATTTTCCTTTCCCAACATTTAAATGTAAAGATATGTCAATTTTTTGCTTCCATTTATTCGTTTAAAAAATTACAGATATCTTTATTTTCTTAACAAATACAAAATGTGACAGGCCTAATTTAACTGAAGTTTTTAACAGAAATAACATCATGTTATATTTAATACATAGTAAAAGTTAACTTACTAAAATGTAAAATAAATCAATAAATAAATTTTAAGTTAATTTTGTGTATAATAAGAAGAGATCTCAAGACAGGTAACAAATTTAACTTGGAAGTTTCTTGGTTACAAGGTTCACGTACTTAATTACAAACATGAAGTGCTGAAATAGCAGTGAATGTTCTTCTTACAAAGAGAGATTTACTTATGATGATGATGGGGTCTTCCAATAAGTAATTCTAAGAATAATATAGAATACCACACAAATGCTAGAAAGGTGAGTAAATCGTAGGAGATTAATTAGGGACTTGGCATTTATACCCAAATAAAAAGAAGTAACGGGTTATGCACGTTAATGTAATCCTAACTATCGTCTGCCGAAATGGATGGAGAACTGGAACACGGAATTGCAAGAATCAGTATGTCTTATATGTTTGAATTAGAGAGGTGACAAGATGTACTATTTTACGTATTACACCTTATATGTTAGACTTTCCCATATCGCACGTTTATTTTTTGGATGGAAATTTTTGTTGGTAATAGTTATGCATTGCTTTAATGTGCTTACTTTTCGAAGTAGTCTAAGAAGTTAACAAAAAGGGGTCAAATTCAACGATAAATATACTTAATTTTTAAAAAAAAAACTTCAACTTGATATCAAATAACCTTTAAAAAAACTTAACACTAAATATTTTATTTAATCTTTGAGGATTTAAAAAACTAATTAGTAATATGCATAATGTTATCCAGTTGTATCAAATTCTGGATGCAGAAAGAGTCCCATCCAACTAACAATTAGTCATTAGAATCGATGAGCTTTGATGGTAAATGACTTTTGTTCACCCATTAACTTCGTCGAAAGTATGTTTTCCTTGAAATAGAGTCCTACCGTCATCAAAGAAGAATCAAATTATGGAATTGCCGATCATGTAATATATATATATATATATGCATATATATACTGCACATGGATGATAAGCGTAGTTATGAACAAGGAAGATCTCTTACGACACGCATAAACAACGATTTAGTCCATGCAACGGATCTATATCAATGTAAGGTACATCTTCAGGTCAAGTTTTGCAGGTTGGGTTGGTATGATTGGTTTTGAAGAAAATGGCCTACGAAGCGAGAGATTGTTTACTATAGTTCCTCAGAAAAAGTCATGGTGAAATTTTGTGGTCAGCTTTGTCGTCTCAACCAAACATCTCTCGAGTTTCGTAAGATAAATACGAAAAAGGGCTGGATGATTGGGAAGAAATTTCCAATACACTTTAGGAAATGGAAAAGTCCCACGTTACTCAGGAGGGCTACGGTGGAGTAGCTGGGGCTTCTCAAATAAGCGTAGTAGGGGCTTCTCAATTCTTATTATAAATGAAGTCACTTTAAAATTTGTGAGGCAGAACTTTGCCACTTGCAAAGAATCCTGCCCAGCTTAAATCCAGATTAATCGATTGGCTATATAGTATCATATATTAGGTAACTTTCACAACAAAAGATGCTTGCATCACGTACACTAATGGATTCCACGTCATAACACTTATTATACATTATTAATTTCTTCTAACATAATAACCCATTTCTGTTTCCAACGTACCAATTTTTTTGTTTTCTTTAAAACCCTGATCTAGATTTAACCTAGAAGATAAGATATAGAATTCTTTAATTTATTGAAGGTACGTATAATGCTTTTATCATTTTTATACACCTTTAATTATTCTCTAAAACATCCATTTTCTAACCAGAGCATAGAATTTTCATAAATGAAATCATTCCAACTACAATTACACTTATCACCTTATAGATTGTTGGTGTTGATGAGATTCAAAAATAAAATATTTAACAAGTTAACAAAAACCTACTTCTTAAAGCACAGAACTAACTTTAACTTGTATCAAGTTTGTATGTATGAAAAAATGATTTTCAGATTTAATCCACTATATATATAGCAACATTGGTATGTAGAAAAATGTCTTGGAGTTGAATTGGCAGTCTTGTACAATAAGCTCGGTAAGATTGTATGATCCAATAATTATGTAGTCCTACGTACGTTCTCTTGAAAAAAAAAAAAGAAAAAGAGGAAACATTTTACCAAAATTCCAGGCCATTGCCACCCATACAGTAGCACTTCATCGTAAAGCTTATCTATAAATACCAAGCCACACACCACCCCAATTCGCACCTTCATAATTAAAAAGCCAAGCTATATACATATATATATATATTTTTTCTATTGTAAATCTTCACGAACTTGATTCTCTTAACCTCGTTCTAGCAAGTTGGCAAGGTCCCTTTTAAGCAAGAGATATGTTGCAAAATATCATCGAAGCGATCACCGGTGGTGATGCTGATACCAGTAGAAAGATCAAAGGAAGCGTTGTATTGATGAAGAAGAACACTTTGGACTTCAACGACTTTAACGCAGAGGTTCTTGATCGTTTGCACGAGTTTGTCGGCCAAGGAGTGTCTCTGCAACTCATTAGTTCTGTTCATGGGGATCCTGGTGCGTTCCCTTTCATAATAATTGCATAGAATTAGCTTTGCTAATTAATTCTTTTCGTGTTTCAGTGGCTTCCTGAACCCATCTGGGGTGTGAGGTAAATTTGGTAGTTAATTTCAGCTTATTATTGTGAAATATCCGATTGAAAGCATAGTTAAACAAGAAGACAGGACATATGCATTCCATGCATTTCAAGAAAATTATATAAGAAGCCAAGTTCATCAAGAACTGTTGGCAGTAAGAAGAAGATATAAAACACTTTTTCTATTTTTAATGTAGAGTTTAAGATGTGAGAAAGTAGACGAACGGTTCAAGATAAAGAACGAATTAGCATTGAGAAATGTTACCTTTCTACATAGTTACATAGTTACCTAGACTAACCTCAGGGCGCATGTGAATTAGTAAGGGGCTCTCCTGATTAAGTGAGGTTTCAGGTTCAATCCTCTCTCATATATGCAGTTGATTAAAATTTAGAACTAGAGTTTTATCTTCCGCAAAGGACCTACTCAGTTCAAGCGAGGATTAATTTAGATGTAGATGATTTAAAAGTATCTTCTCATAATTTAGACTCGCATAGAACATCTCATGGGAAAAAAAAAAAAAAAGAGGAATCAAATTCTTACACTTTCATGCCATTCCTTTCCTGAAGATGGAAAGCTTACATGTTTTCCTTATCTTTTCATTACTTTGTTATCTCGGCACTGACATGATTTTAAAAGGAATAAATTCGAGGTAGCAGTTGGGATAGGAGCAGGTACCGTTTATTAATTATACCTTGTGATCTCATGATAGAAAACACTAAATTAACTGTTTAAAAGAATTTCTGGTCTGGCCTACCAGGGCATGAGGCACCGTCCTAAAAAATAAGTCAATTTCTCGTTGCACATTCTCGTGTTTCCTAATTATAATAAAATATAATTTTTTATTATAATAAGAAGGTTTAGGCACATTTTTTAAGTTTCGTTTGGCGTAATCACAAGGTTCAGTAGTGATTTCTCTTCATGCACTTCGTTTATGCTTCCCAATTATAATAAAATATAAAACGTTACCTTTTATGTGCTACATGCCACTAGATTATATTTCTATCCTAACTATGTTTATATTTTTCTAGTACTAAGAGTTTCCCTACATATGTACGCAGCGTTATAATGTGAATTGAAGTTTCTTCGAGTGAGACCTTTTCCTTCTC
The DNA here is from genome assembly GCA_027575705.1 of Erythroxylum echinodendron. NCBI lineage: Eukaryota > Viridiplantae > Streptophyta > Magnoliopsida > Malpighiales > Erythroxylaceae > Erythroxylum > Erythroxylum echinodendron. The sequence continues at coordinate 18,944,826 of JANZXR010000006.1, read as the reverse complement.
TGCAAAAGCCATCTTATGCTTGTCTCGATCGTGAGAAGATGACTAGTTTATCCGAGTGAACAGACATGCAAAAGCTGACAATGTTTAATTAATACCAAACATACGAAGTGGTGCTAACTGCCTTATATTATATGTTTATAACACCCGGTAACAGATCAATTTTTTACTGGATTAGTTACATATATCATATATGCCTTGATCAAAACCCACATAACTGTTTGATGTATATCTTAATATTATGGAGGAGGCACTATGTCCCAGAAAGGATAATGAGCGAGAAGGAGCCAGAATCTCCAATAAATCTATATAGTTTGTCTTCATTGTCTTATTAAAAATAATAATAATTGTCTAGGCTAATCATGATTATGGCCCCTCATTTAAAATCCTTTTATGATTGCTGTGCAACAACTTGCTTAAGCTTTTGGGATACAATTTATACTGATGTTATTTATTACCGGTAGCTAGCCAAGTGTAATGTGGATATTGGTTTACCTTTTAGAGCATGGCTTGCAAGCGAAACTAGGAAAGCCTGCAAATTTGGAAGACTGGGACACAGAGATCCCACCCTTGACCCCAGGAGAGTCAGTTTTCAGAGTTACCTTTGAATGGAATGATGATGATTTTGGAGTTCCAGGGGCGTTCATCATAAGAAATAATCATCATAGTCAATTCTACCTTAAAACCCTCACACTTGAAGATGTTCCTGGAGAAGGTCGCATCCGCTTTGTTTGCAACTCCTGGGTTTATCCTGCCAAACGTTACAAGAAAGATCGTGTTTTCTTTGCTAACAGGGTAATCTTTTCTACTTTTAGTTTGAAATCTCCTTTTGGGTGGTGGCTTACTTCGACCACTAATTTAGCTGGCAGTGACTTAAATTGACATTGGAAATTGTCAAGAGACAATCTATCAAACTTTGATGACAAAAGAGTTACACTTCTATCCTGCTATCTGACTAAGATGGAGCTAGTTTGATTATTGTATTCTAAGGTAACGGGTTTCTAATATTTGTGTAGACATACCTGCCTCATGAGACACCATTGCCATTGAGAAAGTACAGAGAAGAAGAGCTTTCGAGCTTGAGAGGGGACGGATTTGGAGAGCTACAGGAATGGGACCGTGTGTATGATTATGCTTATTACAATGACTTGGGAGATCCTGATAGGGGTCAAATGTATGCCCGACCAGTTCTTGGGGGGTCCAGTGCACATCCTTACCCTCGCAGAGGAAGAACAGGCCGACCAGCAACAAAGACAGGTAGTTAATGATCTCTCAAAATCACTATCATTAGTTAGCCTCATCCCTGAAAGTTATGAAATCATACCAAAAACTAATTAATTATGGTTAAATATCTTTATGACATGATCATGAGTTCATTTATCTTGACCGAGCAGACCCAAGTACCGAAAGCAGGCTGTCGACTCTCTCGAGTTTGGACATATATGTTCCGAGGGATGAAAGATTTGGTCATTTGAAGATGTCTGACTTCCTTGCCTATGCACTGAAATCCATCGTTCAATTTATTAAGCCTGAGCTAGAGTCACTTTGTGACAGCACACCCAGTGAGTTTGACTCCTTTGATGATGTCCTAAGACTTTATGTGGGAGGGATTGAGCCACCTGATGGTCCCCTACTAGATAATATCAAGAAAAACATTCCCTTGGAAATGCTCAAAGAAATTTTCAGAACTGATGGGGAAGGGCTTTTTAAATTCCCAATGCCTCAAGTAATCGAAGGTACAAAAATGAACCTAAATAATGTTACAATGTTTTAATTGCATGCATGCCACCATTTATTTATTCTTATTTTGTTCTTTCGGTAATTGGTGTAGATAATATTTTTGCTTGGAGGACTGACGAGGAATTTGCCAGAGAAATGTTGGCTGGAGTGAACCCTGTTGTTCTCCGCCGCTTAGAGGTAGATTCAAGCACTTACAGTTTGTCTTTTGCTATCTTTAAAGTTGGTTATGGAGAAAAGAACTTATCTCGTGTTCCATTTCTTATCTTGCTCTCTAGCTTTCTATTCTTGGTTCATCAATATTAATTGGATGACAGGAATTCCCTCCAAAAAGCAACCTAGGCAGGGAAGTATATGGCAATCAAAATAGTTTCATAACCGAGGAGCACATAAAGAATAATATAGATGGACTGAGCATAATGACGGTAATGTTCCTGACATTACTTTTGTTGGTCTTATTTCTTTCTTATGGAAATATTTGAATTCACGTCTAGCAGTAGTTCTCAGCTCGAACCGGCTGATTCAATATGTAGCAAGTTTCTTCTGATATTACTTGATTCAACTAATAATTTTTGTTCAAATAGGCAATGGATAAAAATAAGCTTTTCATACTGGATCATCACGATTCACTGATGCCATATGTGAGGCGTATAAACACAATTGCTGCTAGGAAGATTTATGCTTCAAGGACACTTCTTTTCTTGAAAGATGATGGGACCTTGAAGCCGCTTGTAATTGAGTTGAGCTTGCCTCATGCTGACGGAGATCAGTTTGGAGCTATTAGCAAAGTCTTCACACCTGCTGAAGATGGTATAGAAGGTTCCATTTGGCAGCTGGCTAAAGCCTATGTGACTGTAAATGACGCGGGAAATCATCAGCTTATAAGCCACTGGTATGAAACTACTGAACAAGGTTTAAGTTTCTAGACCAAAATTCTTTCAGATGAGTTTTCTAATACATAATGTTCCGTTTATGATAGGTTGCATACTCATGCAGTAATTGAGCCATTTGTGATCGCAACGAATAGGCAACTGAGTGTACTTCATCCAATATATAAACTTTTGCATCCTCACTTCAGGGATACAATGAATATTAATGCATTGGCTAGGCAGATTCTCATTAATGGTGGTGGACTCTTTGAGGCAACTGTTTTTCCTGGAATGTATGCCATGGAAATGTCATCCGCAATTTACAAAAACAACTGGGTTTTCCCTGAACAAGCTCTGCCTGAAGATCTCAAAAAGAGGTAAAGGTTATTCATTGCGTTTCATTATCACTGTAGCTATTTCATTTCGGTAATATATGGCCATATAACTCCTTTTCCATTCCTAGGGGAGTGGCAGTTGAGGATGAAAACTCTCCACACGGTGTTCGCCTTTTGATACAAGACTACCCTTATGCTGTTGATGGGCTTGAGATATGGTCGGCAATCAGAGAATGGGTGAAGAACTACTGCTGCTTCTATTATCCAAGGAATGAAATGGTTCGAGAAGACCTCGAACTCCAATCGTGGTGGAAGGAGCTCCGAGAAGTAGGCCATGGAGACAAGAAAGACGAACCATGGTGGCCGAAGATGCAGAATCGGGAAGAATTGATAGAATCGTGCACCATTATCATCTGGATTGCCTCTGCCCTTCATGCTGCTGTCAACTTCGGACAATACCCTTATGCTGGATACTTGCCTAACCGTCCAACCATAAGCCGCAGGTTCATGCCTGAAGAAGGGTCTCCTGAATATGAAGAGCTGAAGTCAAATCCTGACAAGGCATTCCTGAAAACTATTACCGCCCAACTTCAGACGCTTCTTGGTATATCTCTGATAGAAATCCTTTCAAGACATTCATCTGATGAAGTATACCTTGGACAGCGAGACACCCCTGAATGGACAACAGACTCAGAACCACTAAAAGCATTTGAAGAATTTGGTAAGAAGTTGGCAGAGATTGAGGACAGGATCCTTGACATGAACAAAGATGTAAACTTTAAGAACCGTGTTGGTCCTGTGAAGATGCCATACACTCTGCTATTTCCTACTAGCGAAACTGGAATTACAGGCAGAGGAATTCCCAACAGTGTTTCCATCTGAAGATTCTCTTGTTGGATCTCCTGCGTAAGATCCAGTACGTAAATAAATGAACACTTCTTTAATCGCAGAATTGTATTTCTTTGTGTACTCGTACTTAAGATAATAAACTTGTAATGAAATTTATCATACTTTTAACTAAATTTTTTTCTCTTTTCCATACTATGGATAACAATCTTCTATTTGGGTTTTTTCTTTATATAAAAGGTTTAATAATACTCTGAAGTATGAACCCTAGTTACTACATTTATACGTCAAAAGTAACCATAAAAATTTAGGTTAAAAGTTCAATTTTATTAAAAAGGAAATAATAATTCAATACAATTATGAATATAATTGAAAATGTACTTACTTTATATTTCTTGGCAAGAAAAAGTCATTCTGCCCTCTTACGAGGCTTTACCGATTTTATGGTTATAACGTCTAACATACTTCTTGTATAAATCTAATCTCAAACTAGTCTAAAAGATTTTCATTTGTTTCAGTGTAGGACCACAACTTTATCTAATATCATCTTTCCTACAAAAAAATGAACCTACAAGCAAAAAGTATGGATTGAAAATAATATCAATTTGTTAATTCTACGGATTTGTATTGATAAAATGGAACAATTTTCCTTTTGATGTTGCCCTGATTGGTTAAGAAGAAATGAGGTTTACTTGCCAAAGTGCTTATGCATATGCTGATACTTATTCTATGATTTTGAAATTGTGCTATATTCATTTGCTTATACGGCTCATAAACTCTATTGCATTTGAGCAACGGTTACTTATGATTATGTAGATATGACACATCAAATGTCAATAGGACTACTAGAACTTATATAATTAGTATGTTTTCTATAAAAATTAAAAAATTATTTATAGCCTGAAATGTCAATAGGGCTACTAGAATTTAAATAATTTGTATGTTTTTTTTTGAAAAATTAAAGAAAATTTTTATATATACCCTAAAATATTGGGTTTGCATGTACACACAAAAGAATAAGGATAATAGAGTAAGGTGACCATAAATCAAAGACATACCAGATTTATAAAAACTTTGATTTGACATTAAAGTATTAACATATTTCTTCTATGTTCTCTTCCACCTCTCTACTTCTCTTTTGGGTGAGTTTAAAATGCTAACCCAAGAATTTTTCCCCCCCGATCCTCACTAACTTGCATTGCTCAGCCTTTAACATCCATTTTCCTAATGGCTTGAAAGAATAGGTTGTATTATCATCTTCATCCTTTAACCAGTGAGTTTTTGCCTTTTATTTCACCAAAAAATTATGAGCATCAAGGATGGTAAAATATTTGGATGGAGCCTTTCCCCCTTTAATTTTCAAACAAAAGTTAAGAGGATTAGTGGAAAACTTCTCTTGAATGTTAAGTAGCTCATGTCTTACTAAGTTAAGCAGATAACAAGCCTATATTAAAATGTTTCTTATGAAGCTTTTTTAGTTCATCTTTAATGGTATGTAGTTTTTTCATGAGTTTAAAGGATTCATACCCCACTACATAAGTTTTTAAGCCCTTGCCTAATGCTTCCTCAAACTCTTCTGACTTAGATAAGTGATTAAAGTACCTAAAGGAGACTTCATCTTCAATGTCAATAAGGAAATAAAATCAAGGATTATAATATGAGATAAGAGGAGGGATGAAGTAGGCAATGTTATAAGGGATAAAGGATATCTAAGTTGACTTAATGATGCCTCTATCTAACTCTTTTCAGATAAGCCACATACGCTCTTTTTTGTTGGACTAGGTGAAATAATTTCCTTTATAGCTGAGGTTGGAGAATCCATATTGAGCAATGCAAACCCTAAACCTTTTTAGATAGGAGTTTGGAACCTTCTGCTTCCTATGCATATAATATATGAATGAAGTCCCCCATGACCAACCAAGGTCCATTGATAAAGCAAAAGAGAGTCTTTAAATCTTTCAAAACAAAAGATCTTTGAAATGCATAATTAGCTATATTTATGAAAATATTAATAGTTTCTTGTAGGAAAGTATATTAAATAGTAACAAGAATTGACAAGAGGATTGAGAATTCAAACCCTTAATAAAATCATGGTTATCAGATACTATAATCCTACCATTTTGGTGCTTGGAATGGTATAGATAGTGCACCACATGTTTTAAAGGAACCATATGTTAGAGAAGTACTATAAAGGCAATCACCTTTAGCCCTTATTGTACAAATCTTTTTTATTAATGTCTTATCAAAGCCTTATCCTTATAGAGTGTGAAGTTATAAGAGAAAAGTTAAAGACCTTTTTAGGTTTTCCAACTCCCTACTGAAATATCCTGGATTCATAAAGGCATTTTAAAAATGTATAGAGACTAAAGTAAGGTCCTATAAGATTTTCTCATTGTTATAAAAAATTAAATGCAATCTGAGGGGAGTCATATGAAACAACAATGATCATATGTTCATTAATAAGCATAATGCATTGGAAAAACTTTTACAATGTCAACAAGAAGCCATGCTTAAAATAGGAGATAATTGGATTAAAAAGCAAGAATGAGAGTTATTAAAGAAATATTATGAAGCCTTATAGGCACTTAACTCACAGCTAAGGCAGAAATTACGAATGTGTTGGCTATGAGAGAGTGAAAGATGCATAAACTACTACTCGAACTTTATACAAGATAGAAGGAACAAAAATAACATCGGAGTCTTAGTGGATAAGAAAGGGGTACAAACTTCAAACTAGGAGGAGATGAAGAGGATGGTCTATAACTACTTTAAGGAGCACCAAGAATAGAATATAAAGTAGAGGAAGTTCCACAAGAGGTACTAAGGAGCATAAGGAACATCATAGAGATAGACTGGTAAGAGATTAATAAAGAGATCATTAAGGAGAAGGTCAAATAGCCTTTTTTTTCCATACACTCCAATAAAACTCCAAGGTTTGATGCTAAAGCTACTCAAGGAGTGAAAGTACAAAAGTTAGACAAACATGAAAAAAAGGATAAATTAAATAAAAGTAAATCAACACTAGTCTCATCTTTAACTTGCATTGATTTTTAGCTTAAGCCAAAATATCCATCAAACCTTGCACACCACCCATTCCATACCCTTAATGGTTGAAGAAGAGGAAGGATGGAGACAATTTCAAGAAATTCTTAGATATTTCTTAGAATTTGCACATCAACGTACCCTTTGCTGAAAAACTAGCCTAGATGCCATGACATGGAAAATTTTTAAGCGAGATTATGTCCAAAACAAGTAAACTTGAGGAGTATGTTATGTTAAATTTACCAAGTGAATCTAATGCATTAATTGTTACAAAAAAAATTACCTCTGGCATTAGATGATCCAAGGACTTATATTATTCCTTGCCATTTTAGTGCTTCTAGTGTTTATAAATGTTTATCTGATTTACCTGCATTAATCTCAATTTAAGAAGTTTGGAATAGGAAAACTCAAGCCAATGAATGTGCAACTTTAACTAGTTGATAAGTCTTTTAGGTACCCAATGTGGGTAATAATAGACCTATTCATTAAAGTATGGAAATTAATTTTTCCTGCAAATTACTTTGTAATGGATATGGATTATGACATTAGGTTCCCATCATCTTAGGGAGACCATTTTTGGATACTAAAGGAAAATTAACTATAGTGGCTAAGGGTAAGTTGACATTTAAGGTGTGTAACATCCCGTTTCTATATAACGGGTTGAATTATAGAAACGGGTATACGAGAGATCAATCAGAGAAATTAGGAAAACACATCTCATGCTCATGCCTTTGTGAATAGTGATTTTCACACATGAAAAATATCTGTACATGCATTCATGACATTTTTCCCGGTATAATTGTGAATAAATGGAAATTTTGAAAAATAAGCTTTGTGTTTGTAAAAACTGAATTGAAGAGGGTCATTGGGGTTTTCTAATTTTTAGAGAATTATAAGAATTTTTCGGAGTCATTTCCAGACCCGGAAAATTTTCAAGTGACAGAATAGGGGTTTCCCGGTAGAGAAAATAACTGTCCAATGACACTGGAAATTTATACATGTGAAATTAAGAATTTTTGAATTGAGCTATTGGAATTTTGGAGAGAAATTGGGATTGAATTGGGAAGAAAATTAAGAGAACCAATGAGAGTGTGACATGTGGCAA
>JANZXR010000006.1:18915522-18936795 GCA_027575705.1 Erythroxylum echinodendron | reverse complement strand
AACAAACTCATCAAAACAGTTCACACACTCTTCTATTATTATTATTATTATTTGACTTTCATCAAAATCAATAGAAGAAGTGAAGTCCCCTTGATTTAACAGCTTTAAGTTGTATTTAATAAATACCAAATCGTTCAATCTTTTATGTTACAATTTGTTCCTTTCCTAAGAATAGATGAATTCAAATGTGCTCTAATTATTTTCACACCCTGTTGCACTCATGCAATGACTTAGAATTTGAATTACATATCTTTGCAATTCTGAAATACCACTCTCGAGTTGTTCCCACTAAGTAAATGTAAGACAACAAAAGTAATAATATAAACAAAATAAAATGATGATTAATTTTCAACAGATGATAAAGGTGAAAAAATATATGCCTAGATTAAGCTTATCTCTTTGAAGAATAGCAATAAGCATCCTAAAATCACCAAAAGCATCCTTCTAAACCACCATTTGTGAGCATAGGAGCTCTTGCATCTTCTCATGGGCAATAATAGTTGTAATAGTTAATAACATTCCCTATTAACTTTAATTTTCTTTGTAAAAATTGAACTGAAATAGACATTAGAATTCAAAAATACCCAGCTATAAATAATGGAAAGTGAAGTTGCCTTTCTTATCTCTTACTGATAAATGCAATATAAGGTGTATAAAAACAAGGCATATTTTGATATATATGTTGATTTTTTCCTTCGCTTTTCTATGACATCATAAAAATAACCCATTATTGCCTTCGTATCACTATCAACTAGAAAAAATATCCTCTCCAAAGGCTTACACACTCGGATGACAAATTAACATTAGGACCAAAATTCATAATCTTTAAGTATAATTCTAGAAACTTCCAATCTAGCATTAAACCTAGCATGCTGAGATACAACACACTTATCACTTGCAAACATTTGCCTTAACTCCTTTTTCATCAAAATAAAACACTCTAAAGTGATAAGAAATTAGTTACAAATCTTGCAATGGCAGGACGACACAAATTCTTATCATTGGTGAAATCCTTTCTCATTAAATTCAGGACCCATGCATGATTTTAGATAAACTTATTCACCTTTTTAGGTTTCTACACAATCTCATTAATAATAGGAAAATGCCTAGCATCTCCTATATTTTCAGTATCAGGTTAATGCAATATGCATCACAAGTAGTTTACTAAAAAAAATTATATTTACTTTGCAATATTCTTCCAACTACTTTATAAGTAGAATCATTGTCAGCAATGAATCAAACAATATTTTTTGGCCCAACTTCATTTACAACTTCATCAAATATTTGAAATAAAGTATCAGCATTTCCAAGAAGGTCAAATGCATTAATACACTTCAAAAACACTATCTCCTTTCTAGAATAAACCAAAAAATTAATAATAAGTTCATGTCTTTTATTCATCCAACCATCACATATGATTAAACACCTATAAGTACCCCAAGTCACAATTATTTCACCTAAATAACTTTTTATTTTATAAATAAAGATGTTTAAAAATTTATCTATGCAGTTATCAATTGAAGGAGCTTTGTATCTTGGATTATAAGAGTTAATAACATCCATCATAGGTTGATAATAATAAGATTAGGCAATATTAAATGTATTATAAGACATTATGAATTGAAGGCTGAACTCTAGGAGCTATTTTGGGTACAAAAAAGTTGGACACCAGTCTTTTTCTTTTTCGAATATCACGTGCAACATTTCCTTCTCGTTGGGTAGAAATCTTGCCAACTTTAACATCCTCACAATCATCCTAAGCACCAATAAAAGGACTTCCACTATCAATTTCGTAGTTTAATCTTTGCCTTTAATCTTTCTCATTTTAACACTCTTTAAGTAAAGTCTTCATTTGTCATTTTATATCATGACTCACTTTCTTTTAAGGCTCCACTTCACATTTGATCCTAGCCAAATACTTCTTTAATCTAGTCATTCCCCCACTTTTGTTCGTTACAATATAAAAAAATGGTATGATTCTTCATTCTAAGAATCAATCTAGCATGGGCCTAAGCTAAGATTATCGAATCTTCCTAAACTTAAAGCGAATGAATTATTAGGAGTACTTAAACTTCCTTTCATTTATTAATAAAATAAATAAAGACATATCAACATTAAATTAATAATGTAAAGGAAACAATTTGAATGTGGAATAGCCATGTTAAAATGTTAAATGAGTGATTCTAAAAGTCAAAAAGAGTCTAAGACTCAATAGTTAATAGGCTTAAATAAATATCATTCATATAATGACTTATGTTTCTAAAAACCATAAAATAGATAAGTTCATAATAAAAAACATCACAAAAAGCTACAAATGAAGATAACTTCATGGTAACAATAAAATTTTTCCCAAAAAAGATTCATAATATTAAATCAAACAAATGTTGTGATTTTAAATATAGCTTCCTATTTCCCAATACCTACAAGACATGAATATTAAGATTTGTTTAATATTTGCAATTTCACATTATGAATATGAAGATTTGTTTAATTGTTAGACTTATGAATTGAGTATACTCGTAACAAATCTTAGAAATTATTTAATGTAATCAAGAAAAAATTAAGTTAATTTAGGTTTAATATAATTATAAAAATTAAATTACCTAATGTTAAATATAATGATAGAAAAATTAAGTTACCTTATATTTAATTATCCAATGAAAAGTACAGATAATCAAAATTAGTAATAAAAATGATTAATTATTAATGTTCCAAAGCAAGAAAAATAAAAGAAAAAGATTATGATTTGCAAATTGTGATCGATAAATTTTCTAAACGTCAATTAATTGATTCAATTCTCTTAATTGAAACTATTCAATTCTAAAGCAGAATTGAGAAAACACAAAAAGTTTATCTAATAAAATGTCATAACTTAACAATCGTTCCATTAATTTTTATTAATCAACCTTGTATATTGAACTCAACCGACCAGACCGCTCACGCTAGACCAGATCGCGCAAGGCCGCAACAGTCACCATCCACATGCACCACTACTAGACTAGACTAGGCACACATGCGCCAAACCAGCATAACCACGTCCTCCTACACGCACCAGAGCAGACTAGACCCACACACCCCAACACCAGCAGCACACCCTCATAAACACAGACCATATTCCACAAGCCAAGCCACACCACTCACAGGCCACAACATAACTACACAAGGCCACAGCATACTTACACGCACCAGACGAGACACCACAACACCACAACCACAATACACTACTCTAATGTCACAAATTCACCACAACACACCACACAAATTATGTATCCTAAGTTCCAAACTGGAGCAGCACATAAACAGATCCAAGAAGGAGGCGCACGATGACAATGATTTGAAGACTGAAGACTGATGACGAAGATGGACAATGACGATTTAAAGAATTGAAAAGTGAAGAGCTAAAGGCGAGGAGGAGTGAAAACGTTTTGAAAAAATGGGGACTGGGAGTCTGGGTCGTAAGAGGGGCCACTGGGGTTGGAATTGGATAGCCGATAGCAGAAGAATTTATTTTTATTTTAGTTTCATATTTTTCAAATTTCGCAAATTAGGACCGACATTTACCAGTATTTATTTTTGAGTATCCGTTGAAACGGTCGCTTAGGCCGATGCAATATCAATTAATATTTTCCCTTTTTTTGGGGCTAGTATGGTATCTATTTCTTTGCTCCAAAGTCTCGAAATTACAAAAACAAACAATAGTCTAGAAATTAAATAAAAATAACAAAAAATGGAATGTGACGCTTCTTCGGCAATCCTCCAGCTTTCTGTATAAAACTAAATCAAACCTTCATCGTGGCGCCAAATAGAGACCCTACTCGTTTCATTTCCAATTTCCTCCTCTTCTTTATTTCATGTGATTCGTTTATAATAATCTATGGCGGATTCCAAGGTTTTTAGTGTTCGAATCGTTTCTATCGACTATTGGATGGCGCCGCCGATCTCCGGACTCGATGTCTGTTACAGTAGCTTCCAAGGTACTGCTATTGTTACTCCTGCCAAACCAACATTTTTATATGATTTTTGCCTTTGGAAGTACGTGTTGTTTCCTTAGTTCTATATATTAGGTGTTTTAACTTCCGTGGATTTGTTGGCTGCCCGAAAGATATCGTCACTGTTGTATTAATGGTGTATCTGAGATTGAGTTAGTGGCAAAATTGAAGGTGGCAAAGTGAATGAGGTGCCGGTGATTAGGATTTATGGGTCGACGCCTGCTGGTCAGAAGACTTGCTTGCACGTTCATCGGGTAAGGTTTACTTCTTTCTTTTAACCACGAAATGGCACTAGATAGTTTTTATTCATCTGTATACATTTTCGGTATCTCTTTCACGCTTTACTGTTCAGAAGACTTGCTTGGACGTGCATCGGGTAAGGTTTACTTCTTTCTTTTAACCACGGAATGGCACTAGATAGTTTTTATTCATCTGTATGCATTTTCGGTATCTCTTTCACGCTTTACTGTTTTTTTTAAGTATTTGGAGTCGAATTTGTGATGAGTCAAACTTGGATAAGTCTGTGAATGGCAGGAGAATAATGGGCCTTAGATTTTATGGAGTTTAATTTACTGTGTTGTAGTTCTGTTATGGAACGCGTTCTTAATTAGTTTTGAACTTTTCCTGTCATGAGTTCCGTAATTGTTCTTTTTTCCTTGCTTGTAGGCTTTTCCCTATTTATATGTTCCGTGTTCAGATATGCCATTAAATTCAAATCGGGAAGGTATTGCTTTCAGGAATAAGTTGCAATCTTTCTTTAGTGTTTGATAGAATTATTCCTGAGATGTTAAATTGATGCTTGAACTAGTTCAAATTATGCAGGTGATGCCTACACAAATTCGTTAGCTGTTTCTCTTGAAAAAGCTTTAAAGGTATATTTTATTAATTCTACTTTTGAGTTGCCTTTGTATTTTTATCTGGCAGTTTCAGTTCGCGTAACTGACACCGTTCATATGATTTGGATATGTAACTGTTATGAATTTACAGCTTAAAGGTAGTGCTGGCTTGAAAAGACAACATGTACATGGGTGTAGTCTTGTGCGGGCAAGGAAATTTTATGGTTACCATCCATCAGAGGAGTTGTTTGTCAAAATATACCTGTATCCAAATAGTTTGCCTCTGCTACTGTTTCATATTTTTCAAATTTTTTATTACATTTTGGAACTCCTTGACATAATTGTAGTTATTACCCACATGATGTGTTGCGTGCTGCCAATCTTCTTTTGGTACGGCTTATATGAAGAAACTTCTATAACCTGCAAAAAATAGCTCTGCACTTCAATTCATAGAGAAAAGCAATTCTCTAAATTTATCAACCTGATATTAAATGCCAAAGATGCTTCCAATTTTTATCAAACAGATGCATCTATTAGGATAAATTATTCAAAACTTACAATAATATAATCTTGTTGTGATAATCATATAATGAGGTTGATTTTGATCATCCTTGCTGTTTCTTGTTTAGAGTGGTGCAGTGCTTGAGAGAAGTGTGCAGCCTCACGAATCTCATATTCCTTTTATACTTCAGTTTATGGTAAAATAGTACTGACCTGTGAATTATTGCCTGGGACTCATTGTTTCTTAAACTTGTAGCTAAGTTGATAATTTTCTTTTGCCACATTGTTTAGTTGTTCCAAACCCATTTAAGCACCATGTTACTGTCTTTTTAAATTGTTTCATCTTGGTCATGGGAGCTATGTCCCAAACTTTAAAATCGTTGAATCAGGTTTTAGCATGCATTAAACAGACCTTTCCTTATAATCATGGTGACAATTCTTCTAACCATCTCGTTCTATCCATTGGTGTCTCTCGTTAAATTCTTGACCACTTCGAAAACTGAAAAAGTTGTTTCAAACAACTATAACGCTTCCAGTTCTAACTATGGATTTAACTCTATTGGTTGCACTTTCAATTACATTGTTGGTTCAGACTTTCAGTACTCAAGTCTTTCTTAGGCTGGATATTGACTTCCATTACTTTGTGGGCCTTAAGTATTTGTTGTTGTATGCTCCACCTTTTTTTTATGAAGTATCTAATTATTGGTATCTTCACATTGACTTGTGTATTTTACTTGGATCATCATTAATTATCGATGTTGAGTTTTTATTGCTTGGCCTTGCTTAGTTGTTTCTTGTATGCTCCGTGAAGTTTTTTGGGCGTGCTTGGACATCATTGTTTTGTGACTTTGCATCTATATTATTTGTAAACTCACACCTTCTATTTTTTGTAGGTTGATTACAACTTATCTGGAATGGGTCATGTACATTTATCGAAAATTAAATTTCGTAATCCTGTTCCAAGTAATTTTACTCCAAGAATGTTTACATCCAGTGATCCATATGGGCAGGATTTGGACAAACCACTGCCATTTTCTTCTGATATTCAGGTCATATTTGTATGCCTTTTGTGTCAATTAGGCATGTTGAAGTACCGGTACATTGAAAAATTCTTTAGTTTGTTCCTGATGCTCTATGACATTGTGGCCCATTCATATTAGGCAGACTTGGGTGGTTTTGACGGTTTGGGTCTCCCATCTTGGACATCTTCTACCATTCCAAGTGACTGGATGTGGCGCAGTTCTGGTGAATTTGATGAAACTTTCCTTTTTCAGCGTCAAAGTGTTTGTGAACTTGAGGGAGATGCTATTGTTGATGGTTTGCGTTACTGCCCTTTTGTGTATGAACTATATATATTCATGATTTTCATCAACCTGATCGCCTATTTTTAATTTGCAGAAATTCTAAATCAACAATTCAAAGTGTACACATCTCTCTCACGAGGACATTCTGATGTGAAAATGGTGCAATCACTTGTACCAATTTGGGAGGTTTGCTCTTTCAGTACTTCTTCTTTGTATCTATTATAAGAATGACAATATTTTTGCTAGTTATCCCATGTTAACCATTGTATTTTGATGCAGGAGGAGTTTGAAAGAACTGGCATACATGGATCAGTTATGCTTCCTGATCCAAGCAAACCACACCCATTAGATGTTTTGAAAACTTTGTCACATGACCTTGAATTTGATAGGAAAATTAAACATTGGTGTAGCAAATTAGTAGACAATGAATTTTCAACTCCAAATAATTTGGAAGCTCTGGTTTCATTGACAACTTCCTCTAACAAAGAAAATGGTGTCAAATGTGAAAATCTCATTTACAAAGGTGATGGTGTAGAATCGGTGAATTGTTCTGTACAAGATGCTGTTAGTTCTGCATATTTGGAAATCAAGGATGCACATAATAAGCCATTGTCTCGAGGTGAAATGCCGTTATGTGATAGCGTTGGAAATCGAGATCCAGAGGTAGTTATTTGAATTTCATATTAAACTAAATGAAAGCCATTTTTATTAGGATATCTATTTTTCCTTCATCTTTCTAAGTGGAACCTAAAATTTTGGTGTGCTAGTCGGCTTCCTATTAGGTTTTCATTGGCTGCTATAATCAAATGAATTTGGCAGAGAAGCATCTCCAATATTCATTACAATCTAAATTGCTAGTGTGATCAATTTCAGCAAAGGGAATGATATAAAATTATTTTCATTGTTAATATCCATGTGATGAGTATTGCCAAATGGCATAAGGACTAAGTACATGGATAATCCTTCATCACTTGACATACGAGTATAGAACATCCGCTAGCTATGTAATAGAAAGGGGAGACTTTGTTTAACGTTAGCATGAAATTGTAATGAAGGGGGCATAATATGTTATTAAAAATGGTTTGTTTTCAGGTTGCAGATACAGAAGCCTTGGGCCTTTTAAAATGGCTTGCCACTTACCAAACTGCTGAGGAGATGCATTCGGATGATGAACTTGTTTGCGAAACCATTCTGAGTCCCTTGTTACCTGCAAGAAGCTTGGATAAAGTGCTGGAAAAGGCTAACATGGATTATGAGAGTGAATCCCAAAGAGAATGCCAGGATATTCTTGATTCAGTTGAGGATATTGTTGACTTCGAGAGATTTCAGACAAAAACTTCGGATTCTTCTAATTTTAGCCATTGTTCTCCAACATCATCTGACAAGCAGACCGCTCAGGTGGATCTCAAGCACTTGTCTCCTTCATCTGTGATAGAGATGAGAGATGACTACCAAAGTTGTACACCACAGAGGGCATGGAAGAATCCTGGCACAAGGTTTACCAAGAAGAACAAAGGGAAGGAGTCATTATGGGGTTCTTTACCATTCAACACTACTAAAGAGGTTAATGATGATTTAGAAGCCAAGAGGCCCCACGTTACTGATATAGAAGTTTGTGAAAATAAATGTTGTGTTGATACAAGCCTAAAAAATGTTGAGAGGAAACTTTCTGATGCCTTGATGACACATCCAAAGATGGATATGTTTGAATCAAATTCTTTAGGTGGATGCTCTTTGCGGGACTTGATGAGGATTAAACGATGTCGACATGTAGTTGAGGAGGATTATGGGCATCTTGGGGTTAGTAAAGTTAATTCAGGAGGAGGAGGAGAAGAAGATAATGGTCTTTATAAGCATGTTCATTATCCCAAAAATGTTCTACCAGCTTCCAAATCTCAAATAAACTATTTGGAAGGTTGTGTCATTCAGTCCCAGATCTCTTGTTCTTCAAAAGAGCGAGCAGATTCTGATTTGCACATAGCTGACAACTCACCTTCTCCAGACACTATTGGCTTGACTCTCAAAAACCCCCCTGTGGCAGATGGGAAAGGTGTTACTTGTGAAAATGCTTCATCGGCAGCTGCTGTATCCTCCTACCCTTCTCTTGTCAATGAGGACAATAAAGATGACATGTCAGGTTGCACTTTTCACATTCTTATTAGACCCTTTAGCTTTCACTTCCTCTCTGATATATGGGTAGAATTTTAGTTGGTCAAACTAATAGTCTCTTGTAGTCTACGACTGAGAGTTTTTATAGAAAAAAGCCTAAATATGCCTTTAGATTTTGTTGATTTCCTTGGTCAAACTAATAGTCTCTTGTAGTCTACGACTGAGGGTTTTTATAGAAAAAAGCCTTGGATCCTATGTATGTATGCTTCTAGATTTTGTTGATTTCCTTATTGGAAATATTGCGAATCTACTTCCTTTTTTTTCATTTGTTTTGTATATGTTATTAGTTAAAAGAAGCACTTCGGATAATCTCCTTCCATTTTTTGGAGAGTACGGCCTAGGGAAAAGTGCAATTGAAAAGCACTTTTGGAATGACGAGTCCAAAACTCTGCAAGAAGCTAGCATAGGTGTTCCAACTCACGTTCAAAATGATGGTTCAGTTTTGTATCTTTTGACACCAGCCTTTTCACCCCCTTTGGCAGATTGTGTATATAGATCATTGTTACAAGGTAAGGAATGAGTTACTGGGAATTTTATTAGTCTACACTAATTACTTTTATATATCATTTGAACTTTTTGGTTCTGGTTGTTCAGATGCTTCTCGAGAGCCTAAAGAGGCATTAGTTAAGCCTGCACTGATGAAAGGTAACTTGTTTTGTTAGTCCAATGGGCATGAAAGTTTAGAAGTCTTTCTCAACATTGAGCATTTTGCAGGCCCTTCTGAGATTGGATTACATAATTCATCACCCATATTTGACAACAAGGCCTCAACTAAACCAGGTTCTGCATCACATTTGATGCCTACTCTTGATGAAATTCAACGGGGAAATGATGATCATGATGTAGGATTTGACGATAGCAGTGATAGGACTAAAAAAATGTTGCAAAATGAAGGAAATGTTGTACCAAGAAATTTATGTGCTCACGAAATTGTAGATATGTCTCATATTTCGGGGCCAGATCAGAGATCAAGGCCTACTCCCTTGAGTCAAATCGGATTTCGAGATCCTGCCAGTGTTGGTGCAGGACAACAACTAACATTGTTAAGTGTGGAGGTAATACTAACATCATGGAAATGCTTTCTCCATTTTTTTGTTCTTTGTGTTTGTATTTTTCATGTCCCTTTAGTAGCATGCCCTTTGACATGTTATTTAGAACTTAATACTTGATGATACCTGGTGGTGCATGTTTTATTGGTTTCAACTGAAAAAGAAAATAATCCTATGAATCTTCCTTATGCTACACTTATTGATAGGTGCATGCGAATTCTAGAGGAGATCTTCGTCCAGATCCTTGCTTTGATTCCATCAACGTTTTAGCTCTTGCTTTTCAACACGATAATGATGTTACTTTTGAGCATTACATACTTTTGTACAGTAATACTGATGCTGATCACAGGTATTGGAATTTGTTCGTTTGCTATCTATTTTGTTTTTATTACATATAAACGACTATCTGCATTCAGAGAGAAATCTTTTTCCTTTGCTTAACATTTGTCTTTAACTGCTTGCTTAACATTTGTCTTTAACTGCTTTAAGGTATATGATTAGTAGGAATTTGCTATTATCTCCTGGTCTTTTCTTCTTTATATGTACATGGATTGCTGAATAGTAAGATTTGCAAAGTTGTTACTATTAGTCTATGGAAAACTGATTTTAGGATTAGTGTTCTTATGTTGTTTTGAAATGTGAATGTTGGTTGATTATTTGGGTTTGGGTATGTGAACCTTTGATTGTTTGCATAGTTTGATTGTTTGGATAGTTTAGATCTCATTGGTCAAAACTTTGTTTTTGCTGAACATGACTAACAAAATCTAGATTGGACAGTTCTCATCCTTCTTCTTTTGACAAGATAAATCCCTTTTTTCACCTGTGATTCTACATCATGTAAAAAAAATCATTTCCGCAACAAATATGTCTTACCATTCATATAAATTGTTTGTATGCAGGAGTTTTGATGGAATTTCTGCGAAAAAGATACTCTTTTTCTCTGAAGAGAAGGAACTGTTTGACCATTTTATAACAGTCGTTGGTTCATTGGATCCTGACATCATCATGGGTTGGGATATACAAGGTGGTTCTCTTGGCTTTTTGGCTGAGAGGGCTGGCCATCTTGGTATTGGCTTACTTAATGACATTTCTCGGATACCAATGAAAAGTAACAGAGGCCCTACCAAGACGAGAACTTCCGACATGGATACCATTTTGCAAGAGAATTTGGTTGCTGACCTTGCTTTTTCAGAAGATGCAATAGTTGAGGATGAGTGGGGTCGGACTCATGCTAGTGGTATCCATGTTGGTGGCAGAATCATCCTCAATGTATGGCGGCTCATGCGTGGAGAAGTTAAACTTAATATGTATACTGCTGAAGCTGTGGGCGAAGCTGTTTTAAGACGAAAAATTCCCTCTATTCCCTACAAGGTTTTAACAAATTGGTTCCGTAGTGGTCATGGGAGAGCAAGATATAAATGTATTGGATATGTGATAGAAAGAGCAAAACTAAACCTTGAGATCATGAATCAACTTGATATGGTAGAGTAGCATTCTGAATTCTCATCCCATTGACATTTTGTATTTGCTACAACATTGTTGTTAATTTTTTATTGTTCTTTTCATTTTCCATAATAGATTAACTACGTCCATGAAGCTTTTATTAGCTTAATCACACAGTTTCTAGTGATATAAAATAACATAGGCTAAATCTGTATGTTTCAATATTGTTGTTTTCTAGATGACGTTTGGTTATTATTCATATATTGCTTATGATGTTGAATAAGATATTAAGAATGGTTTCATGAGATTAAAACATTGTTGGTAGGCTTCTAGTAAGTATTTCACTGTAACTTGGAAAAGAGTGCCTTCTTTTATTTCTCTTAGATGCAATAGGTCAACTTGTTATCTATTGCTTGTCTGCAATTAATCAAAGTATATTAAAAATCAACCCTTTCAATGTTAAGGAATGTCTTTATAACTTAATATTTTTGAACTATTTAAAGGATGTAGTGCTAGATAAATATATGAATGTACTGTCAGTATGGTTTGGTTTCAAACAACTAAATCTATGAACTTTCACATGATTATGATGTGCATGCTTTTTCAGATCAATCGGACATCAGAACTTGCTCGCATATTTGGCATTGACTTCTTTTCAGTTATCTCTCGAGGTTCACAATACCGTGTCGAATCCATGCTTCTAAGATTGGCACATACTCAAAACTATCTGGCTATTTCTCCGGGGAATCAACAGGTTATGATTATCCCAAGTCTTGCTTTCTAGATTTGTGTTTTTACATCATTTAGGTTCCTTGTACTTGTATGGATTTTATTTGTACTTGTTTTATCTTCTTTGTGTCTCTTACTGGGAAGTATTGGAGGCCACTAAATTTAAAAAAATGGTCAAATTTTTCCCTCATTGTTTGTTCAATGAGTAGCCAAGTTATTTGCTGTGGGTTTGTCCGTAGCAAATTCTTCTTAATGATTCTTCATTTTGCCTTTTTCTTTTCTTGCAATACTTTACAAACTTTTCTTGGCATCAAAGCAGTGACCGTATTTGCATTTACCTTAAGCATCTGTACAATAGTTTGAGTGAACCATTCACCCTGCATAGATAAACTCACACAAGATCCAAACTTATTTTATATATCCTAAATTTTTTTCCGCGTAATTTTGGGAGCTAGTAAGGGGAGGGTCATGTTGCATTGTGGCTGCTGATGACCTTCACAGTTTTCATGAAATGATGAGAATCTTTGGTTCTGAACATCAAATTGTCCGTCTGTTATACAGGTTGCTTCTCAACCAGCAATGGAGTGTTTGCCACTTGTGATGGAGCCGGAATCTGGTTTTTATGCAGATCCAGTTGTTGTCCTTGACTTTCAGTCTCTTTATCCCTCAATGATTATTGCCTACAACCTTTGTTTTTGTACTTGTCTTGGAAATATTTCACCTTCAAAGGTAAATACTCTAGGGGTTTCTTCATTTTCACCGGATCCAAATGTTGTGCGCAACTTGAAAGACAAAATGTTGATTACTCCCAATGGAGTGTTGTACGTTCCAGCTGAAGTAAGTACTATCAATGTATTTTCTTTTGTCTTTTTCCCTATTTTACCACCACCTTTGAAAATTGTCTTATAAAAACTTTTAGCAAACACATCAATCATTTTTCATATATCTTAGTGAATAAGATTGCAAACGCAAAAGCTTTAATATTAGCTTATATGCTCAATTGAACTACTTTTTTCTTAGTTTCTCTTACATGTTAACTTGTTATCTATGTGGCTGATTGAACTATTATTTATCCTTTACAAAAATCATCTGGCCTTGATTTGGTTTCTTTGGGTACTCGTGGTTCATCACTATGTCTCCTTTTTCATTGAAGCATATGTAAAAGTTTCATCTTTCACTCCTTTCTCCATTCTTGGTTATGGTCTTCTACTCATGGCCTCCCTTCAAGGAATTGTGCCATCTTCGTTTTGGACCTTCAATGTGAAGCATTCCCTTTGGAGAATTCATCAACCTTCAGCAAACATGGTCTGAGAAAGATACATGAGCAAATTTTAGAGTTGGCTTGTGCAGGCCAATAGGATGCACGTGGATTAGCAGGTGGATATTTTCATAGAGGGATTGTTTCAATCCATCTCCCTCGATGTGGAAATTTATCGCCCTATAAATTTGATTTTAGCCATGAGCCTTGCTAGGGCATTCGAGAGGAAGCTAAAACTCAATAAAGGGGCACACCAAGGTTATAACTGGGTAGCGTTGAGACAAACTCAGACTATCACGGGAAGTCAGAGAGGACTAAGGTAGAATAGCAATATGGAGTTAGTAGGAGGTGCACCAACCAGCCTTTATCAAATGTCTAAATCAACTTGAAATGGCAAAAACAAGGGCCAAGGGTTGTGTTACTATTGCGATGAGGCATACACTAGTGGCCACAAAGGCAAATGCCTTTTTTTATTGGAAGTAGCAGACTTCAAACAAGGTGAAGATGAGGATAAAGTTATGTTGCCTTCGAGACTGAGGTCTCTTTCCATGCAATTATAAGTTAAATGCACAAAGTATGCATATTAAGGCATGCATACAAAGGCAATAAGTTTTGGTTTAGTGGATTATGGAAGCATTCGTAATTTTGTAAGTGAAGTAGTAGTGCATTGGCTTGGTCGTCCTTACCAAAAACAATCAAGCCTTCAAGTCTTTGTAGCACATGGTGAAGAAATTCCAAGTCCCAGCATGTGTGAAGGGGCGTGCTTACAAGTTCCCTTTGACTCTTTTTGTGTTGATTTTTATATGATATCATTGGATGATTTTGATGTTGTGTTAGGTGTGAATTGGCAGCCCACCTTGGATACAATTGTGTGGGATTTTTCCTCCTTGACAATGTCCTTTGGCTCAACGATAAAAGGGTGAAATGGTAGGGGAAAGTATGACAGTCATGCCTAAGGTGTTCTCAATTTAGTATTCGATAAGTTCTCATCTGGTGTTGGAGAAGTTATTGGTGTAGTATTAGGATTTGTTTCGGGAATTAGAAGGACTGTCACTAGCTCGTAGAAGACCACTGCATTCCCTTCTTGTTGGGAACGATTCATGTGAAGATATGCTTAATAAAGGAATCATTCATCCTAGTCAATCCCCTTTTCCCTTGGTAGTTTTATTGGTAAAAGGAATAATATGGATTATGGTGTTTTTGTGTAGACTACAGGGAGTTTAATGCAAAAATGGTGAAGGACAACTTTCCAATTCCTTTGATGGATGAGTTATTAGATGAATTTCATTGGTCTCTTTGAGTCCATTATTAGTGATTGTAATCTTGTGTTCGCAAGTAAATTTTGGTTAGAGTTGTTTCGACTCAATAGGTTCAAGCTCAATCTCTCATTTGCAAATCCGCAATTAGATGGGCAAATCAAGGTGGTCATTTGGATCTTTGATATGTACTAAAGATGCTTTGTAGAGGATCACTATCTTACATGCTATTTCATTTCAGGTGGTTTATGGGAGGGCCCCTATATGCCTTCTCTCTTATACTAAGGGTTACAACAAAGTTGAGAGCAACGCAGGACATCTTAAAACAGTGTGACTAGATTTTGATGGGGTTTACAGTTGGCTTCGCTAAAACCTTGTTCAAATGAAGAGGTAGTATAATGGGGCAAATAGGGAGTTGTCCTTCAACCTTGGTTTTGTTGAGGTTGCACCCACACAAAAAGCTCTATCTACCATGCCATTGACATCATAAATTGACAAAATGTTTTTATTTGCCCTATAGGATTTTCTGCCAAATTGAGTAGGTTGCCTATCAGCTAGAGCTTCCTCTCAATAGTTGCATACATGATGTCTTCCATGTTTCTCTCAAGTTCATTGGTGAGCTACCTTTTGCAATATTACCACTATTAGCCTTAATGAAAAGATGTGTGAAGCCTATTTCTCTCCACATTCTCCACTCTTTCCTCAATCATGGTGCCTTAGAAATTTTGGTTCAGTGGGATGCTATACCACCTGCTGAGGTCACTTTGGAGCCCTTGAATTGATTTCACCAACTTTACCCAAATTTGAGTTTAAGGACAAGCTCATGATTGAGGCCAGGTGTGTTGGTATAGACACATTTTGGCGCAAGCATTTACGTGGAATCATGAGTGATCAAGCTCACAAGGGAAGGAAGGATGATAGGGCAAAACAAAATCTATAAGGATGACAAGAATCAAGGCTGCAACCATGGGCCCATAAATTAAGGAAACAATGAAGATGATATTAGTTAATCATATTACAAAATTATCCTACAAAACATTATAGAAGTTTATTAGGATTATGCCTTTTATTTCTTATTCAAGCCCTATAATAAAGGGATTAAAATTCCTATTATCATGTATCATCTAAAATAGCAGCCTAGCTTGGTTATTCAAACAGCTGAACATAATGAGAAAGTCAATCAGAAAAGTTTATCAACTTTAGATATGCATCTTTTTTTTCCTTCAATCTCCAAGGCATGTGGCCCCTTTGATTAGTTCTACCCTTCCACCACTCCTCTCACCATAGGTTTCCATAAAGAAAAAAAGAACCCAAGTAGAATCGTCCTGTGACTAGATCCTAATCTAAGGCTTGCAAGAGATTGCTAGTCTTTGTAGCTTTAATGTTTTAGCCTTAGTACTGTAACAAATTATTTTTTATCCTCATTCTTTATTTCAGATTTGGTTTCCCTCATGGACCGTTTTGTGCTTTCTCTTCCTTTCCCAACATGATGGTTAAAAAAAAAGGGAATCTTACTTTCATGTCATATGCTTAACAGATTCGTCAGGGCATACTACCTAGGTTACTGGAAGAAATACTATCAACCAGAGTCATGGTGAAACAAGCAATGAAGAAATTGGCTCCATCACAGCAAGTCCTATGCAGGGTATGACTGGGATCAAATTCCTATTAGAAGCAAACTCAAGTATTCTGAGTTTTTTCCTGCTTGAATTTACATGGTTTTTCTACTTTTTTCATTTTCTTATGGGAAAATTTTGACATTTTGAATATTGTGTCATTTTTACTTGGCTGTAAATAAGTTAATATGCAGTATCCTGAAGTGGATAATGTGTAGGGTATTATACTTGTCCAAAAAGTGATCAATTATTGCTGGATTGTCTTAGCAGGTCCTATAATCCACATCTTTATTTTTAATTTTTTTTATTTGAGCATGCAAGTACCCGCATGAGGTTATATTATTTATTGCTCAGTGCAAATTTAGCATTTAGTGGTGGAAATCTTCTCACTGCTATATATGCCCCGGACTGGATGAATTGCTTTTGTGACTTCTAAACCAATTTCTGTCATGGTGTGCATTTCTAACTTTTGCACGTTGATCTGTTTCAGATATTTAATGCAAGACAACTTGCTTTAAAGCTGATTGCAAATGTAACTTATGGTTATACTGCTGCTGGGTTTAGTGGTCGTATGCCTTGTGCAGAGCTTGCTGATAGTATAGTCCAATGTGGACGTAGCACACTGGAAAACGCTATTTCCTTAGTAAATGCAAATGATAAGTGGAAAGCTAGAGTTGTCTATGGTGATACTGACAGGTATCTCATTTCTTTTACGGTTTAGTGATTGGCCTTGTAATACAAAAGCAAATCTCTGATCCAATTGACATTAATAAGATCTTTTTTAGTCATTCCTGAATGACGCTGTCTGAGAAATATGGCATGATAAAAAAAACTGTTAAATTCTAGCGATTCAGATTTTTGAACTGGATATTTCTATCAGCTTCACTTTGCTGAAAATTTTCTATCCTAACTATGGCTTAAAATGAAATTGTTGACGGCAGGTTTAAGAAGTTAGATTGTGCAAGTGTGCTTGTATCCTTGCAACTTGTGTGGTGTCTTGCATGTTATTTGCACTTACCTAGACAGTTTAAGTTTAGGCTTGTCTGTCTTCAGTGATAACTGTTACTTTCTCGGTATTCATTTTGAGCTGAAACTATGTTAGATGGTTGGATGGGTACTATATGTAACTAGCTTGTGGTTTGGTTTCTTCACACCACCACTTTCTTATTGTAATCAGTGTCATAATTTTGAAATTCAATTGAATTTATTCTCAGAACGTGATTTCCATGTCAGCTACTAACATTTAAAGGATCCAATTGCACAGGAACACTTGAGCACAATTCTCTGAATGGTTAAACTGACTGGTGCTGCAAAAGTTTTTAGAAAGACTGAATTTTTAGAAATGGTTTTTAATTTATAATTTAACTCTGTTTTTTCCCTTTACTTCTAATTTTTGATGTTTGCTTTATGCAGCATGTTTGTCCTTCTCAGGGGACGCTCTATCAAAGAATCTTTCAAAATTGGCCAAGAGATAGCATCTGCAGTAACTGCAATGAACCCAAATCCAGTCACATTGAAATTGGAGAAAGTATATCACCCGTGCTTCCTCCTCACCAAGAAACGCTATGTTGGATACAGTTATGAAAGTGCTGATCAGGTTAAACCTATATTTGATGCCAAAGGTATTGAGACAGTTCGAAGGGACAGTTGTGATGCTGTTGCCAAAATAATGGAGCAATCCTTAAGGCTCTTTTTTGAACATAAGGATATCTCTGAGGTGTGAACACTTGCATTTTGTGCATATGTCTTTATTCATCTTCATAATGATCTAAAACTTTGTTCGTGAATGGCTTTATTCAGTACTATGTGCCTCCCTGCCAAGCTACATTTGTCAGATTTCCAGAAGTTCACAGAAAAATTATTGCTAATTGCCCAAAGTGAGAAGCAAAAATTATTCTGAAAAAGATGTTCCTCCATAATATCATCATGACTATGGAGTCATGTGCGGTAGCCCTATCTAGGCATATTTTTTCATATTTTGACTTCTATGAAGCCTTTTTCTTTGCTACAGCTGATCTTGTCCTCTTATATTATTAGGTATGTTTTCTTTTTCTTTGGATTTTAAGTGTGCATATTCCTAGTACAGGTTAAAGAATATCTGCAGCGGCAGTGGGCACGAATTCTATCAGGCAGGGTTTCACTTCAAGATTTTGTTTTTGCAAAGGAGGTTCGCTTGGGTACCTACAGTACAAGGTCATCTTCATCACTGCCACCAGCAGCAATTGTAGCTACTAAAGCAATGAGAGTTGATCCCCGGGCGGAACCACGATATGCAGAGCGAGTTCCTTATGTTGTGATCAATGCAGAGCCTGGTGCCCGCTTGGTTGATATGGTTGTGGACCCGTTGGACCTTTTGGCTGTTGATTCACCATATAGATTAAACAATTTATATTACATCAATAAACAAATAATTCCAGCATTGCAGAGAGTATTTGGACTGGTTGGTGCTGACTTAAACCAGTGGTTTTCTCAAATACCTCGCCCTTCCAGGGAAGCTTTTGCTAACCGACCATTATCTGTTCAGAATCCTCAAAAAACCAGAATTGACTATTACTATCTGTCAAAACATTGTTTTTTGTGTGGTGAGTTAGTTCGGGCATCCACACATATATGTGATCAATGTGCAGGGAAAGAAACTGCTATTGCTGCAGCTCTTATTGGAAGAACTTCAAAATTGGAGAGGGAGATGCAACATCTTGCTGCTGTAAGTATTACTACTATTCCCTCATGCATTGTACATTGTTGGTGTTTATTGTTAAACGCGCCAGATCCTTGTCAATGCTTCATGTCGGCTATAATTTTCCTAGCATCATTTATTGGAATGTGAGATATATAGGATACTTAAGGATTTTCAATTGCTATCCTTGGACTGATGTCTTCTCAAATTATTTTGGAAGATTACTACTACGATTATTTTATCCTCATTTAGCAAATGTTATATGGCATGAATTCGTGGATTGCAGAACTTAGTTAGTTCACAACTGAAACATTGGATCAATTGAGACTATCAGATACTTTTGCAGATATGCCGACATTGTGGAGGTGGTGACTGGCTGGTGGAAGGTGGGGTCAAGTGCACCTCACTTGCGTGCTCGGTGTTCTATGAGAGACGCAAAGTTCAGAAGGAACTTCAAGGCCTGTCTTCTGTTGCTACAGATAAAGGTTTATACCCAAAGTGTATGGTCGAGTGGTTTTGAACACGTAAATCAATTCAATGCAGAAGAAAACGACGCTAAGTTATTACTTGCATTGATCCTGCTGCTGAATAGTACTGTTGTTTTAGTTTTTTGCATTTACGAACCGCTGAGTAGAAATCTGCGAACGAGCCAAGTCGCCAGCGCGAATGTGAAAATTGGTGACTTGCTCGGAATTTGCTTTGCTGCTTGCTTTCTACTCATTTGTAGCCTGGTATTAGATTAAAGCTTGCTTGGTAAATTAAAAACATTAGTGCCTTCAATTCTATCAAGAGCTCATTTATATCAAGTCCCGATTATCATTCTATAAAGTTCATAAGCATTTCATTAGTTATATCGGCATCCTGTTCATCTTCAGTAAACTAGTGATCCAAACTCTGGTAAATCCAGTAGTTGTAATGTTTTCTTTTTCTTGTCACGGTCTTGTTTTTCTTTCCTTTTTCCTCACGCTTATTGCTGTTTATTAGTTTGCTATTTTTGTCATATTTTCGGAACTCGTCAAAGTAAAAATACCTTCAAATTTCTTTGGTAAAAATTTAATAATGGCTTTCGTGCTTGGGTGGGTTTTTGAGATCTTTTTTATGACATTTTGTGTTGAAGGGATGTCTATTTGAGCCGGTCAATTGCGTAAAGCATGCAGAAGCACCGGAATTGAAAAATACAAAGCAGAATGGACAGGTTTTTTAATATATTTTTTTATTATATTAGTATTAATTGGTGATCATGGCTCAACGAATCATTTATGAATTGTTGGCACTAGTTTTATATTAAAGGGGTTCACCAAAAAGAGGATTGTACCGTAAGAGGTTAATCTCTTTTAAATATACAATATAGGTTTTGGCAACGCAATATAGTTGGATTCTCCAAATGAACGATCGCTTTTATATTTAAAATTAGTAAATAATAAAAATGACTTTAATTTCTTTTCAAATCACTGATTTTTAAAGCTAGTTACCGTAAAGCATAGGAAGACAAATTTTTTGTGCAATCAAAAAAAAAAAATTATTACCGTAAGTCTTCACCATCAAATGGAATCAAGATGGGTAACTTTCACAACGTTTATTATCCTTAAAAAGTATGTTTTTTTATCATCTGAAGTTTTCTCCTAGTCAATGTAGTATCTTAATTGAACCTAAGTTGATTAAGTGTAACATCCCGTTTTTATACAAAGGGTTAAACCACAGAAACTGGTACACGTGAGATCAATCGAAGAAATTAGAAAAACACATCTTATGCTCATGCATTTGTGAACAGTGATTTTTGCACATGAAAAATGACTGTACATGCATTCATGACAATTCTCGGTATAATTGTGAATAAATGTGAATTTTGAAAAATATGTTTTGTGCGTGTAAAAATTGTATTGGAGAGGGTTATAGTGGTTTTTTGATTTTTAGAGAATTTTAGAAATTTTTCGGGAATTTTTCGACGTCGTTTTCGGAATAGGAAAACTGTCAAGCGGCAGAATAAGGGTTTTGCCGGTAGAGGAAATGACTGTCCAATGGCACTGGAAACTTAGACATATGAATTTAAGAATTTTTGAATTGAGTCATTGAAAGTTTGGAGAAAAATTGGAATTGAATTGGAAGGAAATTTAGTAAGGGAATGAGAGGTTGACATGTGGCAAGTGATATGTGTCACTTACGTAACATGCCAACATATTTATTCATTCATAAGCTCATCTTTGTCTTTCACGACACTTCTAGTAGGTCTTCTTGTTAAGTGCTAAGTGAGTTTTGAGTGAAAATTTCAACACCCGAAGCTTTCCTTCTCTTGGTTCTTTTTTAGTGTGATCTTTTCTCTTCCACTTTTCTTACACTTTGCTTGTTCTTCCTTGGGTCTTTTAAAATAACAACCTAAACTCTCACCCTCTCAAGTGATGAAGATGTCGTATGTGGTTGAAAGAGTAGAGAATTTGTGAAGATTGAA
>JANZXR010000006.1:18885423-18915422 GCA_027575705.1 Erythroxylum echinodendron | reverse complement strand
TAGAAATGATTAAACTTTGACAAATGTGAAATGTGAACTGTGTGATGTGTGAATAATGTGATATGTGATTGGGTGAGTCATCGATGATGGTCACTCACTAAATTCACAAAACTCACCCAAAATTTACAATTATTTTTCAGGATTCAGAAGAATACCCCGTTAGGCAACGGGAGTATACTTATTGCATGCAAGTCAGCGATAGAGGTCGGGAACAGTTCGCGTCTGCATTGATTTTCTTTATTTGAGACTGAATTGTATTTTCCACAAAAGTTTGTAATTTTTGTAATTGAACATTACAGTTGTAATAATTTTGGGATTTGGAAATGGTTTATAATTTGTAATAGGTCCAAACAGTTATTGAAAATTTTATTGATTAAAATGTAATATGTTTCGTTTTCGGTTTAAGCGAATTGAAATTCTGCTATAAAACAAAATCTTGGTGATTCTTGTAAACAAAATGTTTCTGAATAAAAGTGGGCCAAATTTTATGAATTATTGATTTGCGCGTATTCAAAAAAAATTATGCCGACTTTTGATTGTTTAGTGATGTAGCACACCACCCTCGCGGGGCACGGACTAGGATATCACCTTCGATATCGGGTTCGGGTCCAGCGGAAGTGGGGTGTTACATTAAGGATTAGTAAGATCACTCAATTTCTTGTAACATATTGATCCAAATTTATAAACTGAAAAAAGGGTCTGTGAGACTCTCCAAAAAGTAATGCATTATTAATTCTTTTTTATCAATATATGTTTGCATTTTACAATAATAAATCCTTAGATGTCCTGTAGGGTTTGTCTTCTAATATGTTTCTTAAACTCCAACATCTTTATCCTTGGAAGATAATTTCTTTCTTTTCATGCATATCATATCGAGATATTTAATAAGTTTTGCATAAGACAAGTCATCATTATTATCGTCAAATCAGTATCATTAAGATTTTAAACTAGAAAACATATTATAATTTGTGATAAAGCACATGCTTGCCACCTTGATTTTGGATTCTTTAGTCTTTGATTTATTTGCACTATCTAATATGGCCTTTGGTGTCTTCTTTATCTTGTGTCATTCTTTTCACATCATTTATAAGTTGAAGTTTATGCCAAATACTGTAAGCTTTTTCACACATTGAAACACTATTTAGTACATTTATATCACATGAACCAAGAAGCATCTGCATTGCCTTATTATTCAAAGATTTCTATCATCATTGGCATCTCATTATCTTTTCTCTATAATCTTCTATGATTCAAAAATTTCGGCAATAAGAAAATATTTCGTCCTATTTTATCCCATATAAGTAATCACTTCCAATGAAAAATGGATTAATATTAATATCTTAGCCCTCTTGGATAAAAAAAATAATGAAAATTGTATTATAATGATATTTACAATTTCTTTCATAATCCTATATATAATGAATGAGACCCACTTTAATATTAATTATTAGTCAGCAAATGGGACACAAGAAAGAGAAGAATTGTGTGCGTGCACTTTTTGATTTATTTGAAAACTGTTGAATGAATTCCTTATTCTAATGAATGATTAAAGCAATTATAACTATAGTAATATAGTATAGACAAACAATCTTTATCCTACATCCACTCCTTAAGTTTCAATTAGAATTTTCTATTATCAACCAAACATGAAGAAAAACCTTGTATAAGCTCTTTCTTTGGAAGAAAGATAAGGTCATTAACATCTCCCTCTCTTATGACAAAGAGGAATTCTTTACACATCTTCCTTTTTTATGGTAAGAATGAACCCTAACCAATTTAGTTGCTCCCTTAATTGATATCTCAATCACTTAAATACAATCCTAGAGTTCATTTCTTCATCACACAATGCGCTCAAAGCTTCTTCAGGCTTCATCTATTGCTAAAATTTTTTCTCACAACTCATTTATTGTATATTGATATCCTTAAAAAAAACCAAAATATGCTTATTAAAAACAAACTATTGCGAAAAAATTCCTCCTAACTCATATATTGTCTATTTATATCCCAAAAAAAACCAAAATATGCCTATTAAAGGCAAACTAGATATTATCAATATTTAAAAAATTGAACCATAAGTTAAACTAATTATATAAGAAGTTTAAGATTTGAAAGGTTCAACCTTTATTAGACCATCATAAAAATATTTAAGATTGAATAACATTGAAGATTTTGAAATATGATTGAAGAAGATTATCCATAATTTAAAGTTTAATTAAAAATGAGACTGTTAAAAAATTAATATGTTTATTTTAGTTTATAAAAATTGATTAGTTTACAAAAATTTATCATTTAATTAATAAAATAATAGATTTTATCAACAAAAATTATTAAAATAAATTAAACTGAAAAGTTGGTAGGTTAAAAGTTTTCACTAACCAAAATGATTTGATCTTTTTTTATGTATATACATTAAGTATCCCAGCTTTGTCGAACTAATCTTAAGCCGCTAAAATCACATGTTTTTTTAAGATCTCAACTATCCAATGCAATAAATTAAATGGTTGAGATATATTGGGTATAGAGGGAACAAATTATTAGGTATAGAAGATATGTTCCCCTCATTTAGACTCTACACTCTATACTTAATTGATTGGATGGTAATAATACTCATCAAATTCTCTTTCCAGTTATTCTGTTTTATTAAATCTTATCAATATACTTATATAAAATTTATATAAATATATTGATAAGATTTAATAGAATATGATAAAAATATCATAAAATTTACATAAATATATTGATAAAATATAATAAAATATAATAAAAATATTATAACCGATACAAAAGACCTGATAGGGTAACAATAATAATATTGATATGGTACAAGCCAATGTATTTCCTGCCGTCTAACCTAATTGATTTCAATTTTGAAAAAATAACAAAATATGGCTATCAGTCGAACGATGGCGTTGTACTAACATCCAAATCCACAGTACTAGGTAGCGTAAATCTTTCGCCAAAGCCCTTCAAGAACCCCCGCAAACACGAGCTGAAATGGCGTCCCTGTTTTTATCTAGTTTATGTACGCCTTTCTCAGCCCCTAATCCCCGTATTCACGTAATTATTCCTTTACTTTGTCTACTGCATTTTATTTTATATCTTTCTATTGATTAACTGAAGAGCTCTCTTTTTCACAAAAAATCATTTTATTTAGTAGTGGGTAATGGATACTCTTGACGCAGGTAAGCAAGTATGAACTGTTTTTTCGTTTTTGGAACAAATTGTACTGAATTTAAGTGCTGATGGCGGTTTAGACATGTCTTAGACGTCTTTGAATTGTTCCATCGACTTGGAATTGATTTTTTCTTATTATTAACAACGTATTTTGCTGTTTGTCTATGCCCTATTGCTTGTACTGAAGGTAGTTATGACTCTAGCTACAAGATGGGCAATGGGGAATGAATTAGGGACTAGGTTGCTTGAAGTTAGTCTTGGATTTGTTTTCGCTTG
Organism: Erythroxylum echinodendron; assembly: GCA_027575705.1. NCBI lineage: Eukaryota > Viridiplantae > Streptophyta > Magnoliopsida > Malpighiales > Erythroxylaceae > Erythroxylum > Erythroxylum echinodendron. The sequence continues at coordinate 18,911,972 of JANZXR010000006.1, read as the reverse complement.
TTCTGATTTATTAAATGTCCTAGCATGAGCCATCACCGAGCGTGAGAAATTATATCTTGTTTCTCCAGCGTGAGTCTTATGGTTCTCGGAGAAGCATCAACAGAATTACATTTTTGTTTGGATTATATACTGCCTAATTACTTGCAACGGAAACTCTACAGGGACTATGTTGTTGCTGCAACCTTTTAACAAATTGTGGAACATGAAAACTTTACATTTTTGTTCCAAATCATTGACAAGATCGATTACCATCCGAAATTTCAGGGTTAAGTCCTTTCCTGTCATCAATCAGATACGATTTTAATTCCTCAAGCTTTTGCAATGCAACGCCATTAGAAGCTGACTATCGCCAGAGTGTAACACCATGTTTATACGATTTTAATTCCTCAAGCTTTTGCAATGCAACGCCATTAGAAGCTGACTATGGCCAGAGTGTAACACCATGTTACTGTTTATTGATTCTGGGCATTAAGTTCTTGTATGTTTATTTAATGAATGCTTAGGTGAAACTTGTACACATAATTGAGTGACTTAAGTCCTGTCAATTTTCTCTTCCTTCTATACTATTCTTACATGGATTATGGTCTTATCAATTACATTGATTGCAGATGGAGCATACCTGCGTAAGATTCATACATAATATTGGACAATTTTTCCCAAATATTTGGGGACATGAAATTTGTTGGTCATTGAAATAAGAAACAACCTACTCTTCATATTCTCATAATGAGTCCATCTCTTTGTTACCTTCTTGTGTTCTCATTATGGCAAATTGTATGTTTCAATACTCATATTTGATTCATTAGTCATGGCTTCAGTTATGATAGACTCAATATCTGTTGGTAGTTGGGCTGCCTGATCTCTGTTGCTCTTTCATTTACAAGTTTGATGTCTGTTCTGACAAGCAATTATGACAGAAGAGAGGAGCTGTGGCCATAATTCCAAGGAAAGCAACCAATGGAACTGGTACCCTCTTCTAATCTGCCTGAATCTATGTAATTTTATGTGACAATCAAGAAACATAAATATAGTTTTCTGGCCCCGGGCTCAGCATCAAAAACATCATATAGGAAGTTACCACTTCATTAAAAACTATGTTTGACTGGAGTTTATTTGAAAGTTGACATCAGGTTAACTGTATTCATCTTTGAGATGTATGGAAAGTGATCCTTGCTGGAGAAACTTTGAGTACTGTATATGTGTAAAATGTAAAAGTCAATGTTGTCCTGTCAAATCATTTCTTTAACTTTTGCTTTCTTCTAAATCTAGAGCAGCTATCGATGCCAACTTTGCAGGAAAGGATGATACTTGGCCCAAGCCAGTATCGATCACGTGGGTTGATTAGCTGAATTTTTTGTAACCTTAACTGTATTGTTTTTTATTGTGCGAAGGAACTTGCTAATATAGAAGCGAAAATCCGAGTGTCATGGAAACCTTTATAATCTACTTGAATTTATGGGTGAATTTCTAATGCTGCAGTAGATAGACATATGTTACAATTTTATTTAGTCTACTTTTCCCTTCTGACTGACAATATCAATTTCATGTACTGCAGCCAGCCATCTTGCTATCTGCAACAGAAATAGGTGTCAATTTCTTTTGATCCAAAGCTCTCGTTGGTATTCAACAACTTGCTTTTGTAGTGAATTTTTTTCTTCCCGTATGAACATAAGTACCCATAATCATAGTATAAATGGTTATTGGGTGGGGCCGGATATTGATGATGGTTGGGGATATGTGGAGGCTTTTGTTAATCTTGTTGCTCGATTATGATATGAACGATCCAGAATGGTTGCATAATCTCTTTTGCCCTTTCCATCTTTTAAAATTGTTGTTGGATGTGTAATGTCAGGGAAGTGATTGTTTGAATATTTGACTAAGTACCATAATTATCTCTTCACGATAACAAGTTTGTATTAAGTTGATGAAATAATCGTAATGTTTACATCTGTAAATAAGTTGTAACTTGATGTTTCACGATGTTCAAATTAAAACTTATAAAATGTTTAGACAGAAAATCTAACGAATACTTGACTCCGTTAGTTATTTATCATATCATTAATGATGTAATGGAAATGTATAATTTTTTAAATTTACCAATCGTAATTATTAATTAATCAAATTATTTTCTTAATTTTAATATCTTTATTAAAATTAGTTAAACTAAATTCTTAATTTTTAAACCCCTAATTTTAAATATCTCTAACTCTAAAATTTTAAATCCCTCTCATTTTACTATCCTCCCATCATTGTCATCTTCACCAACAGTTGGCCATCCTATTAACCGTCGCCAATTTTCCTATTCGCCGTTTGTCTTCTTTCTCGAACATCGTCTGCTTACTCCCGCTTTACTGTGGTCATCTTCTTTCTTCGTCTTCACCGCCAATCGTCCTATGTAGTTTTGGCATTTAACACTGAAGACTCCTTGAAAATTCATGATGAGATTATAGAAAATATGAAAGATGGTGATCAATCACCATTTAACTCTTAACAGATTCTTTACATGTTCTAAAGTTATATGTTTTGCAATAGGAGGATTTTTTACCACGCTTAACGATTACTTTGGGAGACATTTTCATGTCAATTACAAGTTAAGGTTTTATATGTCTTAGGAATCTCTTATTTAGTATCTTTGTCATCATCATCATATCCAATCTGAATCTTGCACCAATGCAGGATTTGGAGAGATCTGATAGTACGTAGTCTTACCCCTACAGAGTAGAGAGGTTGTTTCCGGTAAACTTACATGTACATGTGACAAAAAAAACCTAGTATAGTAATAATACAACAAAAAACTATAAATAAGTAATACACGTTAAAGAGAGTAAATAAATAAAATTAAAATAAATAAATAAAATAAAATACAATTCAATAAAAATAAAATATTTACGAAAAATATGTGTCAAAGGAACCACAACAATCTAAGTATCAAAGATTAGAACTTTAACAAAAAAAATTATCAAGCAGATACAAATGTGAAAAAATTTTAAAATCACCAAATATTTGATCATTCGATTGTATGTATCAATCTACCATTAAACAAAAAAAACTGCAATAGTTCATTATAACAAGTAGGACAAAACTAAGTGCAATGAGAATAAACCAAGTAATCCTTCATAAGATTGTACAGATCTAAGTCTTAATAGAGCCATGACGGTAGAGCAAAGAAATGGGATCTCTTGAAGTGAAAGAACAAGAGAAGATCTCTCAAAATGACACCATAAGATCATTACGCATAAAAATTTAATCTTGACATAAACCCAACAATATCAACTACAAAGAGATCAAAATAATAAAACCGAAAAAGCATTCAACCTTAAATCACACAAAGAAGCTAATATCAAAACCAAAAAAAACATAAAGAATAGAAATTTCAAAAACACAAAACCCAGAAAACACCACAATAGAAGAGATTGCTTAATCAAGAAGCATACCTTAAAAGAGGAGTGAATGTCATTATTTATCAAGACATGGGAGCTTGAATTTAAATCAACACTATCACCAACCAAAATTCCACAAAACTTAACTACTTTTATCTTCAAAAGAATAAAAATTTAAACAATTCATCACCCAGCAAAGCAAAATCTGAATCTTGATTCTGTACAAGTTACCTCACTTTCAATCACACACAAACATCAATTGATGAACTCGATTATGAAGTGAAACAAAAGACAGAATCTTTTATCAAAACCAAATGACAATCTAGCACAGATCTACATTCAGGAACTACAGATCACGCAATCAAAAACAAGACACGGATCTTCAGCACAAGAGCAAGACTAGATCCAATCATACTTCGTATCATCAAACTAAAGTCGATGGTCTTAAAGAACCAATCTTTCACATGAAAATCAAAGAAGAACTCCAAAATAATAAAACCCAGTAGAGTGTATACATAGAAAAGATCGATGCTTGATTAACTTGTATGGAAACTGAGGGTAGAGACTTGGGGTTTGAAAAGAAAACCAAGCCAAAGACTGAAGAAGTACTTGTTGGAAATTCACAATTAGAGTAATCTCATATCAAGAAGAGGCGTAAGGATGAAATGAGTTATATACAATATAAGACTCATAATTTATTGCCTTAAAGTTTTAGGTTGAGATATGATGTGATGATTGTATATAGGCTCAATTGGATTTGGTCCAGTTTTTTTAAAGCCCCCTTAAAAACTTTCCTTAATATCAAAGCTAGGCCTGATAAATAAAAATTCATAAATTTGTGTTAGATGAATGGGTGATTTATGGAGTAACTTAAATGGCTTTTCATGAGGTATGAGTTAAGGAGGAGCTAGTCCGATATATATACATTCACTTGTAAGGAGGTGATTTGGAAATTCACAAGCAGAGTAATCTTATAATGAAAAAAAAAAACATAAGGATGAAGTGAGTTATATACAAAAATAAGAATTATAACCCTAAGATGCGATATCCTAATTGTATGGGCTCACTTGGATCCGGTATAATTTCTTCCCAAGCCCCCCTCAAAACCCTTCACTTCTATCTCACTTGCATGTTATTCATATATAATACGGAAAATGATAAGAAATATCTGGAATATCCAGATCATATTATGCACAACGACGACTCTCTAAAGTCGATTTTCCTATTTTCTAAATTGTATGCCATATCTGTTATGATTCACGTGCTTAAAGGACGCATACTCTAAAGGATAAAATTCTCAAAGTGTTAGATATTTTTCTATGAGGTGGACAACAATTAATTAAATTTTAATATTTTTAAATAACTTATCAGTTAAACTACTCAAGTTTGATCCAAATAAAGATAATAAAGTAGCCCAATAAAGAATCTGGGTTAGTAGGCTGAAGTCTAATGAAAAAAGTGGACCTTTATTAGTGTGAACCAAATCTATATTGGGCTTGTGATAGGGAAGTCCAATATGGATGCTACATAAATATAAGGTTAAGGTCTGCTATAGCTGATTAAGAAAGTTGTGAACATACAGATACTCTGACTCATTCAGAGGTTCAAGTATCGTGAAGGTGTTAATGGAATAGCTTTCATTTCAGCTTCGAAAAACTCGTTGAAAGTCATAGATCCAAAAATAGGAATTTTCACATTTATTCATTTTTCCCTTTCATGTTTGATCCGAGATGTGTAACTAAGGCTTGTGTTATGCAATAAACGTGGTATCATAGCGGTTACGTGATGGGGTGAATGAAAACGAAGATTTTTTGGCTTTTTCTTCTTCATAAAGAATTTGAAGAAAAATAATCCATTTTTTGGTTTTTTTCTTACATGTGGATGTTTGAATATATGTTACATGTGGTTAGCATTAAAAAACAGGTTGATAATGAACTTCGAAGTGCAAAAAATCCAGCCAAAACTTGCCAAAATTTGTCATTTTTTGACAAGATGCGAGAGATCATCGAGCGTGTGTATAGTGTATAGAGGCGGTATGTCTGGCACATGGCCAAACAAATAAGCAACGTGTTCCATATCGGGATGAAGGACACATGTTGTGCATATGATGCACGCCCTAGCTTGTGAATAGTACCCACCAAGAGGCGATCAAAAAGGTGCGTGCATTGTATGCACAAACTACTTGTCTCGACACATGACATGCGTGGGTGAGGACACATGTCTAGTGCGTATGATACATGCTCCGAAACAATGAAGCACATATATGTGCATAAGGTGCATGTGTCATACATACCATCAGGACCCAGGCACGCTAACGTATGTTCCCTCAACTCCACTCGCACTATGACGTCAGTCTAATGTTATGCTAACGTCAACGCTATAGTACATGAAGTCAACCAAAAAAAATTCAAAAAAGATTTAAAATTTTCTATAATGATACCACAGGTCATTTTAGTTTAGTTTTCAGGTCTGTGGATTTCATAAAGAGAGTTTTTAATTTTTCTGGATTTATTACATTAGTAATAGATGAATTTTAACTCAAAAAAGGAAATAAAGCATTCTAAAGCCAGTATTGACTAAATTTTCATGCTTCGACCTTAACATGGGGGAGATACAAGAGATTGTTGTGTCTCATGGGTAAGTTTAGTGTTCAATATTGCATGATAGTCACTCTAATTGGCATTTTTTGGGAAAGAAAGTGTCAAGTAAAGCTCATTGATAATGTTTTCAACACTAGTATGTGATAATGAGAATATACATCTAGCTTTTGCATTTATTAATGGCATATTATCACATATTGTATGCCCATACAGAATGTGAGGATAACACACAGGTGTATCCCTTATGTTTGTGGATCTTTTTGAGTACTAATGAGAATGCAATCACTAGAGTGGTCTTTTAAGTTAGTATTTGAGTATTGATGAGAATGCAGTCACCAACGTAAATTTAGAGAGAGACTTTCTTCACCCTAATATACTGAGGTGAATATAACATATTATTTGAGCTTATTAATGGCTCAGAGTGAAGAAGAGACAAAGGTCAACTTCATAAATGAAGTTGCATTACAAGAAGATGAGGAGGTAATTTTGCTTTAAAAGAGAAAAACAAACAGATGACAGAGGAAGTAGAGGAAGAAGAAAAGGGGGAATCCCCTGTCCAAAAAGAGGAAGTAGAAGAGTGGCAAAAGATGATAGAGGAAGAAGAAGAAGAGGAGGAAAACCTTGTCAAAGAAGAGAAAGTAGAAGAGTAAACAAAGGTGATTGAGGAAGAACAAGGGGAGGAGTCAAATAAAGAAACTACTGATGAATTATTAATAGTCATCTTGACTATGGATGATTTCTGCTTCTCACGAGACAAAATATTTGAGTCAATCAAAAATTCAAGAAGTTTTATTATTCTTTATTTTATTGACAGTTTGTTATCGAAAAGGGTATTAATGGAGTCCATTGCATTCTTAATCTGATAAATTATGCTCTTATATTATCTTATAACATGTGACTTATTCACAGGCTACTAAACTGCTATGTAGAGAAACAGGTGAAAGCAAGACACTAATTATAGACTTAGGTTGATGGTAAATATAAAGGGTACGTTGAGCTAATGAAGTTAAATAAGAATTTCTTGGGAGGCAACCCATGAATTATTATATGTTTCATTTTTATTTCATTTTGTTTCCAATTTTTATATTAGCATAGGACTTTATTTCATGTTATTTTATGTTATGATGTTCTTTATTATTATTATTATTTTACCTTCCTTTATGTTTTAATTCATTTTTGTTTATATTTTTGCAAGGATAGATGTATCTAATATCAGATTGACACTTCATCAAATTCAAAACTCTGTAATTCTTATTATTCAGGTCAATACCAATTTTGAACCTTTCTTTTTTTTATTTTATTGATATTTTACTTATTGTGTATGTTGGGGATAATATGCAATTTTAAGTGTGGGAGAGGGATTTCTTAAGTTTATTAAAATATTTTTTATTAAGTTTTATTAACTGATATCGATAGTAGTTAAAGTCCGTTCTAAATACTTGAGATCATTATTGATTATTGAATTGAATTAGTATGTAAAAGGATGAAAGTTAGAATAAACTTACCTTTCTAAGTCATATTTTTAACAATCATTGAGATGATTAATTTGAATAAAAATTGCATATTGTTTACACACAAAAGACCTTTTTGTGAGATTTTATGCCTAATAGTAAATACATCATTAGTTAAGCTCTTTTATTCTTTCATATGTGTTATCATGCATAGTTGGATAATTATAGAACTTGCTTTTATTATTCATATTGAGACCACATTTGTTAAATTGGGTGCATTAAAATGATAAAGGAATTTAGATTGGACCTTGTTTAGCCTATTTTCATGATAATTATCCTACCATATTTTATCCCTTATGAGTAACTAATTTTGACGCTTAACCTTTTTTATTGATTATAACCACATTATTAGAAGTTATCTTATTTTTCTTGAAGTCTTTTTATATTTTGAACCCTAAAGGTTATTTACATTTACTTTATTGCTAAAAACTTGGATTTTATTGAAGAAATTTAAAGAGGTCCAATATTTCTTTAATTGTTGGTACTTGATGAATGATTTTTAAAAAAATGTTTTAAGTTATGGTACAATGGATTTAAGGTATGAAGGACCTATATTGTGAAGAATTACGTTTCTTGTAATTTTTTTAAAATTTTCTTCGATTTTATCACCCTTTTATTATCCCTATTATACCTTACCTAAGCCTCACTAAAACCTTGTAATAAGACCTTTTGATTTTTGATTCTAGTTTTCTTATAAGTAGTAGAGATATGATTTTTTATTCTGAGCCTAGGGTTAAGAATTAGTCTATGCATTGATTTGAGAGTTCTTACACCTTTCACCCTAAACACTTTGAGGGCATTGAGTGAATCCTTGGTGAGGATATGAAAATTTATGCTTTTGATTTCAAAAAGAATATCAATGTGATTATTCTCGATATTAACTTATGAATGTTGGTTCTAGGATAACTTGAATCTAATTGTGTGTTAGTTTGATTGATATGATATGATCACATAAAATGTAAGTAGACAAGTTGAGATTAATAAAGGATGGTTGTTTATAAGATTGATGATTTAGATTACAATTTTCTTAAGGATAAGCAAAAGCTTAAGTGTGGGGATGTCTAATAAATGATTATTTAAATATATTTATATACCCATATTTAATGTGTTTTGCTTGTTATTTAAGAATTATATAGTATTTTTGGTACTTAATTCTCTTAAAGTGTGTTTGTAAGTGATAATTACCATTATAGACTAAAAGGAGAAGAATTTGGCTGTAATAATGGAATAAAACAAAGATTTGAAGTAACATGGAGATACACAACTGTGTATAATGACTGTGTAAATCTCTGTAAATGTGAGGATATTTGAAGATATTGTATCTAGCCAATGTATATTGCCTGTTAAGTCTTTGTGCCTATGTACGATCATGAATTTAGGTGTTTTTGGAGATACACAATCACCTACATGACCATGTAATTAATTAGGTATATTCTAAAAATCCTAGCTTTTATGATAAAAGGATGTTATTAGAGGTAGATAAGGAGGCAAGTTTAGAAGCATTTTTTAGTTTTAAGAAACATAGATAAGAGGCAGCTGTAAACAAGGGACAAGGAAAACATGAAGATTTTGTCACAAGATCTGATAGAGAGCATCATTCAATACAAATTGTGAGAAGATTCATTAGAGACAAAAGGGAGATTTAGAGTATGATTTCTTTGATTTCTATTTGGTCTCCTGAATTTTTGTTATCTATATGTAGGAACTAAATTGTTTAATGCCTAGGTGTGAATACTAGTACTTATAATCCTTATGGGATCAACTTGTACTTTTTAGTGCTAACTATAGCTTCGCCTTGCAATTGCGGTTAAAACTGATAAATCTATATAACCATAGAACTCATAAATCAGTACTAGTACCGAAGTAGCCATGGAACAAAGAAGAGTTTACTACTGTGCAATCCCAACCTACAACCAATCTTAATGATCCATTTTTAATTTCTATGGAGAAACTGATCATATAAAACTATTTGTAAGCTCTTAATAACCATACTTCTCTACTTAAACAGAGATCTAGAGTTAATTAGTTGAACAAGGGTGACAAGTGTTCTAGATTTTTCTTTAATTTTGTCATTGATAAAAGAAATAAGAAAAAAATCAGCAATATCCTATTTATTGATTACATCTTACTCCACGAACATCAAGATATCCAACAAAAGTTGTGAATTTTATACATCTCTGCTTAGATCATTAGGATCTTCCTCATCCTTTATTTCTCATTTAAAGAAATTCATTTCTAAAAGATCTATATTGATGAGGTTGTAATCTTACTCAAACTTATAGAGGACAAAGAGATAAAGGATATTGTTTTTAAGATGAATGGCATGAAAGCTCCTGGTCCATATGGGTGGTTATTTTCTTTCACAAATCTTAGGAAGTGATAGGTTAGTATGTAAAGGATGCGATGTGTGAATTATTTACAAATGGCATCCTACTAAAGGAAATCGATAAAGGCCCCAACTGTTCCTGTTTTGGAGACTTTAAGCCTATAGTATGCTCCAACTTCCTTTATAAGATTATTTCCAAAATTATGGATGCTAGATTGGAAAGTGCCATATCACATTTGATTAGTGAGAACCAAGGGGCATTTATGGAGAATACACATATTGGAGATAATATTTTGATAGTTCAAAAGTTACTTAAGGGTCGTTCAAGAAGTAAATCCACTCGAAGTTGCACCATACAAGTGGATTTCCCTAAGGATTTTGATAGTATAAGCTAGGATTTTCTATTAAAGCTACTTAAGTTGTTTGGTTTCCTTGGAGTGTTTATTGGTTAGATCAAGGAGTCTATCACATCAACCTCTTATTATGTTTTGGTAAATGTTAGCCCCTCAGAGATCATCAAAGGTGTAAAAGAGTTAAGATAGGGGGACCCCTTATCCCCCTACCTCTTTATATTGTGCATGGAAGCTCTTAATTTTCTTATCAAACATGAAGTTAAAAGAAACACCAAGTTTAGATATCATTCTAAATGTAGGAAAGTTGAGTGAATAAATTTAAGTTTTACAAATGATCTTTCATCATTTTATAGAGCTCACATAGAATTAGTTCTGATATTAATAAATATTTTGGATGAGTTAAAAGGAATTTTTAGATTGGAAATCAATTTCAAAAAAATTCTTCTAATATTAATAATATTAATAAATATTCTGTATGGGGTCAAAGGAATTTTTTAATTGGAAATCTATTTCAACAAAATTCACTTCATAACCTTTAAAGGGGTAGCTCAATTAGAGACTCATATAATAAGAATCACTAGCATGCAAAGGAATCATCCCCCTATGATGTATCGGGGACTTCCAATATCTACGAGAAGACTAAACTTCAACGAATGCCTTCCTCTAGTAGAGAAAGTTCAAAGAAGGCTTAACTCTTAGGTGAATAAATCTCTATTCTATACAGGTAAACTTCAGTTGATCAAATTTGTCCTTTGTTCTCTTTATATGTATTGGTGCTTTTATATGTTTTTATTTGAAAACCTCATCAAGTCTCTTAAAAGAATGCTAAGGAAATTCTTTTGGAGCCATTTTAATAGTGAAAGGGGAGTTGCAAAAGTCAAATAGTGTAATATTTGTTTCCCTAAAGAAGAAGGAAGGTTAAGAATCAATTATGTCAAAACTACTAATCTTGCTTTAATTCATAGGAGGCTTTGGTGGATAGTGAAGAATAAGAACTCCTTATGGTTAAAGTGGATGCATAGCTACTTTCTTAAAGGAAAGGTTATTTGGGCTATTGAAAAGAGCTCCTTATTCTCCTGCTTCTTGAGTCAATTGCTTAGATGAGAATATTGTTAAGCCAAAAATGAGTTGTAAAATTGGTAATGGAGAAACTAAATTTGTGTGGTTTGAAAATCGGTTAGGCTATGGACAGCTTATCCAACTCCATAGGATTCATGATGCTATGCAGATTTATCCTCTAGATGCTAAAGAGAGCACGCTGATCAGACAAGGTGTTTGGCAACTACATGAAGAAATAAGAGATCTCCAACCTAATTACTCACCTTTGCACCAAATAGATACTTTTGACAATGAAAGTTTGTTAAACATTTAACTACTAAGAACACCAAGAAATTGATAAACCAGAAACCCTAAAGTAGCTTGGCATAAAATGCTATGGAGTAAATGCTTATTCCCTAAAACCTCTTTTCTTCTATAGCTGACCATCAAAAAAAGGTTGAGCATAACATGCAGAATAAGTTATATGAATACAAGCAAAATCTGCCCCTTATACCGAGAATTGGATGAAACTTAGGACCATTTGTTTTTTGTGTGCAACTTTGCAACTAGCATCCTCAATATAGAGAAAGGGATGTGCATATGGAACTTTAATGGGAATTCAGTAACACAAACTATCTAATGACTTATAGATCAAACCACATGTTAGAAACAAGTCTGAAAGTATATACAATTGCATTAGGGACTTGTGTGCAAACCATTTAGAAGGAAAGGAAATCCAAGAGATTTAAAAATAAAGCTACTTCTTCGGAGGGATTAATCTCAAAAGTGGTTAATAGTGTAAGGGAGTTGATTTTGCTTAGGGACATTGCAAAAAGTTGCAATTCTAGTTTGGTCTCTTCTCTAAGAATCTAATTTGCAACACTTTCTTCAATATGCTATTCTTGTAAGAGTTTGTAGTGAGTTTTGAACTGTCCTGGAAGGGTATTCCCCTTAGACCTCCTGTAATACTAACATTTATATGAATTCAATGAATTTCTTTAATTTTTTAAAACTAATCAGAGAAAGATAGAGACCTTAGGCAATAATTTCTTTTCTCATATAATATATGCCCCTAACTGTTTAGTTAGATGAAGTTTAAAAAAATCTTTCCTAAGATTGAATGTTAAATTTCTCCGATGGATGATTTTTTAAAAAATAAAGAGTCCTTTAAATTAGGATGGGACTGGTACAATAGATTAGAGATACCAAGCCTCTGTAAAAATAAACTTTGTTGTTCTTCACTCTTAACAATAAAGCTAACCTTTGCAGTAGACAGGTAAAATAAAGCTAAGGAGCTCTTAAGATAGTGGTTTATTAGGAACCATGATTGCTAATTATCAAATCACAAAGAATCCAGTTCTACATTCCTTATTATAGATTGAATATTAACACTTAGTACAATTTTTGGTCAAAGTTTTAAAATTTTAAAAATAATAGTTAATACATTTAAGTTTTATCAGTTACGAAGATATATTCATTTTGGATATCACAAAACAATCTGCTACACTATTAAAAACTCATTTTTTATATTGAATATATTTGACATTTTCTAGTAATTGAGGATATTCAATATAATTTAGTCAATAATCCTATTTCTCCCCTTTTTTCCGCATCGATGTTCATGTTGGAAGTGTTAGAAGACTAGCAAACGGGATGCTTAGACAATTCATTTATCAATGCATAAGGATAAGATAAATTTTTACCATGTCCTCAAAATGGGATTGCTTGACTTATTTTAAAGGGTACTTTTCCGGTAGGTATCCTCATGACGTAGCTAATTGTAAATTTACCGTAGTCAACTCTGTTGTGTAGGAGTATTTGATTAGTAGTCGCATAATAGTAAATACCAATGTGAATACTATACCGAATTTAGTATTGGATTGAGTTTTTGTACGGTATTATATCAGTACCGACTGATATCAGATACTATTTTAAGTAATTTTTTAAATAACCACAATTTTTATGAAAAAAGACAATCATTATCAAATAAATATAAAATTAAAAATAATATAAAGTATTTAAAATATTACAAATTCAATTTTCATTATATGATAAATAATAATTACGTCAAAACATCCAATAAAAAGAACAATAAATATTCTTAACTATCAAATTATTACAATTTACAACAAGACTTCATGATAAGGAAACAACTAAGTAAAATCATATCATGAAACAAAATATATATTATTTAATTTACTATCAATTAAATATATTATATATTTAATTAATTAATATTAATTATTACTAAAATTATAAATATCTTATTTAATTTAATTTTAATTTTAATTTAATAATTATTAATAAATATAATTAATTTAAAAATATTTTTATAATATAAATTTCAAGTAAATTTTGATTTAATAATTAAAAATATATAAAATAAATATTAGTTTATAAATAATAAAATTTAAATTATTTATTTTAAAATAAAATATTTATAGTAATACTTTATTAATAAATATTATATAAAAAATTAAAATAAATTTAAATAAAATAATTTATTTTTAAGCTTATTTAATGTATAATTATTATTAGTAATAAAAATATTTATCTTATTTTAAAATTAAAAATTAAAAAATCACTATAAAAGTTTAACTAAATAATTAATTATAAAAATTTAAAAAAAAAAGAGAGGGGAGGGTGTGAGGAAGCCGGAGAGTGAATTTTAAAAAAATTTGAAAATTTTCGATACCAACTAATATATAACCAGTATTTTAAATACTGTGCATTACTAAGTAAAAAACTATGTCATTTTATTATTGATAGAATTCAGTAAGCTGCCCATATATAATGCATAAAATGGATCGTTACTTATAAGTCGCATTACAAAACGAGGTACATCGAATGGAAAGAATAAGGAAAGAATAAAATCGAAGGCTTCGATAGCAGAAGAAAACGATGCTTTTATCAGATAGCTCTTGGAGGCTTCTCTAACAGAGCAGAGAAATAAACCTCGTCCTTGGATTTAGGAAAAACAATCCACTTGTGTTTCTTGTACCTGAACTGAAGAAACATGTACAAGTAGTCGTCAATATCCTTCCTGTTACAAAAAAATCTGTCAATCCATAGCAACCCTCCTGGCCTCAACACACGATCCCAATCAAACAGTATGAAATCCATCAATAACAGGTCTATCCACCCATCCATGAACCCACTGCTATGAATCATGTCCATGGTGTTGTCGAAGAATGGTAACCGTTGGTTCAAGGATATGTACAGAGGGACCAAACCTCTCAGTGCAATCATCTCACTGAAAGGTGCTCCGAGGTTTAGAGCAGTTGAGACAACGGTTACGTTGTGTTCCTTCATTCTAGCAGCGAATGTCCCAGTGCCTACGCCAAAGTCTAGGCCTATTCTTATCTCTCCCGGCTTTGTTGCAAGAACATCCCTGATCATGAAGTTCACAGGAACTGAGCTGTTGGCAGTGACCCACTTGAGTTTTTCCTTTTCCATCTCGAAACACCCGGCACATTTCGAATAACCCCGCTTGGGATTCTTGCTTGATAAGCACTGAAAATTCCTGCACTGGTAATTGCCCCACCTTACATTTCTGTCATCGGGTAATTTCCATAGGGATTCATTGATGGGATATGGTTTCTGGAATACTTTTGAAGCCCTTGCTAGGCACCGTCTCCGTGGGAGAGGATCACATCCGTTGAGCATCAGCTTTTGAGCCAAATTCCAATCGTCTTTACAGAATGATCCAATGTCATAGTCCATGTATTCTTCCAATTCTTTCTTCATAAGGACACAAGCATGTCCTATTGTGTTATATATCCTTTCGGTTCCATAAACGTTGACCTTCCCAACTCTGTTTTCTTTGGGAGTTATGTACTTACGAATCTCCTCGGTAATGAAGGTATTAATCAAAGGCTCAAATTTCATCGTTGAGTTTCTAATCCTTTCTGGTTTCGGCAGCCGTATCTGCCTGAGAGCCATATATGCACTGTACAGAGGTGTAAGTACCTCCTGTTCCAAAAATCTCTTGTATTCCTGTACTGAGAAGTTGGTTTTATCCAAGGAATCTTTGTTCTTCTCAATATTCTGCGCATTTTTTTCCACCGTTTCTTGCAGATTATCCATCCTTTCAAGTATTTCTTCGACCCGATCATTAAGTGATTTCAGATCAAATCCATCATAAGCATCCTTAACGCTATAGAAATAGCGGCATATATCGTCATTGTGAAGGAAAAACCCCGCATTGTAAAGCTTAAAGAGGCTTGCCAAGCTTACAACTATTACGAGCCCTCCCAATATAATCTGAAGCCATCCCATAACGCTCGCTAATCTGCACTTTGGAGAGCATAGCCTCTTCATGTCTTCGGAACCAGTACCCTTTTTTGCACCTACTGCAACTCTTGCCTCTTCTTTCCTCTCCAGGGTTTCGAACTATTTAGACTTCAGATTAATAAAAATGATGAAATGAGAAAAACCAGAGGAGAAAAAGGCTCCACCTTTAGTTAAAGACCAACAGTGACAGTTTGGATTAGTAGATATTGCCCGAAAGACAAGACATACGAAGTTGTTACCGTGGTTCACTGTTATGATGAGCATGCAATACAAAAATCTTCAGACCAAGTACTGGACGAAACTTTAAATCAAAAAATTCTAATGAAAGAAAAAGGCAGAATTTAGTGAACAAATTAACGTCAAAATATACTCGGCAATTACCGTGGAAAATTGAAAATGAAAACTGGGAACAACTCCTTACTTGCAATCTGGAGACATTTGAGTGAGAGATAGAGATCTCGAAAGCTCCTTTTCTTCTCATCAAAGACGATGAATTCCTCTCTAAAACGTGACAAACAAGTCCGAGCTGTGTTTAAAAGAGGGAACATGCTAACTTGAACTGTTGTCAAAATTAGCTTTAGAGCTGGATATCCGTGAATGTTAAGCATAAACCCGGAACTAGGCGATGAGTTATTAATGGGACAGGTTTCTAAGCACAGGGACAATAAAAAACTGCAGTCTCGTTCTGGAAATTTAGGGAATATCAACTAATGTGTTTTTCTAGTGATGCAGCGCGTTGACTTAGAGTTGCCTAGGCGGGTTCTATCCTCGTCAACGCCGGGACTTAGGCCTGTGCCTGCGGATAATCTTATTAGGTTTTCTCTTGTATCTCATTTCATTTTGATATACTAATTATACAATTCCTCAATTTTTTTCTTAGTCAATTTGAAAAGTTTCATAAAATTTGTCAACTTAGAGTCGGATATTTTCTCCTTGTTTGAAATTTAATTTGCTTGATTTTATAACTTTTACTATAGGTCATTGTTGTGAATTCCCTAAATTTGTTTATTAAGCTACATTGTAGGAGTATTTTGCTTTTTTAGAGTTAATCTCGATGTATAGATAGGATACAGATTAGATTGAGTCAGTTTGAAGTTTTGAGATTAAACTAAAACTCATACTTGCATTTCAACAAAATTGCCACATAAAAATTTTTAGCTAACACTTGTTAATTTTACTTACAACTTGTTTAAGTTTAATTAGTGTTGATCGACTTTAATAAGGAAATCATTAATGGATCGATACGTTTTTTTTTAATATGTTCTTTTCATCTTACTCGCCTAATCTTTGGAAGTTCCTTAACTCTAAGGGCTTTTTTGTTATTTCCTAGTATTTTTCCTTCCCACCTCCTGAAGTTTTATTGTTTTAGCAACGACTTTTTAAAATCGTGCACCCAACTGTGCATGTACCCAAAAACTTAGTTTTTACTATAAATTGACAATTTCAGTGGCCAAATGGAGAAGAATCGTTTTGGGACTTCGTGAAAGGGTAGAACACTTACTCTTTAGAGACCCATGGAAGGTTAAGCTTCCTTCTTTTGGTTCAAAAACCGAAGTCGAGCATCACATTTGAGCACTTCTTCATTGTGTAATTCTAAATTTTAGGAGTTGCAATTAGTTATTATACATATAATTTTATTGTAGTTTATTACTGCATGTGAGAAAGGATGTCTATTCATATGAGGCACACATTAGCCTAATATTTTCAACATCAATGTGAGGATAAGAAGGTGAGGATGATCTATATTAGGTCGTATATGACTCGTTTGGCTAGGATGATGGGAGTCTTTGGTATATTACCACTTATGAGACTACTCCGCTCTATGGTCTCCTTGTGTCTAGATATAATAAAGAACATGCATATGGTGACACATAGATAAAGACCAACAGGTGATATCTATAGATTAGCTGGAGCTCAGGATAAGCAAGTAGTTGCTAGAGTATAACGAAATTGCCCCAATATATAGAAGTAGCAGTTAAGACTAGACTTCAGCAACCAAATGGAGAGGTCAACAAGCATTAGGATCACTATCTGGAGAATTTGGGCATGCCTAGGCGTCTGACACCACCTCCACATTAGGACCAACTGAAGATTACCAAATTGGAGAATATATAAGGCATATTTAAGAGTGTAGCATACCATTTGGAACAGGTGGTGGAAGCTGACAGAGCGTGTGGTGTAGTTGGAGACACATGATAGATAGATGGAGAAGGTGCTAGTTAGGATGGCAAGATACCTTGGAGTCACGATACCAACTCCACCAACGAAAGCTACCATACAATGTTCGATTCCACAAAAATTAAAAGCTTGTGCTATTTTAGGGGCAACAGTCGAGGAAACCTAAGAAATGAATATTCTCAATACATTTATAGATTGACAAACATAGAGGTGATGCAGGATGCTGATTAGGGTGTTTTTTGTTTCTTTTATTTTCATTTTTATTTATCCTATATTATTATTTCTTTTATTTATTGTTTTGTTTTGTTGTAATAGCTAACAAGAGCTTAAACCTATTAAACTTTTATTTTGAATTATTATTATCTTTTATTTTTATTATATTGTTATTTATTTTCTTTTATTTTCTTTTCTTTTTATTTTTACCTTTTTATCCCTTTGTATTATTATTATTTGAATTGAAAGCTTTGCTTGAAGGATCTATACTACAAAGAACCAAGTTTTATGCAGTATTGTTTATATAAATTTCCTTCACCATGTTACATTTTTAATTATCCTTTCCATACCTTTACCCAAGCCCTTTTGTACCTTATTTAAAACACCTTTTTATTTTTACTTCATGTTTACTTATTAGTAGTGGAGATGTAATTTTGTTGCAAGCTTATGGTTTAGACTCCTTCTATATATTAATTTCAGAGTTTCGTCATATCTTCGACACTAAAAACTTTGAGTGAATCATTTTTGAAGGTGTGGAATTTTATGTTTTTTATTTCAGAAAGACTGTCAATTTGATTACTATTGATATTGGTTTATGAAAGTTCACTTTGGGATTGTTAGAGTCCAATTATATGTTGATTTGATTCATAAGATATGATAATTTAAGGTGTGGATGGATAGGTTGGCATTGAAAAAGGATGGATATTTTTAAGTTAATAATTTGTATTATAACTTTCTTGAGGGAAAGCAAGTGCTTAAGTGTTGGGGGTTTGAAAAATGTTTAATAGATTATATTTTAGTCTCATATTTGGTGTATCTTATTTGTTTATTTCAGAATTTTTTATTATTTTTTTGTACTTAATTCTTTTTTATTATTTTTTTAGGAGATGTACACGGACCTTAACGTAGGTGAAATAACATCATTTAATTTTGTTAACAAACTATGTAAGCTGATGGAGCCACGTTTCCACACAACTGTTGAGTTTTGAAGTGACATTAAAGGACATGATCACTATATATGGCCATATGGGAACCGCGTCTAGAGTAGAATTCATAATTTTGAAGTATAAAGGGCAATTAAGAAGGGAAATTAAAAGAATGCAAGTTTTAAAACACAATTCTTAACCTTAGAGTGGCAGAGAAAGTAGAGAATAATTGTAAGATCTGAATTGGAGAGCATATTTCTATCAAAGTTTATATGGATTTTATTATAGAAAAGGGATATATAATGAATTCTCTTGTTTTCAATTCTTCTTATAAATCCTTGGCTATATTTTCTATTTTTATGAACTAAATTTGTTTAGTTCCTACATAGGATGAACCTTAGGGGACTTTATGATTTGATTCTTTAATTAATGCAATTTGATTGTTAATTCATTGGATTCAATTATGTGTTTTAATTATTTCCTGAATTAATATTTTTGGGATTTTATTTTATGTATAATTTCATGCAATTGAGATTGAAGAATCCTTTGTATGAATAGATCTATCACAATTGGAAATAGTAGCATGTAAATCTAGAGAGGGGTGACATATATTCTCTAAATTAATGTCAAACCTAATAGTAAAACTAACAAATCAATTAAAGCAATCTTAGGAGTTTTAACTAGAAAGAGATTTTAGTTAATCAACTTGAGATTAGGTGTTAATAGTCTTAAAAAAGATATTAACATAAGTCAATGATCTTTAATTAAATTGCATGATAAAAGATTAGTAGCTTAAGAAATCTTAAAAGGAATTCATTATCTAGGCACTGCAATTTGATTTGGTTAATCATTGAGTGATTTATGTTCTTGTCATTAGTTATATTGAACTTTCGTTTAGGTTTACCGTTTTTATTAAATTTTCATATTATTTTGTCAGTTAGAAAATAGAAAAGAGGTCATTACTAGTACCTATGTGAGATCGACACTCGATATTCACTATTACTATACTATAGTGCGATAAGTGCACTTGCCTTTAAATCTATAAGGTAGGGATCTTGTTTATCACCGACCACGAAACTTTTTCATTTTTTTGTCTTGTTTTTGTGCTCCTCTTTTCCTTAGTTTATTATCGATTCTATTCTCACCTTTATGGCTTGGTTGTCTCTCCTACGTTATCTTAATATAACCCTCTCACCCCATTTTTTAAAATTTTACTATTTTATTGTTTCTTTATTTTTTGTATTTTTATTTTTCTTCTTTTGACAAACTAATTCAAAATTTAAAAACTAATTACTCTAAAAATTTGATAAATATTAATATAAAATAAATTTAAAAAATCACAATTGATAAATATTGATGTAAAATAAATTAAAAACTCACAATTAAAATTAATAAATCCCAATTAAAAATAATTATCTCTATCTTGAAATAATTAAAAATAGCAAAAAATAGAAAATAAATAAATATAATTAATACTAACACAAAGAAAATTTGATAAAATATAAATATGATAAAATATGTTCAAACTTGTTGAAAAAGTTTATGAAATAGAACAGGACTAATGTAACATCAAAAATTCCAAAAAATAATTTTTGAAAATACAAATTAAAATAAGAAAATTTTACAAGAAAAGTTAGGTATCTACAAGTGGATTGATGCAGTCCTAACTAATCTTAATGTAATTATAGAATCATGGTTGTGTGACTAATATGTTATATTATTAATACAATCTCACATATATAAGTTATTTCTTTCAATTTTCATCTTCTCTTATATGGGTCAGTTAACACTCGTAAATTGTTCTTCGTACAAAGTACTTCATATGATTTAAAACAGAAGATGTGTCGTTTAATTTTGAAAGCTTATCTTGGGACATATTTTCTTGTATCATAATTTAAGATACTAAGGTCTCTATCCTATGAAATTTTCTCAAGTCATTCATGGAAAAAAATTGTCTTCTCCTATTCTATTTCATTAAATAGTTTTGTTACATTTTGCGCCTAATACATGATCTTCTGTTAGATTTGATAATTAGCTTTGTAGTCTTAATTCATTTTCAAATTAATCATATTAGAGATCAACTTCTTTAAATGTTTTAAAAAGAACAAATATAAAACCAAAAATTTTTAAAAATCCTTAAAGGTTAAGAACATAAATTAAAAAAATCCAAAATATATCAAAACTTAAAAACACACAACTCAAATTCTTTAACTAGTTCACCAATAAAGATGAAAGATTAGGTAACATTATAAAGCTATATTTAGTAGGTCAATTAGTAATGGAATGGAAATGGAATGTAATATTATTTTATTGTCTGGGAAGAGGGTTTATAATAGAATAGGATAGAACAGGAATGCTTTACATTACATCATATTTCATCCCAAACAGTAAAAATGAGTTACCTCCGATTTGGAAGATTTCAAATGGAATGTAAAATGATAAATATTTACTACCTAATATACTCTCAATAATCTTTTATAATACCAATTATACTCTTAATCTTAATAACAAGTAGTAAGACAATACAACTCATTATTTGTGTTGGACGACGTCTGGATCAGTAGTCGATTGTAGCGTAGGACAAGCACCGTCACCGGGCAGCAGTGGATGAGCATCGTTGCCGGTCAGGTAACACCCATTAGCTTCCTTCGGTCCTACTTTTATATACACTACGTCATTATCTTCCCTTTTTCTCTTTGCGATGCACTACTTGATTAGCAATAGATTCCCTCTTTCTCTTTGGGTTGAATGAGCTTCCTTGAAATATGATTGTGGCTTCAAAACCCACCACTATGTAGGAGGGATATAAGCTTGAATTTTCTTTAGATGACTATTGGCAGGCGATGGTGCTAATTAATGTTTCTATTTTTTGGATGAAAATTCATGAATTGATATATATATTCAAATCAGAGCTTTGAATTTCTGACCAAATTTAACACCAAATGTTGAATAACTACAAACAATGATTCTATAGATGAGCTCAGCTACATGGACTTTTGTTTGTAAGCATGTACATATTGTCAAAATTATCCACAATAATAAATAAATATTTATCTCCCTTTATTGACAGTCAAGGGCGAGAAAATTCTTCATTATCAGTCTGACTAGGATGAACCCATTAGTATTAGTGATGTTGTCATATAATCATAACTCCCTCAATAGAGTTTTACACACACAGACACACACACACACACACACACACACACACACACACACACACACACACACATATATATATATAAATCTTGAATCATTTCATTATATGTTTGTTCATCTCTTTATTGGTTTTTTACATATATATGTGATGTTATATGGTTCTGTTATGAGGTTACAGTGGTTCATTGTTATATGGTTCTAATATTTATGGTTCTTTGTTTAATCTCTTAGACTCATTTCAGTCTATTTGTTTTAATCTCTTTATTGATTTTTTTGCATATATATAATGTTATATGGTTTTTGATCTTACAAGTGAAGTGATCCTTTAGTCTATATGTTTTGTTCTAACATTAGGTGACTTGAAAAGTAGGAGGAAATTATTTTGTTAACAAAAGAACTAGTTAAAATTTTGACTATTATAATATTTTTTATAACATCATAAATAAATGGACATATATATGTCATATTTGGTTTATTTTGATTTTCACAATCTAAAAACTACTCATTATTTTATTTTTTAGGCATGATTAGTGGAGGTAATCAATTGAATAATCAAATTATCAAATTTATTCATATACATCAATTAGCACTTGTTCATGTTTCATATCTTATGGTTTATTGGTGGGTGTTACGAAAGAGATGTGTAAAAGACAAACTTCAAATGCTTACACCATCATAGAGATCACAATCAAGGGAGAGTATCATGTGAAGATTTTTATTTCATTCTAATAGGAGAAATATAATTAGAATGCAGCCTAAACTATTTGTTGAATTATGTGATTTATTATGTGGAAAAGGTATGCTTAGACCTACTATGAACGCAACTGTTGAAAAATAAGTAGCGAAGTTTCCATATATATTAAGGCATAACTTTATCAATTGCGAGATTGCGTTCTTTCATAGTCGATATGGGGAAACTATAAGTCGTCATTTTTGTAGTAATTTGAAAGCAGTTATAGAGCTAGAAGACATCTTTCTAAGACAACCTAATGTATTAGAAACCCATCAGAAATATAAACACTAGTAGATTCTACCCATATTTTAAGGTGATTTTCTTTTCTTAACTCAGTATAATTATATTAAGCATACGTGATGTTTTATTTTAATATAGTTCAATGTCGGGATTGTGTTGGTGCAAGTGATGGTACACATATCCGTATCAAAGTACCTGCTCGAGATTCTCATACGTTTCATGGGAGAAAGGATTATCCAACACAAAATGTGTTGTGTGCTTGTTCTTTTGAAATGAAGTTCACATATGTATTGGTTAGGTGGAAAGGAATAGCATCTGATTCACGAATTATAAAAAGTGCACTAAACAGGTAGTACTTACTTAAAATTCCCTAAGGTGAAAATAGGGCTCAAATCTTATTAATTAATAAATGTCATAAATTACTTTTTGACTTAGTTTTATTCATCATAAGAAAATACTATCTTTTTTATGTTAGATTCATATTAAGAAGTGGAATTATTACACCGCACAGCTGGGAACAATATCACTTGAAACAATATTCAAAGAAAGCTCCACGAAGTGTAAGTGAATTATTCAATCATTGACATTTACCATTGCGTAACGTTATCGAACGGGCATTTGGAATGTTGAAAAAATGGTTACCTATTATAGCATCCACCATAGAACCATTATATGGCATTCAAACTCAAAAAAAAGTGGCTTGTGTCATTTTACATAATTTCTTAATTGATGCAGATCCAAATAATCCATTCCTTAACGAAGGGTATGATGGAGGGGAAAATGATAACCATGATGTCTATGAAAATGACAACGAAGAGGATGCACACAGTGGGGAAATCATAAGAGATAACATTGTTACTCATATGTGGGCTTATTACACTTTAGGATATATATTGCCACATTACAATAAATTTATGTCTTTCATGATTTTATATTGCTTTAAAAATATTTATTGGATACTTTTATCTAAATATGATGTTGTTAATTAGTGTTGTTAATTTTTTCATATGCAATTGTCTCTCTATAATGCTTATTCATTATTTTCACACTATTCTTGCCTTTTATATTTCAACAGGCACGCGGTCAGAGCCTTGGGCTCCTCCCACTGCTTGGGAGCTTACAGACCCTGACATGTGGATCATCCAAGGCATATTAGCATGGCGTACTTCTCCTGTTTGAACCGGAGTTTTTGGAAATAATTGAAGCTCCAATAATATGTATGCTTTAGATATAAAGTTCAACCTTCCTGATTGAATTTGTAACATACAGAATGCCACCCCAAAGAGATCCTTCTACAAAATCAAGTTGGTGTGATTTTCACAATGTATGCACTTGACACAATTGAAGCTAAACTAAAGGAAAATTTTCCTGATAAAGGAATCGATAAAGAAAAAAATTAAAAATCGCAACAAGATTATCAAGAACAAGTAAAGAAAATGTTTTGATTTATTCTCAAATGGAGGTAGTGGGTTTGCATGGAGTCCTGTAACAAATATGTTAATGTTGAGCCAGAAGTGGGGAGAGCTTGATCTAGGTGAACTTGTTTATTATTTTTTTGAAAGAAAATATGATATATGATATGATTTGGTTGATTCTTGAACTTGGTTTTGTAGTAGGCTAAACCAGGAGCCATTGAGTGGAGGGAAAAGCCTATTCATAACTATGAGAAGTTGTTAGAGATTTAAGGTCATGATAGAGCAACTAGGGAGCATGCTGAAATAACACATAAGGTAAGATAGGTGTGCCATTTCTGTCAAAAGTGGATTTTCAAACACCATGGATGAAATTGATGACACATTGCTTCGCGATGAGTTAAGTTTCGAAGACAATGTAATGATGGATGGTAATCATGTTGAATCTCCCAATGGGAATCCCAGCTCAATCTCAAAATGCAAAACCAGGTAGATCTAGGAAAAGGAAAAATAGGGTATCCTCTAATGACGATGAAGACGTCATCAAAGATAGACTTAACACACTTGCTGAAGCCATTATAAAATCCACTTCGCTATTGGTTAAATCACTTCTGATTTTAGAAGAAAAACTATATAATCATTTAGTGGAGTTGGGAGTGGAAGCTTCAAAATTGTATGAAAGTTATATTTTTCTTATTCGTAGGCCTGATGAGGTGAGGGCGTTACTTGGTGCACCAGCCAATATACGTAAGAATATGTTAGAGTGTATGATGTCTTCTAAGGAATATTAGAAGATATTGTCATTGTTACTATATCTTAGGAGTATGTTGATGACTTGGTGTATTTTGGATACTAGAGTTTAGTATGTCTAATTCCATGTCCCTTTCCTATATTTGGTCAGATATTTTTTAGATGGAATGAGAATACAGCCATTCAATTTGAAATGAGCATGTAATTGAGTGAATTTCTTGTTGTGCAATTTTTTTTGGTATCTATCTCTCAGTTGATGATTAAGTAGCAACTAAATGAAGACTCAATTTTTCTTGATTCGTTGCTTTGATGTTGGTTATTCTGACCTTGATCATTTATAATATTTTCAATACACATGATGAATATTTTGATGTTGTCTTGCATGTTTTGGTTTACAAATGCATGTTACATTTTATATAGATGTTGTCTCAGATATATAGATTACTAATTTTATATTGCTTTCAGTTTGCATTATGGATGGATGCATAGCTGACAATGATGGATGAAATGGTGTTTTAGGTGACTTTGTTGCTCATTTAGGGTGAATGAAGATAGATAGGTTGGTTGTTTATTTCTCTTATCTGCAAGTGGTTGCTTAAATGTTAATTAGAACACTTACTACATCATCTTAAGTTACGAATTTCAATGCCTTCCTCATATTTCCGTAGTGTCTCTTTTTTAAGTGATCTTCTTTACTTGAAGAAAGCAAATGTGAAATATGAAGCACAAGGGAGTTAGCTTTGAAGAGTATTGTGGCATTAGGGGTATCAATCACAAACTCCTCTTTCGTTAACGAACTTGCTCAACATCAGTTTTTTAATTCAATCAGTTTAATCATTAAAGTGTGTTAAGAGCTTGACTAGGTGAAAATTTGTATGATTGGTTCAAGCTATAAAGCTCAGTTGTTCATTTAGTTTCCAAATTTGTTAGTTTTATTGTGTGTAATCATGTTATAGCTTGGGTTTATAAGACTGGAAAAATAAACGACTGTAGTGTTGTTGTGTATATACTGTTAGGAAACTGGGTTCGAATCTGATCCGATCGCAGCGGAATAATTACGAAACTTTTTCGTGATTTTTGATTTTCTGAAAACCAAGATCTATTTAATTCTATAAAATGATCAACACAAAACATAATTAAGTGAAAATTTAATTCGTACCTTATTTCGAAACTTGATCTTTATCTTAATGCATCCCTAGAATCATTTTCGAAACCAATCCGTCTCAACCACCGTAGCCGCACAAGTGTCCGGCCTCTAACAATATCCACAGAATAGGTTGAGAGAACTCTATAACTTTTACAGAGAGGGTCAAGCATAAAGTGCTAGCTTCACAGAGCTTAAGCCTATTTATAATAAGCTTTAGATGTTTTAGTAATTTAATTGAAATTAAATTCTAATTTCAATTAAACTTTAATTAGAATTACAAATAATTCTAATTA
>JANZXR010000006.1:18865799-18885323 GCA_027575705.1 Erythroxylum echinodendron | reverse complement strand
CAATATGAATCTCATAATTATAATCTCATTATAATTTCATTTGCAATGTATAATTATTCCATGGACTTTATCATATACATATAAACATGTACAAGATAAGTAATGCCTTTAAATAATTTATATCTAAAATACAACCAACGCAATTGACTGTAAGGCATAAACCATCATATACTAATACAAAAATTAAAATTTGAAAATTCAGTTAAAAATGACGCTATTATTTTGCACTTGTAGTGACATTAATTTCATGTTGTTTTGATTTTATATAACTATAAAATCAAATCCTATCGATATTTATTTTGATATATTAACATATATTTTGTTCTATCAAGAATAGAATAGTTATTTATTATTATTATAGATATATTACATTTTATTTCATCCATTTCTAAAATAACATTTTGGTGTATTATATTATAAAATTTTCCATCAATAATAAACAATAATTTTTTAATATTTCATTTAAGTTATATCTGTTATAAATCACTCCATTTGATTTAGATTGCCAAATTTCTCTCCTGTCAACGAAATTAACTTCGAATACTTATAACCAACTGCATACTATCATCAGGCTCCACTCGGCCTGTTGTTTCTGATTAATTGTTTTCTACTGCAAACGGCGACGGAGATTCGAAAGGCGGAGAAATCTTGAAATGCGGAAGCTGAAGCAGTTCATAGCGGGTGGTGATGGAGAAACAGGAGAGAGCTTCTTGGAAGATGAATCACATGGCCTTTGTTCCCTTTCTGCTACCCAGGTTTTTCCCCTTCTGTCTCTATCAAATATCAAACCTTCACGAGGCTTTCTGATTTACGCTTCTTTTGGGTTTTTGTTTGGGCAGAGAATGTACGCATTTGGCGCATGTCTAGTGGCTGGTTTTGCTTTTATGTTTCTGGTATGATCATCACTTCACCCTGTTTACTGTCTCTTTGCCCCTTCGACCCGTCTGTGTGGTTTGTTTTTGAAATGGGTTTTACTTGCTGTTTTAATGGATAATTTGGAAGAAGACCCAGTATATCCCAATTGTTTAGTGCTTGGCATTTGCAGATTCAAAATCAATCTTTTTCATTATCATGCTAAACGACTGATGCTGGAAGTTAACAAACGGCTGAGAAATTTGATGTCTCGTACAAATTTTACATATATTTTTCTCTTGCTGCTAGCTTATTCATACGTATCCTTCCTTGCAACACTTTCAGTATTGTTGGGCATATGTAAAGGTGTTAAGTCTTGGCATAGCAGATAATTCCTCATGAATAATGAAATCATCACTTTGACCCAAAGGGATCAGTTCACTTGGTAAGAAGAGCAGCATTTTTCCTTGTCAACTAAAAAATTCTTCTGCAAGTATTTTGGAATAAAATCCTGAAAATATTAGGCTGATACGGGAAGTGTGCCCTTGAGATCATTGGAGAGGAAGCTTAAAAACAGAAACAGCAATATGTAATATATCATTTAAGATTTAAATAATGTTGATGTCTCAGTCAGTACTTGAACTTGGTTTTGGTTTGACAAGTCTTGTCATCAGCACAAGCAAACTGAATCAGTGCTTTTCTCTTATCCTATTCCTATCGTTTCATGTAAATTTTGAGATTATAATTATTGTGCTGCCAATTCACTGTGCTGTCGGATATGAAATGACCATAGGGAGAACCTTTCACATTTAATGAGTGCTGATTCTGGTCATTATTTTACGTTCTAGTGACCATAGATTTAAAGCACTCAATTGTAACCCGCTTCATATTACAATTTCTTTTTGGTTTCTTCGAAAACGTTTGCAATATAGACACTGCAGAAGTATATACTGATGATTAGCCCGATCAATGATATCTGTATGCAGTGATTGAGAAGATTAGTTGCTAGTTTCTTTTGATTCTTGCTGTTTTTATAACACAATGTTTGAGTAGCCTGCTGCTAAAACTTGCATCTGATTACAAATCAACATCCTATGCATTGAATGATTTTGGAGCTCTACCACCTCTTCCCGTTGAGAAAGAATTAAAACTTTCCTAGCATCCTACATACTTTTGTGAACTCTGTGCATGACATTAAGTTTGTACGGGTCCATTCATTTTCTAAGGAATACCTTGTGATTGATTAAAGCTATCTTAAGGTATAATTTCCTCCTAAATATTAATTCTGTGATCACTTGCTGCTTAATTATTGCATAGAGCAATTGATGTCACCATAGGAGTACCTACTTTCCTCGTATTTTGACAAAAGAGTTATTTATAGTTTCTTTCCAAGTGACAAAGTGTAAATGAGGTGCTGATAACACGAGAAATCTTCCATATTTGCAGTCCTTGATTGTCTTTTCCAAGCCCATAAAGTATGCATTATTATTCACCTTTGGCAATGTCTTGGCAGTTGGAAGGTACATTGATGTTCTTTTCTAACTCAATGAGTGTTAACATCAACTTGGTCAACCCATTTTCTCGGATCGTTTACTCTCTGTTTGCTAGTTTGCTTGGCTAAATGATTATTTAAGGTCCTGCAACATTTTGTTATGTGCTTATTTGTTATTACCGTAGCCACCATGCTTATTGTGCTCCTTTCATCTTCATGTCAAAGTGCAGTTATGTATATGAGAAAGAAATGAAGTGTTTCTTTCCCTTCTTATCCTTGCTAACTGATGTAATATATTTTCTAGTACTTTCTTTATATACATCAAAATGTCAAATTGAAGGACAATCAGTTTCTAGCATAATTTCTACAAGGAGCTGCAGTTACTGTGATAAAGGCTAAACGATGCTATGCTAGAACTTTACCTGGGATCACATATGACTCTTTTAATGTTTCTCTCTC
Source organism: Erythroxylum echinodendron (assembly GCA_027575705.1). Taxonomy (NCBI): domain Eukaryota; kingdom Viridiplantae; phylum Streptophyta; class Magnoliopsida; order Malpighiales; family Erythroxylaceae; genus Erythroxylum; species Erythroxylum echinodendron. Next base: position 18,882,520 of record JANZXR010000006.1, on the reverse strand, counting down.
CATTGGTTTCTTACTACCTAAATTGTATTCCTATTTGGCAGCACAGCCTTCCTCATTGGACCTGGGCAACAACTAAGTATGATGTTTGACTCAGTCCGTGTTTATGCAACATCTACTTACATTGGATGTGTAGTTATATGTCTCGTTTGTGCTCTCTGGGTAAGTTAGCAATGCAGATCCTTCTATGACCAGAATAATGCTTAATCACCTTGAAATTGGGAGAAGGCCTTCATTTCATGTTTGATTGTTTTACCTTAGTGTTCGTCTTCCCCTTCACTGGATTCTTAATCTGCCCTTATTTTGGCTGCTTAGCAATTACCATTATGGACTTCATTTATGTGTCACAATTTGACTGCTTTGGGGAGCATAATAATTGCATCCTAACATTCTTCATTGAAGTCAATGAATTTGTTGCTTTTATTCATCTAGCCAGGATAAGAACTTTTTTCCTTGATTAAAGGACTCATGGGGAAAAGGCAACTACTGCTAACTATTTGTCAACTTTGAATTCTTTTTCCTCATCTTTCTCAATTTTCAACATTATCCTTTATAACTCATTCCAAGTCTGAAACATAGAGAGCAAAATGCCACTGAGATTTTTTGCATTAGTACCACTGAACCAGTAATACCATGATACTGTTGTAACAGCAAAATAAAATCTTACTACCTGATCGTACCTTGATGTGGTTGAAACTTGACATTGGCATTATAGTAAGGTACTGAGTTTTGTTATAGAGTGTTGGTTTAGATTTATAAAATGCTAGCAAAAGTACAGGAATTATAAAACTTGTAAGGATTTCTGCTAATTAGTTGGGCTCGAAACACAATTCCCTTTGCATCATCTCTATCTATGCCTCCATCTTTTCTTCTCAAATCTTCTATCGTTGTTTAAAAACACACCACTCTCTTTCTCTCACACACATTAAATTTTGAAGGTGGAATTTTTCTTCATCCTAAGATTTTGTGGAAGGTCAGGGTCTGCACTACATCTCTTTGGGTTTACTTCCCATCTTGCTTTTTCTCTGAAGATGTCAAATTAAAATGGATTTCCTCTTCCTGTCTTTTGAGACATTTTCCTTTCTCAGTAAATAGCACTTCACTTTCGTTGCAAAAGCCAATTTGATGTTAATTTTTATTCATGAGATTGATATAGTAACAACTTGTCCTTATGCTTTTCTCTTTACCAACAATGCAGATTCATAACAAGATTTTAACAGTAATTGCAATTATTTGCGAGATATGTGCTTTTATCTGGTAAGCATTTATCTTGCCTCGCCTTTTCAGTTGTATGTGAAGGGCATTCAAAAATTTTGGGCAAAGAGCTCTGCAATGTTATCTTGTCAGATAGTATCTCGACTTGGTGGATGTTTCTCATACTCCGAGCAACTTAATGCAAATAATTAATTGTTTTCACCGCAAAAAATATTCCATCTAAGCTTCATTATCGTCACTTTGTTTTTCTAAGGGTGAAACATCGACCTGGCATTCATAGTAACTTGTGCAAATTCCTTACATGTTTAGTGTTAACTGTTTCAGGTACAGCCTGAGCTATATACCTTTTGCTCGACAAATGGTGTCCAATTTGATGGTCCGATTTTGTGACACAGAGATATAGAAGATGAAATTTCAAGCTTGTCAATGAATTCTAATCTTATCAGAGCTTTGTTTTCAACCTTTTTTTCTTTAATCCCAATTTTTCTAAATTTTTATGCTTATTTCACTTCAGTTTTGAGGGCTTTGTTTCATATGGATTTGTATAGTTTTGAGTGTTTGTTTCTCCATCAATTCAGTTTATGCTTTTCCCGACACCTGAACCGTTGACAGTCCAGAATATGTTTTGGTCTGTATGACTTAACTATTTGGGACTCGCTTGGGCTGATATTTGGCCAAATTCTCTCCACTTCCAGTAAACCATGTGTGAAAGGAGAGATAAACATTTCGGTTCCACCTATTTCTGAAACTGAGTTTATAAGGTAATTAAAGGGTCAGGAGAGGAACTCCATTTCCATGTCGATTTGGCGTCCGTTTGAGATTGATGGGTAAATTTATTGTAGATATTCTCTCGTGATATAATTTTATAATTTCTCAAAAAAAAAAAAACAATGCTTTCTCTCTCACTGGAAATTTTTCGTTATTCATAGGAACAGCTTTTTGTAATGCTTCATAGTGATCGACAAGCGATAGATAGAAATGGACAACGAAATAGTGGATTCCATCGATTTTGTAGTTACTTCTTATGGTTACTTTTTAAACAGTAAGGTTTTTTCGATACATTCGAGCCCTTTTCTTCAGTTAGTCGATAACTTGTACAGTTCACACTGCAAGTCATGCTTATAATCCTCAAAGCTAATTCGGAAGCACGTACTAAAATAAGAGGTAAGAATTCATTGGTAGCATACTTAATCAAACGAATGATTTCTTCTTTCTACAACAGATCCCATACTACCCCTTATAAACTGAAAACTCATAAGTCCAATTGCAACGGAAATATTGTTTGGTTAACTTGTGCCAGTTTGAATTATTAATCATGTCTTACTTTGATGAGTCAATACGATCTATATAATGTTTTTCATTTGAATGAAATTCTCAAGTATTTTAGTTATATCATTTGATCAGTTTTCACTTCTTGAGTTGAATGTATGAAATATTTTTAAACAATTTATACTAATTAAGAATATATAATTTCATAAAAATTGCATTTAACTTCTGTATATTTTTCTTGTTTTTATTATTTTTTCCCCTATTCTTCTTGCTAAAAAAAGCCAATGGATTAGAAACAAAAGACAATTAATTAAACATAAATTAAAAAATATGAAAATTTTCACACTTTTCGTGTTTAAATAATAATGATTCCATGATACAATTCTTCTAAGATTCCTATTATTAATTTTTATGTTTTCGAGTTTAGCATACGTTCTCTCCTTTATTTTTTATACGTATAAATAACTAGTAATTGAGAAACAAAAAAGAAAAGGGAATCTTTTTGATCAAATAGAATGTTTTCAATGAACTTTTAAAAAAAATTCAACTATGATAGGATACTTAAATAAATAGAATAAAATAAGGTTATATTAGTATAAAAATTTAACATGATATCGGATTCACAGATGTAGATAAAATATCAATTATGATTATGTCATCAAGGAAACGGTCATCTGAGTAATGAATTCTTTCTTTCTGATAATTTTGATATTATCATATCAAAGAACAGAAGTTCTGGTTTAATTAATGAAGTTAGGCTAATAAGATAATAAAAATGTAAATGGATATGATTGTTGATTAGTTTAAGTAATTATATGGCAAATTTGATAGTAAATCATGATACATGTATATAATCTTCTTTGAGCCTTCAAGATAGTGTTCTAAATTTTGTACCAAATTAGTTGAAAAATAGTACAAAAATGTTTCATCCTATACTTGGTTACTATTCTGAACTGTATTCTAAATTTTGAGTTAATCCTATCATATCGATTGGTACACTAAAATATTGAGTTAAAAATATATTTTATATTTAGACATAATTTTTTTAAAATATAGTTTTTAATTTAAAGGAAATTGTAGTAAAGAATGTAGCTCTTAAAGGAGTTAAAAACTTAGAATAACTAAGTTGCTAGCTATTCAACTGATTCTGTCTATTAAGAACATGTAATAATACCCTATTATTTAAAGAGGAATTCTTCCTGTAATATTAGCCATTTTTCTCATTTTAGAGAAAAACCTTTCAATTATCTATGACTGCTAAATCTCTAGTATGACCATTGATTGAATATGGAGGAAAGTGAGAAAATGGTTTCTTTTTTGTGCATATGGGATAAGAAAATTTCTACTATTATTTATTATTCTATTAAACTTTTTTCTTGTATTAATTGAAGATATTGTCATAAAATAAAATAGCAAGTAAAAAAAGGAGTAAATAACCTCAAGCTGAGATTAGTGAAATTCAATTCAACATTCTTTCGTTCGAGTTTCATTGTGACATAACTTTATAATTAATTCATATTAAGTTTATTATTGGATATAAACTGCAATGTTTCTTTCTCGAACAAAGACAAGTCCTCATATTTTTAACTTCTATTTTTTCCTTGTTTAGGCAATCTCTTGTAAACTTTGGTACATGTGTCTTATTCCATATTGTCTACTTGCATTTGGAACATGCAGTTTATATAAACCAAACAACAAACCACCTTCTATTGACAATTTTTTAAAAAATACATAAAGTGCTTTTATGTTAATTTTAATAAATGGAGTTCTTGGGTTATATTTTAAAATATTCTTTTTAATTTTAATCATAATAAAGGACTAAATTTTAATTATACAAATTGAATGACTATTCTATAATTTTAAAAAAATAATCTAAAATCATATCAGGTATTAATAACTATTGAATTTGTCTTGTATCAATACCAAAACTATTACAAGTTTCAATGCAATAATTACAATTCTGCTCCAAGAAGAAGGTTTTAAAGCTCTTGGAAATATTTTCACGTGGCACCTAAATTTTATACTAGATTATGATACATGCATAAAATCTCCTTTGAGCCTACAATATAGTGTTCTAAATTTTGTAATAGATTAGCTGAAAAATAGTACAAAATTGTCTTGTACTATACTTGGTTACCATGTTGAGTTGTATTATAAAATTTTGACTTGTAAATAAATAAATAAATTACTTTTATGTTAATTTTAATAAATAAGTTCTTGAGTCAAGCAAAATATTTTTAATTTAAATCATAATAGGGAACTAGTTCTCATTTATAAAAATTGAGGAGTTATTCTATAATTAAAAAATATAATTTAAAACAATATCTTTAACAGCCATAGGTACTATACTATATCAATACCTAAACTGGTATAATCACGAAATTATCACGAAAGCTCTTTCAGTCACCATCTGTACGATTAGAAAAATCCATTCGATTTACAGAACCTGAAATTTCATATAGTCCATCACTTAAGATTACAGAATCAAAAGTTAGAACAACTGACTCAGAACAAAATAGTTCTAATGATATAGTAACAATAAAAAACCAACTTAGTGAATTATCAACACATATTAAGAACTTGTTTTTCTAATATTTTTGATACTTGTTTAGTAACACTCACAAAATATTCTTAATATGTGTTGATAATTCACTAACTTGGTTTTTTATTGTTACTATATCATTAGAACTATTTTGCTTCGAGTCATTTGTTCTAATTTTTGGTTCTGTAATCTTAAGTGATAGACTATATGAAATTCCAAGTTCTGTAAATTGAATGGGTTTTGCTAATTGTACAGATGGTGACTGAAAGAGCTTTCGTTTATCTAGAGCAGTATGGCTTAATGATAGTCTTGGTGTATCTTCAAGATTTATTGGATATTTTATTTCAGGTAATTTTCTTAAGGTTGTTCATAAATTGGTTCCTACTTTTGCAACATCGTTAAATAATTATTCTATATAAATTTTATCAGTATTTTTGAATTCAATACTATGGTGTGAATTTGATAAAGTATAACTAATTTGATATGTGATTGAAAAAGGATATTGTCCATTAGTCATTAAATTATCACAATAAAATTTATAAGCGATGGTAATTGTTTCATCTAAATTGTGAGAAATCAATGGTAAACCTATTTTTAGTCTTGTATTAAACTTTATTTTTCCATAAGCTAAATTACCATTCATAATTCTGATAATTTGATCATTTAAATTAGTCATTCGTTTATCTACAATGGCCATTCTGATAGGTGAATCAGTGCCTTCTTGGAAAGTTGTTTTTAATAATATTTGAATTGTTGATAAATGTATATATCTAATTTTATCTCTTTTATCACTGGGTATTTTTTGTAATTGTCTAAAAATTTGTTCTTGATCAATTAAATTTATTATAATATGTCCGCTACATTGATCGATTCTAATTGGTATTTTATGAACAATTTTACCATAATAAAAAATGTTTTGGCGATTTATTATTATTTTTAAGCGAATTTTGTATGTCTTGTCCAGATTTGAGATTTAATTGTGTTTTAGATATTTTTTCTTTAGAAAGGAGTGTATTTATATGAAAAATACCGGTTGATTCAGTTAACTCTAAATTATCTATGTCTAAATAGTCTGATTTTCGATATCTGTATCCTCTGTTATTATCTCTGCCATTTTATAGATGCTAATGTTGTAACATATGGTTTTGTAAAGTATTAGTTAAAAAATTTAGTTTTTTCTGATAAAAATTATAAAGATTCTAGGCTAATTGTAATCTTTCTTTTACAAGGTTTAGACTTTCAGTGTTACTGATCATAAATTGTAAATAATTATATCTTTGTTCATAATATTCATTTTCAGTTTTATATTCATTGAATAGATTAGTAATATAATCTATATGTTCTTGTAACTCTATACAAAGAGTACAGCTAGTCATTGAGGTGTTGATGATAATGTTCTCGAAATTGATTATATGAATATTTAGCATCTGCTTTTTCTAATTAATAGATTTCATAATGCCAATTGATTCATGTTTGATAAATTTAAAGCTCTTCTTGAGGTGCATTTAGTGACTGAAGAAAATTATACATAGCAGTAGTAATTTGGATAAGTTTCCTAGTAATGCTTCGTTTATTTTCATTATGACATATAGCTTGATGCATAATTTTACAATGTGTACAAACTGGCATAACTGTAATAATATTTCAGGGAATAAAAAGGTTTTGGTATTTTATGTTTTTGCTTCTTATAATAATAAACATATTTTACTAAATATTGTAAAATAATCAGATTGAATCTAGATTTAATACAATCGTGAAATAATAATCTAATAGAGTTAGGATCTAAATAGGTAAAACAAAAAACTAAGAATATAAAAATAGGTAGATATGCATAAAGCATTATTAAGTAAACATAAGAAACGAGAATTGAGAAAATAATTATTACAGTCATCTTAATTAAAAAATAAGAGAAATTAACACAAATTGTTATAATCAATATTAGGAGACAATATTTTATCAAAGAGATATTGTCTGAGTATGGGTTTAAATCCATAAATTGTTATTTTTATTAAATAAATCAAGTAGATCATGTGTATTTAAACATGCAAAACTAACAATTAACATGAATAAACAAGGTTGTATATAATAAACACTAAGTAATATTTGCATAATAAACGATAAAATAATAGCCATAAAACTTCTGTTTAATACAAAGATGATTATTAAGTGATGAAACAAAAACAATTTGCAAACATATGCCACTCTGTAGGCTAGAATTCGAAAGGAGCAAGAGGTAAGGAACAAAGATGTTATTTATTTCATACCAATAATGGATACAACGCGTTCCTTATATAGACAAAGGTTGGCTTGTTACAGGTAATCGAAGGAATCGGTTAAAGCACAACCGACCAAACTAAAGAAAAGACTTAAAGCTAAAAACAATCAGTGGCTGACAAAAAAGGGCCTGCGTACTTTAGTAGATGGATGATAGAGGGCCTACATAATTTAGATGATTCTTGCTTGTGCTTTTTTCTTTACATCTTATTCTTCAATTATTTCTTCAATGGAATCTGAGTCTTCTTTGTCAGCAGAGGTAGTTGGGGCAATATTGGCATTTATGCTGAATATGAGGGTTGAGTTGCTGGCAACTAGAATATTTCCATTGATCTGATAATTCTTTGAAAATAGCTTCCATGGTTGAAAATGGATGTTCAAACTGTCAAATAATTTGTAGAGCCTCTGGTGCTATAGGAGCCTTGTAGGCTGAAGTGATGACAATATTTGATCCTTTATAATTAACCTTGAGTAAAGACTGAGAATTGATTTTGATGCATTGTTGATACACACCATCCAGACAATAGAGATTACATTAGTTAATCAGATCCCAGTTGAAATCATGATTGGGTGGTTCATCAATCGAAGGATACATGTCATTGCTTACTCCGATTTGGATAAATGCGATTCTTGATATTTTAATTTTGGCATCCTTTAGATTCTCGGTTTCTTTAAAGATTGGGTAACTACTGAAGACTTTGACAAAGATTTCCCTCTCTTTGGCATAGCGTTTACGATAAGTTTTAACTGCCTACATAAAACTTGTAGGAAATTTTGAAAGAATGTTTAAATTAGTGAAGTAGATAGTATCGATTAATCCACTTTGAAAAAATAGATATGTAGTTAAGAGATCTGCTTCAGGAAAGGTAATCGCCATAGGTTCATAACGTCCTCTATTTTGTGGATAGTACTGGAATAATTTTTGATCTTCTTTCTATTCGTTTAGTGCCTGAAAACAGTCATAAAACATTTCTGATGTAATTTTCCTCATTTCGTCCTTTAGTGCTCTGGTGGGTAACGTGTTGATTTTATCCATATTCACGGGGCATCCCAAAGACTTCATGTTTGATTCTGGAAGAGGTTTCTCAAGAACTTGTTTATACTGAGGTCGTAATGCTGGAGTTTTGAAATTTGTAAAGGCTTTTTCAGCTTGTTGTCTATTGGGTAAACTTTTATGCAGGATGGATGGTTTTCTAGTAATATGAACGGCCGCCTTATGCCATTCATCGTATATCCGAGCCATTAGTCCATTGAAAATGACATACACTTTATCTTCCTTAAAATCTTCTTTTTTTTGTGGAGTAATTGGTGTATTAGCGGGTTGAATAATTTGTGAAAGAATAATGGGAATAGGAGTAGTGGTTTGAGAAGGAGTGGTTTCTAGAGCAAGCTGTTTTTCAAAGAGAATAATTGTCGTCCTTGGCTTGTTGATTTCTTTTGTTACTGTTCCCACTTAGTGTTGAAGTTCTAATAATTATGCTTCTTTCTTAGTCAATGAATCTTTCAGACTAATTATGGCTGCTTCCATCTCTGGTTAAAATATCTACAAGGCTATTGTTTAACTAATGTTCTATCTAAACAAGTATCAGAGACTGTTAGAACTGAAATCTCATAAGTAAAACCATGGAAAATATAGAAAAAGTTTCTGAAGATGAAAATGTTGAACCTATTGATCATTTTAACATTGAAAATGGTATAAAAACACAATTAGAAGAGATTACTCATTTAATTAAAAATTTAAATCTTGAAAATCACTCGGTACGAAAAGACTTTATTAAACCTATCACTGATCAAGATGAAGATATTTATGGCTACGAATATGATCAAGAAGTTTTTATGGATCAACAAAAGAAAGACGATCAAGCAGAAAGTAGTTAGGCAGGCAAAAAACATAAAAGGCATTAACAAAATACCTATAATTGGGAATCAAAATCGTTAGAAACTGAAGAATACCTATAATTGGGAATCAAAACTGATAGAAACTGAAGAATTAAATAGATTTGGTTATTATAGAAAAGATCACAAAATTTGAAAATTTCCAACTGAATATACACCCAAGCATGTATAGTTAGGACCCGATGGAATACTAAATTTAGATTGTGTAATAGCACCCAAAAAATTATTGATTGAATGGTCAAATAAATTAGCATTAATAATACAGTTAGAAAAACCTTTTGAAGGATTACAAAATATAAGTATTCTATGGAATTTTATCACTTATAGAACTACTGGAATAGTACTCAACTTTTTATTAGATATTGAAGACAAAATTAAAAATACTACTGAATTCTTAAATGCTATCGAACCTGTAAAAGCTTTCCATATAGTAGCGAATAGAATTTATAAAGAATTTATTGGGAAAGATATTATTAGTTACAAAAAAGAAATAGAAAACAAAGAACGTAAAAATGCTTTATGGCATTTAAATAATATGAGAATTTGTAATATTTGCTACCTTAAATAATATATTTGTGAATTTAAGAAATATTATTATCAACTAATGAGAACAGAACAGGAAATGTATATTCAAATTTTCATTCAAAAATCATCTTATCCTATTAATAAAACTATCGAAGAATTATTTTTACTAAAACAAAGTAAAAATCTAGTAGCCTATAATCTAGGTGGAGCTATTTTAGTTACAAAAGAAGTCATTTCTAAAAAATGTCTAAAAGCAAAATTACACAACACATTAAAAAATAAAAATATTCAACTCAGTTGTTCTAAGTATTCTGAAGTTCCACAACAATATGGTTGTGACTTTACACACTATAGATATCTAAAAGCTAAATATTCAAAATTTCGATGAAAAATATATAAATGGAAAAAAAATCTGAAAAACAATTTTATAAAAAGCCATTTACTCCTTATAAAAAATTCTTTCAAAAAAATCATATAGACAAATAAAACCTAAAAGACTATATTGTCCACAAGGAAAGAAATAATGTAAATGCTGCTTATGTAAAGAAGAAGGCTACTATGCAAGTGAATGTCCTAAATGAAAATTAACTAACATTAAAACAAAATATAATGAAAAAATTAATATACTAAATTCTGCATTAACATATAAATTAGAACCCATTGAATCTGATTATGAAACTAATTCTACAATCAATACTTTATATTATTATGAATCTCAATATCAAACCTCTGAATCAACAGACGAATCCCAATATAATTTTTATTCAAGTAAATATTTAGAATAAAAAAGTAAATGCATATATAGATACTGGAGCCATAATATATATAGCTACTAAAACCTTACTAACTAATTGGAAAAAATTGCATAAACCATTATAGATAAGAATAGCAAATTAAAGTATTAAGTATACCTTGTATGTAAGTTATTATACCAATATTATTATTGAAAATTATACATTTACAGTACCCTCAATCTATCAACAAGAATCGGGCTTAACATTTATCTTTAAAATAATTTTTTAAAATTATATCATCCTTTTTTCAGTATTTACACTATATTACTCGTTGTTGGGTTTTCTACTGCTTTACTGCTTATCTTTTATACAGAAACTGATAAAGCTTGGTTATTTTTGCAGAAAACGTAAATGCAAGAAAAATAAAGAGACAAGATTTTTTACTTTGTTCGATAGTGAAACACTATCTACATCCAAGGTTCCCACTTGACAGTGGTAAAGAAATTCACTAATGCTGAAGAAGATGAAAACAGATTACAGAGTTTAGTGATTTTTATGAATCACTTGCAAGAGTCTTTCACTCTCCTAGTACTCACGGGTAAGTACTCTAGCTAACTCTGAAACCCCTTTTTTCCACTCTCTTCTTGCACTCTCAAAAACACTTAATACAATATGATGTATAATATGAAGTCTTTCTGTGTGTGTGTGTGTGTTTTTTTTTGTCCACTGATGCATGAACTTGTCTTTTATATGTGTTGCATGTGGTTCATGTATCAGAGAAGAAAATGTGGTCAGCTCTCCTCTATGTGCCATTCACGTGAGTCACTTATTCTCCAACCTTTGTCAGCGTTTTAAGTTGTATGGAGTTGCGTTTTGTATGGACTGACGTGAACATGTATACTGCCCTTTTGCTTGAAAAACAAAAGTGCTTTGAGTTTATTAACTTCAGACATGTTGTTGGCTTATTAGTGTCTCACGTGGGTTGGTTTGGAACATATTCACTTGTCTTGTCTGATGGAATCATTGAGAACTTCTTTCTTCTTCGTCTCTTTCACGCACCTCACACACATACAAACTCTGTCTTCAATTTTTTTCTGTTTTCTTGTCGAATTTGAGTAGAGATTGATGGAGTAAATGTGATTTTCATCACACTCTTAAAACTCCTTTAATTAATTCCCTAAATCAAAAATCTATTATACTCAAAATTCCTATTTATCATACGACATACTATCATATTTTAAAGCTTATTAATGAAAAAATGAATCAACTACAATTTTTTCTTCAAAACAATTTATCTCTACAAACAGAAATAGAGACTTTATTAGACCAAGTCTATAGCGACTACCCTCTAGATCCTATTAAAAATACTAATGCTCAACTTATTGAGATTAAATTAAAAGACCCTAACCAAGAAATAAATATTAAAAATAACATTCCATACTCTCAGCTAGATGCACAAGAATTTATTGAAGAATGTTCAGACTTATTAGCAAAACAATTAATTTCCCCAAGTACAAGTAAACACTCCACACCTACTTTTTTTGTTAATAATCATTCTGAACCAAAAAAAAGAGGCAAAAGACTTATGGTTATTAATTATAAAAAATTAAATGAAGCAACTATAGGTGATGCATAACAATGGCCACAAAAAGATTATATTATCAATAAATTAAAAGGACAAAAATGGTTTACTACATTAGATGCCAAATCTAGTTATTGGCAACTTAGATTACACAATAATACAAAACCATTAACTGCTTTTACTTGTGCTCACAAAAACATTTTCAATGGAACGTATTACCCTTTGGTTTAAAACAAGTTTTTAGTAATTGTCAACCTTTTATGGATACCAACCTAGAAGGATTAGAAGAATTTACTCTAGCTTATATAGATGACATTATCATATTTTTAAATAATGATAAAGATATCATCTAAAAAAGTCAAAATTGTACTCCAACGATGCCATTAAAAAAGATTAATTTTAAGTAAAAATAAAATTAAATTAGCTCAGCAAAATATTGAATACTTAGGAATTGAATTTCACAATGGATTTTTAAAATTACAACCTAATATTCTCTTAAAAATACAACAATTTGCAGGTACTTAAAAAAAAAGAAGTCATGTATAACAATTTTTAGGACTTCTTAATTATATATCAGATCAAGGATTTTTTAAAAATCTTGCTAAAGAACGTAAAAGGTTACAACTGAAATGTAGTACTAAACATCAGTGAAATTGGACTCCTGAAGATACAGAAACTATAAGTATTTTAAAAATTTAATGTAAAGATTTACTTGTCCTATATAATTATTTGTTCAAGGATATACTTCTGGTTCAAATTGATGCCAGTATAGATACTTGGAAAACTACCTAATCAAAAGAAATATTTATTATAAAAGTACATAAATGGCACTTTCAATTATACTAAAAGCAAGTATCCAATTCATCAAAAGGAAACATTAGCCTGTCTCAAAACTTTGAGAAAATGGCGTATTGATTTATTACCTGCTGAATTTAATATTCAAATTGACTCGAAATATTTATGTGGATTTACGAACTATAATATTAAAACTAATTATAATCAAGGAAAGCTCATTAGATGGTAACTTGAATTAAATCAATATAATTTTCATATTCATTATATAAAATCTTCTGACAACAGCCTTGTAGATATTTTAACTAGAGAATGGAAGCACCCATCATTAGTCTGAAAGATTCATTGACTAAGAAAGAAGCAAAATTATCAGAACTTCAATACCAAGTGGGAACAGTAACAAAAGAAATCAACAAGCTAAGGACGACGATTACTCTCCTTGAAAAACAGCTTGCTCCAGAAACCACTCCTTCTCAAACCACTACTCCTATTCCCATTACTCCTTCACAAATTATTCATCCTGCCAATATACCAATTACTCCACAGAAAAAAAAAGATTTTAAGGAAGATAAAGTGTATGTCATTTTTAATGGACCAATGGCTGGGATATACAATGAATGGCATAAGGCAGTCGTTCATATTACCGGAAAACTATCCATCCTGCATAAAAGTTTTCCTAATAGACAACAAGTTGAAAAAGCCTTTACAGATTTCAAAACTCCAGCATTACGACCTCTTCTTGAGAAACCTCTTCCAGAATCAAACATGAAGTCTTTGGGATGCCCCGTGAACATGGACAAAATCAACACATTACCCACCAGAGCACTAAAGGACGAAATGAGGAAATTTACATCAGAAATGTTTTATGACTCTTTTCAGGCACTAAGCAAATGGAAAGAAGATCAAAAAATATTCCAGCACTATCCATAAAATAGAGGAAGTTATGGACCTAAGGCGATTATCTTTTCCGAAGCAGATCCCTTAACAAAATATCTATTTTTTCAAAGTGGATCAATCGACATTATCTACCTCACTAATTTAAACATTCTTTCAGAATTTCTTATAGGTTTTATCCAGGCACTAAAAAATTATCGCGAATGCTTTGCCACAGAGAGGGAAATGTTTATCAAAGTTTTCAGTAGCTACCTAATCTTCAAGGAAACCGAGAATCTTAAGGATGCCAAAATTAAAATATCAAGAATTGCATTTATCCAAATCGGAGTAAGCAATGGCATGTATCCTCCGATTGATGAACCGCCCAAACACGATTTCAATTGGGATCTGATTAACCAATGTAATCTCTATTGTCTGGATGGTGTGCATCAACAATGCATCAAAATCAATTCTCAGTCTTTACTCAAGGTTAATTACAAAGGATCAAATATTGTTATCACTTCAGCCTACAAAGCTCCTATAGCACCAAGGCTCTACAAATTATTAGACAGTTTGAACATCCATTTTCAACCATGGAAGCTATTTTCGCAGAATTATCAGATCAATGGAAATATGCTATGTACCAGCAACTCAACCCTCATACTCAGTACAAATGCCAATATTGCCCAACTACCTCTGCTGACAAAGAAGAATCAGATTCCCTTAAAGTAATAATTGAAGAATAAGCTGTAAAGAAAAAAGCACAAGCAAGAATCATCTAAATTATATTTAACCCTCTGTCAGTCATCTACTAAAGTACGCAGGTCCTTTTTTGTCGACCACCGACTGTTTTTAGCTTTAAGTTTTTTCTTTAGTTTGGTCGATTGTTCTTTAACCGATTCCTTCGGTTACCTATAACAAGCCAACCTTTATCTATATAAGGAACACGTTGTATCCATTATCGGTATGAAATAAATAACATCCTTGTTCCTTACCTCTTGCTCCTTCGGAATTCTAGCCTACAGATTAGCGTTCAAACATAAAAAAGCAAATCAGGTATGTTTGCAAATTGTTTTTGTTTCATCACTTAATAATCATCTTTGTATTAAACAGAAGTTTTATGGCTATTATTTTATCGTTTATTATGAAAATATTACTTAGTGCTTATTATATCCAACCTTGTTTATTCATGTTAATTGTTAGTTTTGCATGTTTAAATACACATGATCTACTTGATTTATTTAATAAAATAACAATTTATGGATTTAAACCCATACTTAGACAATATCTCTTTGATAAAATATTTTCTCCTAATATTGATTACAACAATTTGTGTTAATTTCTCTTTTTTTAATTAAGATGACTGTAATAATTATTTTCTCAGTTCTCGTTTCTTATGTTTACTTAATAATACTTTATACATATCTGCCTATTTTTATATTCTTAGCTCTTTATTTTACCTATTTAGATCCTAACTCTATTAGATTATTATTTCATGATTTTATTAAATCTAGATTCGATCTGATTATTTTACAATATTTAGTAAAATATGTTTATTATTATAAGAAGCAAAAACATAAAATACCAAAACCTTTTTATTCCCTGAAATATTATTAAAGTTATACTAGTTTGTACACCTTGTAAAATTATGCATGAAGCTATACGTCATAATGAAAATAAACTAAGTATTACTAGGAAACTTATCCAAATTACTACTGCTATGTATAATTTTCTTCAGTCGCTAAATGCACCTCAAAAAGAGCTTCAAATTTATCAAACACGAATTAATTCACATTATGAAATATATCAATTAGAAAAAGCAGATGCTAAATATTTATATAATCAATTTCGCGAACATTATCAATAATACCTTAATGACTAGTTGTACTCTTTGTATACAGTTACAAGAACATATATATTATATTACTAATCTAAAGAAAGATTAGAATTAGCCTAGAATCTTTATAATTTTTATCTGGGAGAACTAAATTTTTTAACTAATACTTTACAAAACTATAGGTTACAACATTAGCATCTATAAAATGGCAGATACAATAACAAAAGATATAGATATCGAAAATCAGACTATGTTAGAATAGAAAATTTAGAGTTAACTAAATCAATCGGTATTTTTCATATAAATACACTCCTTTCTAAAGAAAAACAAAAACAAATATCTAAAACACAATTAAATCTCAAATATGGACAAGACATACAAAATTCGCTTATAAAAAATCTAATAAATTGCCATAACATTATTTATTATAGTAAAATAGTTCATAAAACACCAATTAGAATCGATCAATGTAGCGGACATATTAGAATAAATTTAATTGATCAAGAACAAATTTTTAGACAATTACAAAAAATACCCAATGATAAAAGAGATAAAATTGGATATATACATTTATTAACAATTCAAGTATTATTAAAAGCAACTTTCCAAGAAGGTATTAATTCACCTATCAAAATGGCCATTGTAGATGAACGAATGACTAATTTAAATGATCAATATCGAAATTATAAATGGTAATTTAGCCTATGGAAGAATAAAGTTTAATACAAGACTAACAATAGGTTTACCATTAATTTCTTACAATTTAGATTAAACAATTACCATCGCTTATAAATTTTATCATGATAATTTAATGACTAATGGACAATATCCTTTTTCAATCACATATCAAATTAGTTATGCTTTATCAAATTCACACCATAGTATTGAATTCAAAAATACTGATAAAATTTATATAGAACAATTGTTTAACGATAGTGCAAAAGTAGGAACCAATTTACGAACAACCTTAAGCAAAATACTTGAAATAAAATATCCAA
The DNA here is from genome assembly GCA_027575705.1 of Erythroxylum echinodendron. Classification (NCBI taxonomy): domain Eukaryota; kingdom Viridiplantae; phylum Streptophyta; class Magnoliopsida; order Malpighiales; family Erythroxylaceae; genus Erythroxylum; species Erythroxylum echinodendron. Next base: position 18,865,986 of record JANZXR010000006.1, on the reverse strand, counting down.
TAAATCTTGAAGATACACCAAGACTATCATTAAGCCATACTGCTATAGATAAATGAAATCTCTTTTAGTCACCTTCTGTACAATTAGAAAAACTCATTCGATTTACAGAACCTGGAATTTCATATAGTCCATCACTTAAGATTACAGAACCAAAAATTAGAACAAATGACTCAGAACAAAATAGTTC
>JANZXR010000006.1:18840743-18865699 GCA_027575705.1 Erythroxylum echinodendron | reverse complement strand
GTACAAGACAATTTTGTACTATTTTTCAGCTAATCTATTACAAAATTTAGAACACTATATTGTAGGCTCAAAGGAGAACTTAGATCCTGGAATTTCATATAGTCCATCACTTAAGATTACAGAACCAAAAATTAGAACAAATGACTCAGAACAAAATAGTTCTGATGATATAATAACAACAAAAAACCAACTTAGTGAATTATCAACACATATTAAGAATATATTATGAGTGTTACTAAACAAGTATCAGAAATATTAGAAAAACAAGTTCAGATAAAACATCAGTTAAATGAAGTAATACAAAAACAAATAAATATAATACAAATTATACAAGTGTTATTACATGAAAATAAAGCAATAAATGAGTAAATTAAACAAATAATAAAAACAATAACACGTGAAAAAAAAGGTTTAGGTACTTTGGGAACGCCCTGCCTTCAACTCGAGTTTTGGATAGCAAAGTGATATCAGAGCTAGCTTACACCCATGACATGCCAGGTTCGAATCCCAGCGTGCTGAATTGGATTCACCTAGGTAGTAGAAGCATGGTGGGTTTAAGTACTTTAGGAATGCCCCACCTTCAACTCGAGTTTTGGGTAACAAAGGGGTACTATAAAAGGTTTGGTAATGCCCTACCTTAACTCGAGTTTTAGATAACAAAGTAGTATCAGAGCTCGGTTGCCTTCCACGCCATCGAGAGTTCGAATCCCAGCATAAACGAACTGGGAATGCTTGTGAGTATGGGCTCACTTGCAAGGCATGGAGGGGTACTATAAAGGATTTGATAACGCCTTACCTTTAACTCGAGTTTTGGGTAGCAAATCATATTGAAAAAGACACATTATTATTATTATTATTTATAATACATCCCTTTCTTTAAGCTTGAATTTAGAATCAAAGGTCAAACATCAGAACATACTTTGATTAGTTTTGCAAACCTGTAGATCATGAAACAAAAGTTCGATTGTTTAAAAACTTTAAGCCTAATAAATCAATTCAAATAATCAGCTCAACAACTTTTTTTAATATCATTTTGCACTGTTTATGAAATTTTAGCTATTTAAATTTTATATTAGAGTTAATTATCACAACTTAAACTCATAACAGGGAATCAGCAGGAGACTCCTCAATCTTGTCAGAATTTTAAGTTACATCAGATAATATTCCACTATCATTGTATAAAACTTTAATTACATTATCATTTATATATGAGAATATATGAAAACAACTGCATACCTAAAGTCGTTGTCATCAAAACCAAACCTATGGAAGGAGATGCAATCAAAAATAGATCTACTCCATAAGGAAAATAAAATAAAAACAAATCAAAAGTATAGTAAAAAAATATGCAATAGTAATAATCACACTGATAGGTACTAATCAGTTAATAGGAATCATATAATAAACAGGATTTTGCTTGGGTGAGAATAAACAATAGTAATTTTGTCGGAATCAACTTCCTTCATATCAATTTGAAAGAGTTTAAATGCAAATAGGACTTAATATCTTTTCCTAAATCTTACTCTAAGAAGTAGGAACAACAAAGTCACCAAACTCAAATGAAAATAATAGTTGAGATAACAACTACGTGACCTATTACTAAACAAGCTAGTGTTACTCCAACAACCTGAACCAAGACTTACATGTCTTATGCACAAGATGTCTCACGTATACACATTTCAAATGGCACTTTCTTAGACTTTTTTGGCTTATCAATACCGCCTTTTTTACTAGAACCTTTTCCTCAAATTTCATTAATATGTCTCTCACTTCTTGAGAATTTTTCCATGTAACATCCTTAATAGGAAGTTTTTCCCACTTAATTTTCGAATTCCTCATCATCACCTGAATAATTATTATTGGTGCTACCATTTAACAAAAGAAGTTACAACCTTGGGCACCTATAAATAGGTGTAAACTTCTCGTCACTATTAAAGCAAAGGCTTTGAGTTCTTTGATTTTACATTTCATCATGTAATAAGTTTCACTAATGATGCAGCTTTGTCCTTTGTTACACCAATTACAAGTTGATTAAATAAGTAAATAATTTTTTGTTGCCTACTATGTTCATCTCTCATCTAAGTAAGGCTAATAGCTTCCTTTAAGGTTTTTGGTGTAAATAAATGAATACCATCTATTATCACAACCTTAAGTTTTTTATTTAAGTAAATGAATGTCATCTACTATCACAACCTTAAGTCCTCCTATAAATATTCCCACTAAAACTTGTTAGTTCAACATTGTATTTAATTCTTTAGCTGCTCAATTCCTTCTGATACTTATGCAAATAGTCGGTTTGATTGTCTTTGATAAGACTTTCTTGATACCCCCATAATACGTAGGTCTAAAATAACCCTAAAGTTTTTTTCTAAAAATTTTGCATATAACTTTTCACCCTTTTTCTTTATAGGCCTAGCATTGCCGTTATCACTATTAATTAGCTTCACCTCAAGATGGAATGATGCTAATGTCACCTTTTAAGTTTTCAACATAACCTTGTATTTAAAATTTTGATTCACTTAATGTAACCATTTTGTTAGGTCAAAACTTGAGAATTTTAGAAACTCAAGCTTTGCTAATTTGGATGAGAACATTTGACATCCCCCTCTATATTAACCTTGAAATCTTCTCTATTATTGTGATAATGACCATTACCATATTATTGTTATTGCTAGATCCTTCTTTGATTGAGAGCAGAGCATCAAATAACCTATTGATAACTTTCTCCATGTAATGCAACTTGTCAATAAAACCAAGTTCTATCACTCATGTCTTATTAATGTTCTCCTAACCCAACCTCTAAATTTTCAAATCTTTTATTGTTCACCATGGTAATGAAAGCTTTAATACCACTAACAAATCCTAGTTAGATCCAAATCATATATTGGATTCTACTCGAGAATAGGCCACAGTAATCTTATTGCAATCAACGTCCTTATTATCAATTAAAAAGGACTTCAAATACTAAAAGGACTTAATAACTTTCTTGATTCCTAGGTTATATCTCTAAAGTGTAGGAAATTATCAACTAACAACAATGAAGTTACCAAATTCAAATGGAAATAATGATAAAGATAGGAACTTCTTAACCTATCCCTAAGTAACCTGATGACATTACTCCAACAATTTGAACCAAAGTTTACACGTTCCATATACAAGATGTCTCATGTATCTCCTGTTTTATGCACATTTCTATCAAGGTAGTTTGGATTTCTAATAGGAATTCTTTGGTCTGTTTTGTTTTATCAATACCTTCCCTTTTTATTAGAAACTTGTCCTCGTAGTTCATAACTCTGTCTCACTTCTTGAGAAATTCTACATGTAACATCCTAGCTAGAAATTTTTTCCTCTTGGCCTTTAGATTCCTTATCATCATCTGAATAATTATCATTGGTGTTGCCAAATAATAAGAGAACTTGTGAATTTTGGCACATGTGATCAGGTGTAACCTTCTCATTATAGTTAAAACAAGAGCCTTCGATTCTCTATTTCTACATTTTGTAATATATAAAATTGTTTCATTACTGATGTAGCTTTGACCTTTATTGCACTAGTTATGGTTGATTAAAAGGTTGAACAATCTTTTTTTGTCAACTTACTTGTTTATCTCTCATCTAGCAGGGCTAATAGCTTCCTTTAAGATTTTGGGTTTAAACATACGAATGTCATCCACTATATTAGCCTTATATCTTCCTACAAATGTTTCAACTAGAGCCTTTTGTTTCTATCCTTTCCTTATTTGCTCGAGCTCATTCTTGCAATTACACAAAAAGATGGTGTACTTGATCTTTGTAAGGCTTCATTGAGATCCCCACAATTTGCATATCCAAAATATGCCCTATATTACATCCTGCCCTTCTTCTTTGTAGGTTTGGTATAGCCATTGCTACCATTGACCTTAAAATGGAATAATACTAATGACACCTCTTATGATATTGGCATAATCTGATATTCAAAAAATTGATTCACTCAATGGAACCATTTTGTTAAGTCACCACCTGATGATCTTAGAAACTTAAGGTTTGCCAACTTTGATGAGAACATTTGACATCTCCTTGACATCTCATATCATTATTATCCTTGACGCTTCTCAACTATTTTGAGAATGACCATTAAAATCATTAGAGTTAGTGTTGGATCCTTCTTTGACTATTACAATCATTAGTGTTCTTATTGAGTCCTTCTTTAATAAGGAGACAAGCCTCAAATCATATTGATAGTTTCCTCCTTGTGATGCAACTTACCAGAAATTTAAGTTCCATATGTTTCATACCTTATTGAAGTTCTACTAAGCTAGCCTCAAATTTTTTTATCACAGTAATGAAAGCTCTGCCATTACTGATAGGAACTAGTAAAACCCAATAAAAATTTTATAATAGATGAGATTTTATTTTATGTGAGAATAAACCATAGTGATCCTGTTGGAATCAACTTCCTTGTTATCCATTAGAAAGTATTTCAAATATGAAAAGGACTTAACAACTTTTCTTAATTCTTAGAAAATATCTTTAAGAAGTGGACGTTGTTAGGAAAAATGCCCCTAGATCGGATATCGATTAAATTTAATAGTCTGAAAAATAGGAACGAAAATAAATATAGATAAAATAAAATAGGACAGAACACAAAAATTTACTGGTTCGATCAATGTGACCTAGGTCCGTGACCTAGGTCCAAGGCCAGAAGGTGAGCAATTTTACTAATATGTGAAAATATACAAAACGTATAAAGGAGTTTAATAAATTTCTCTAAAAGAGAAATGAAAGAAGAAAGAAGGAATGCTGGTTTTGTGTCTCTCTGAAGCCTCAACATGTCCTCTATTTATAGCCAAATATGTGAGCTTTCATCTAGAATTTAATTCCTCAATTTCTTGCGTAAATCATGCAAGTGGCCAACAATTGTCTAACATTTCCTTAATTATTTGGTAGCCAACCCCATTTGGGGCCTTTTGGTTGTTGGTGGAGAGGCAAAGGCACCCATTTGTCAACAAATCTCTACCTTGACTTGGTCCTGAATAATTAGTGATCCGCCTCACTTTTCCCGGCAATGCCCCAATGGACTGTTTCACCAACATTGAACACTAATCAAGTCCAAGCATTGCTCGAACTTGTAAACTGGAAGAGCTTTCGTAAACATATCAGCAGGATCGTCCTAAGTATTAATCTTCTGAATAAGGATCTTCTTCTCTGCTATAGTATCCCGAATGAAATGATACTTCGCATCAATATGCTTCGTCCTCTCGTGATACATCTAGTCTTTCATCAAATAAATAGTACTCTGACTGTCACAATCAACAGTAGTAATTCCTTGATATAGAGATAACTCGCCGAATAAACCTATCAACCATAGTGCTTCCTTGATAGCCTTAGTGACTGCCATATATGCAGCTTCAGTAGTAGATAAAGCCACCACATGTTGTAAAGTAGCTTTCCAGCTAACGGCACAACCTACAATGCAAAATATATAACCTGTCAGAGACTTGCGTCTGTCAAGATCATCGACATAATCTGAATCTACAAAACCAACCAAAATGTTGTTGATTCTACCAAACTCTAAACAAAAGTTTGAAGTACCGTTTAAGTATTTGAGAATCCATTTTACCGTTTGTCAATGTTCTTTGCCAAGATTGGTCATATATCTGCTAAAGATACTAACAGCTTGTGAAATATCGGGACGAGTACATACCATTGCATATATAATATTGCTGACGGCACTAGAATAAGGAACACGTGCCATATAAGCTTCCTCTTCCTGTGACTGTGGTGATTGAGTAGTAGATAGTTTAAAATGGCTAGCAAAAGGAGTACCAACTGCTTTAGCATCTTGCATGCCAAATCTCTCCAAAACTTTATTGAGATAATTCTCTTAGATCAAGAATAATTTACCACCTCTTCGATCACGTCTTATCTCCATGTCAAGAATTTTCTTCACTGCTCCCAAATCCTTCATCTCAAATTCACCATGCAATGAGGTCATCAAATAGTTAATATCTGTAACATTATTGGCAGCAATGAGCATATCATCAACATATAACAACAAATAGATGAATGAGCCGTCATCTAACTTTCAGAAGTAAACACAACTATCATACATGCTCCTGAAGAAATCACGACTTAACATAAATGAATCAAATCTCTTATACCATTATCTTGGAGATTGCTTCAATCCGTATAAGGATTTCTTCAACAAACATAGCTGATCTTCTTTTCCTGCAACTTCAAAACCTTCAGGTTATTTCATATAAATCTGTTCATCTAATTCACCATGTAGGAATGTTGTTTTGACGTCAAGTTGTTCTAATTCCAAATAATACATGGCAACCAATGCAAGTAATACATGAATAGAATTATATTTCCCCATTGGTCAGAAAACATCATTAAAATCAATACTTTGTACCTGACTGTAGCCCTTTGCAATTAAACGTGCCTTATACCTTGCATTTTCAACACCTGAAGTATTTTCTTTTCTTTTAAAGACCTATTTGCAACCAATAATTTTCTTACCCTTTAGCGACTTTACCAAAACCCAAGTATTATTCTTACACAGAGATTTCATTTCATCGTTCATAGTCATTACCCACTTATCAGCATCAGTACTTGAAATAGCCTCCGTATATGTGGAAGGTTCACCATCTCCACCTATTTCCTGTGCCACTGATAAAGCATATGCAACTAAATTTGCATGTGGTTGAATTTCACGTATTGGTCTGTCTCTAGCTATAGAATGTTGTTCTTCTACTGGTTCATTTTGAACATGATCAAGATCTGGTTCATCAACTTAATGTGTCTGATGTGTAGAAGACGTTTTTGAAAGACCTGAACTACCAATCTCTAACTCCACCTGTTTTTATGTACTATCCTCTTTTTCTAAATTACAAGGATTATAAGACTCTTTTCTAGGATACAACATAGAAGACTCATCAAATGTAACATCCCTACTAATTACAAATTTAGGTAACTTGGGATCAGGACACCACAAATGATATCCTTTTACCCCTAAAGTATAACCAAGGAAAATACATTTCTTAGCCCTAGTCTCTAACTTTCGCTCATTTACATAGATATATGCTGGACACTCAAATATTCTTAACGTAGAGTAATCAGTAGGAGTAGCTAACCAAACTTCCTCCGGAGTCTTGATATTAAGAGGAGCACAAGGAGAGCAGTTTACGATGTAGCAAACTGTAGCAATGACTTCTGCCCAAAAATTAAGTGTCAACCTTGCATTAGAGATCATACACCGAGTTCTTTCCAAAAGAGTCTGGTTCATGCGCTCAGAGACTCCATTTTGTTGCGGAGTCATTCTGACAGTGTGATGCCGAACAATTCCTTCACTCTTGCAAAATTCATTGAATTCACCTCCACAAAATTCTAAACCACTATCTATCTGTAGCAACTTAATATGTTTTCCTGTCTGCTTTTCAATCAAAACTTTCCATTGCTTAAAAGTTAAGAAAACATCATTTTTATGTTTCAAGAAATACACTCAAACCTTCCTTTAATAATCATTAATAAAAGCCAACATATACCGGGCACGACCTTTAGATGGAACACGAGAGAGCTCCTAAAGATCAAAATAAATATAATTCAAAGTACCTTTAGTTTTGTGGACAACTGAAGAACTAAAACTAACTCGTTTCTGCTTCTCAAAGATACAATGTTCACAAAAGTCCATCTTGCCAATACTTGAACCATAAAGTAGGCCTCTCTTACTTAACAACCTTAAACCTTTCTCACCCATTTGTCTTAAACGCATATGTCAAAATTTGGTAATGTCACCATCAGTAGAGACTGTCGCAGTACCTGTTACCGTAGATCCCTGTAAAACATACAAACTACCAGACCTACAAGCTTTAATCAATACAAAAGCACATTTAGAAATTTTCAAAACTCCACCTTCAGTTGAGAACATACACCCTTGAGAATCAAGAGTGTCCAAAGAGATGAGATTTTTCTTTAAATCAGGAACCTGTCTAATGTCAGTGAGTGTTCTAATGATACCATCATATATTTTGATTCAGACTGTACCTTTACCAATAACTTTATAGGTAGCATTATTACCCATCAAAACAGTTCCACCATCCAATGACTCACAAGTGGAAAAACACTCCCTGTCGAGACTCATGTGGTAAGAACAACCCGAATCTAAATCCACTCCTTATTAGACCTAACTTTATCTTCTGTGGCTACAAAAATAATTCCCTCATTCTCATCTGCCGCTACACTAGCTTCGGCGGTGTTGTTGTTATTCTATTCAATTTTATTTTTCTCCTTATATTTCAATTTATAACAGCCAGCCTTTATATGCCCTTTTTTTGTAATAATTACAATTTTTATTTCTATATCTGGATTTTGACTTGTCTTTGGATCTACTTCTTTCAAAATTTGTTTCCGTATCTACCCGTACAAATAGTCCCTCTGCCTGACTTCTACTAGTCTCCCCAATGATATCCCTATCAATTAGCTCTTTTGACTTTAATGCTAATTTAATACTATTATATGAGACTAACTTTTTCCCATAAATCATAATATCACAAAAATATTTAAAGGACTGGGAAAGGAAATATGGCTTAATCATCATCCTTAATTTTTACATCTACATTCTTCAAATCCAAAATAAGATAATCAAATTTATCCAGATGTGAAAGAACAGATGTACTTTCTGTCATCCTCGACATGTACAACTTCTGTTTCAAATAAAGCCGATTTTTCACCGTCTTCTTCATGTACATGGCTTTCAACTTGTCCCATATACCTTTAATTGTGCTTTCACCAGTAATCTCCAACAAAACCTCATCGTAGAAATTCAATATGATGACCGATCTAGCCTTTTTATCTAGATCCGTGAATTTATCTGACGCCATATCTACTGGATTTTTCTCCACTCCAAGTGTAATCTCACACTCATCTTGTATTAAAATGACTTGCACCTTAAGCTACCACGTACCGAAGTTAATACTCCTGTCAAATTTTTTAATAGAGGTCTTCGTTATCGTAATGATAGCTAAAAAATTTATATTCCGACCATTGTTCAAAAAGTGGGCCCCAAACATGAAAATGAGATGCGGGCCCCACAAAAGCGCTGGACACAGGCCTCACAAAAGTACTAGATCTGGGCCCTACAAAAGCACTAGATGCCGGCCCTACAAAAACACTAAATGCGTGCCCTACAGGCAAAGTTAGGATATGGGCGCCATAAGATAAGACTGAGGTAGTGGGCCCCGCAAGATAAATTCGAAACAATAGATCTCGTTTAGACTCACAATAAAATCTAAGTTACTTTCTGATGTGGGGGGTCTACCTTAGTGACAACCACAGAATATACGGTAAGTTAGACCAATAAGAGAAGCTCTGATACCAGTTTGTTAGGGAAAATACTCCTGGATCAGATATTGGTTGAATCTAATAACCTGAAAAATAGTAACGAAAATAAATATAGGTAAAATAAAATGGGACAGAACACAAAGATTTATGTGGTTCGATCAATATGACCTACGTCTACGGCCCAATTTTACTAATATGTGGAAATATACAAAACGTACAAAAGAGTTTAATAAATTTCTCTAAAAGAGAAATGAAAGAAGAAAGAAAGAATGCTGGTTTTGTGTCTCTCTGAAGCCTCAACATGTCCTCTATTTATAACCAAATATGTGAGCTTCTATTCAGAATTTAATTCCTCAATTTTTTGCATAAATCATGCAAGTGACCAACAATTGCCTAAAATTTCCTCAAGTATTTGGTAGTCAATCCATTCGGTGTCTTTTGGTTGTTGGTGAAGGGCCCAAAGCACCCACTTGTCAACAAACATATTTATCCAAAATAAATCTAAATTTAATTAATGATTAGAACACTTAGATAAGAATTAAAACCTACAGAAATAACAAAAGTCCTACATATAACAATTTCGTAATCTAACTTTTGGCTGAAAATTTTTATATTCTCTACCAACTAAATCAATAATTACGAAATATTGAATGATAGATGAATTTGTGGTTTTGTACTTTAATGAGGTAATTGAAATTTTGTCAATGTAGTGGTTTTCAATTGAGGGAGTGCTCTAAGGAGGACCAATTTCTCTTTCGAGAAATTAAATAAACAAGTTTAAAAGCTTGATGTATCATTAAGAATAAAAAATAAATCTCTTATCTAGATAAACATACGATGATCATGTCATAAAAAATAAATGGCTAAGTTTTAGATTTAAAAGATAGTTGACAAAAAACAAGGAAATTTATTGCCATTAAAACTTAAGAATACGGTTTCATGAAAGCATATTGTGTTTTATTGTTCTATAAAAAATTTAAAAAATTTAAAAGTAAGTGTCGAATTTATTTTTTTATCTTTTTAATTATTCATTTCCTAGCGTGGATTCACGTTGTTTGAATCCACGCTCAGTACTAGGCCCAGCTTCTGATACCTGGAGGCCTGGAATCTGAACCTTCTATGCATCCCGGATTCCAGGAGTTGTAAACTGCTAACGTAACAGTATTGAAGAAGATCAACATCTATCTTTCTACATTCGATTGAACTATTGATTTTCGCTACCTTAAACTAATCAAAGTAATTATTTTTATATGTCTGAGGCACACAAAGCTACGTGGAATTACTAATACTACTAGATGTCTTCAAGAAAAACCTCCAACGCCAAGATCTCTAATTGAGTTAAAAAGCAAAAATCAGCTAAGCTGGGCCTTGGTGGTGTGAATGGTAGTAGTACTGGAACTGGTAGCTACCTACTACCCACGAAATAGTAGTTAGGAGTAGATTGTGTGTTTTTATATTACCCCACCAAGAACTTATTGCCCAAGTCGACAATAATAGCATCTACTTATCGATCTTGAGGCAAACGTTGGGTCCTTGTCTTCATCAGGCACGAGCCATCGGTTGCTTATGCTTCTAACCCTACACTTCCCTCTGATTTTGACTGCAAATACAAAACCTGATGCTAATGTCTTCAATGCTCTAGCAAGAAACAAATTTGATGACCTTGAGTTAAAAAAAACTGGTCAATGATCGATCGAGGCTTGTCTTCAGCTGAACATGAAACGAAAGGAATAGACTTCCACCTAGTAATTTGATTTGATCGGCTTTAGTAGGAAAACTTATACATCCGAAGTGAATTAGTACGTTTGATCGACCATCCGCTACAAAAGTCTTGATAAGCAAGAAAAATAATTTGGATTTATTTTCCAGTTATGTAGGATTAGGTGAGAAAATTATCCTCATTCAAACATGCTTAATTGAATTGCAGCACCAACCACTTTAGTATTAATAAAACTCGTTGATTCTGACTATTCAACTTCTAGAAATCATAAAGTAAGAAATTTCAAGGGCATTGCATAGGTAAAAGACAAGAGGAAAAGGAGGAAATGAGGTAGGTGGAAGTAGTTAACTACCACTTGATCATCATAATATCAAAAGAAACCAATTAGCAGAGATTCCTAGATACTCACATCTACCCACTCACGAATTGCATCCTACCTACTACTTTCTTGTTCATTTTCGCTCTCAAGCTAACAACCCTCTACCATCCATTGTTTGCCACACCAAGGATCTTCCTCTCCATGCTAAATTTGTGTTGTCCCTTGTCAGAACTCAGAATCCTACTTACCTCAAGTCACTTATAAAAACCTCAACGACAAATTAATGGGTCAACTAAAGTCAAAGAACCTCACACGGGCGTTGAATTCACTTCTTTAACTCCTCTTTTTTCTAAAAAAAAAATCAGGATTTAGTCTTTGCATTAGCAAAAAATGTATGAAAAAGAAAAGGTTAAACCAAGACGGGTAAGGCATCTTCAGTTGTCAGCTAAATCCCAAAAGGGGACCAAGACAGAAGAAAGCATGTTCACCAACCTTGTTAAGGGTTTGGAATCATGAAGAGACAGTTGCGAATAGTAACCTGGTGATGGGGGGAAGCAGCAGTGCAGGTCGTTCGCCAATCTCCGACAACAATGAACCCCGTCTTCCATCTTTGGTAAGAGCACCAAAAGTTAAAAATATATATTTCATAAACCAAAATTTTATTAGGGATAAAGAAAGGAAAAGAATTTTCACTTTAAATTTAAAATAGTATTTGAAATGTATGCTGCATTTTGCACTTTTAGACCCACCTGAGACTGAGACTCACACTGTGATTGAGACCGACCCCTTCCTTCCAGTTACAAATTATATTTACTAGTTTATTAAATTTTATTCATATTTTTATATAAAATTTATATAAATATAAAAAAAATTTAATAAAGTATAATAAAAATATTATAAATAATGCAAAAAAATCTGATGCCTTAATGGTCATCCACAGGGGGTTGGCCGACCCTTTGAAACTTTGAAAGAGTACTGAATAAAATATTATGAAATGGCCAGACGTGTCTACGTATCGAAACCAAAGATCCATTGAGTTGTTAAATTTTGGAGTTACCAAAAGCCACCATGGTCCATTACCTATATATTATTGATGAGACCATTCTATTATCTTATCAGATCTCCGACCCTTCATCATAATTGACTTGACGCTGTGCAGCACTATAGGATCATGACAGCTACGCTAAAAACAACATACGTACAACTCCCTTACAGCGCATTATTGTCAACAAACTCCCTCTCTGTCCCCGATCTCTTTCTATAAGTATAAAAAGACATGTGTGATTGTGTCAGTAACCGGCTTTGAAAAGCCCCGCTTAATTATTAATTACTCTGAATTCTATGTACTGATTATGTGTAATCACAAACCTATGAACAATTAAATTTTTTTGTACCCATTATCTCTACTTATTTTATTCTATTTCACATGATTTCATTCATACAAAAATGTGAGGCTTATGCAGTGCTGAAATTATGTGGAATAGAATTAATACCTATATAAGCCCCATATATTTACAAGGTAATAAGTACAGAGTATCTACTTCTGACCTGTGAAAGCCATTTGGCAATACCATTTCAGCTTCAGCTTCATAGATGTGACAGAACAATTTGGCAATACAATTTCAGCCTCAGCTTCATAGATGTGACAGAAACACACACATATATGGTGCTGATACCAACTCTTGTATAAGTAATCTGATATGAATAGTCGCTTTCTTTTCTCACAAGTTCTAACCATATAACTTCGTAAATATACTAGTACTAGCGAGTTAAGTTTTTTTTCCTTACATATGCAATTCACTTGAATAAAATTAAAAATAGACTTAATTGTGCATATTATCTAAAGATTAATAATATTGTTCTCAAGTAAAATTAATATGATTTGAATAAAATTAATGAATCTAGTTTAAACAAATTTTCTGTTTAAACAATAGTAATTATTATAAAAATATTTAGTAATTCTCAAAAATTTTAGTGCTTCTATCAAATCGATTTTTAGTAATTTAAAAACATTCTTCAAGTTAAAATTTCTATAATAATTCAAATCAAATATAAGGTCTTACTCGGTACAAAACTCTTCTTGGTAAAGATGTATAACTGTAAGTAACTCAATCAAATGGAGTCAAATTAGCTTAAGTAATACTAGTAACATTGTGAAATTAAAATTTCAAGTAAGTTAGAGGATTAAAAATACTAGAAAAACATAACACATCTTCTTTAATTTTTAATCTTATCTTGTCCTTTGATGTTACCCTATAAGATCTTCTATAAAGCCTATAGAAATCATTAGTCGAATGTCCCTGCATTCGGGAAAAATCCAACACAATTTTCATTATTTATATTGTGGAATGAGGCTTTTCACGAATTGACTATGTCCATCTATTATGATAAAGAGATTATTGGTTTATGCCTTGCCAATCAATTGGTTATTACTTTAATAATAAAAAATTTAAAAGGCAATCTTTATTTTATATTCTTATGCATATGAATGCATATTATAAAGATGATGGGAAAAATACACATTACAGGTGAATTTATGATAAGACAATAATTATGAGAATCATATTGTATTTATATATTATCTTTAAATTGTTCGTAGTCATTGTTCTATTAAAATTGGATATTAATAGAACATAAAAGACTAACATACATTATGTTTTTCCTTATAAAGGAAGTAGTTGATCTCACTGACTAAAGTAATGAAGACACTTAAACAAATGTGTGAGTTCTTATTAAAGAACAAATTTACGAAACTAACCCATGTGAAAATTCTATTTGGAACATTACTTATATGTCTATAGAAATTCTCATTATGATAATTGTATAAGTAAGTCTTTGATTTGAGATCTCCAAAGTTATCTTGTATGGGAATTGATATATTTTAATACTATTTATGACATGTTTAATCAATAATAGCTTAGTCGATAGTCATTGGATATAACATAAACTATACAGAGTATGAATACAGGATATCACCCTAAAGTGATTGGGGAGAATATTTCATTATTCTCTATTAGTATTGATTCGAAAAATCGTTGGTCAAAGTAAAATGACACTTTAAAAATAGTTTACAAGTATCATTAATTGACAATTATTAACAGTGGAGAACTAACATAATTGAATTCGATTAGAGTTATTCTATCTCTAATATGAACATTATATGATGAAATGATTGAAATATACAAAAAAAAGGCATAAAAAAGTTAGTCAAAATTGATTTGACATTCTTAAATATTTGAGAGGTCATGATGTATTACTAGACGCCAATCTTGATCTATGGATATAAATTGTTTAATTAGATAATTAAAGATAAATTAAAGGAGTTTAATTTGTCTAACTAGTTTAATTTATATAATTCTAAATATAACTTACTATTATAATTTATATCCATTGCCAACATATTTCGGAACTTAAGGGGTTACACACAAAGAATGGGTTAAAGAGAGAAAACATGTTTTTAATCAAGTTAGACTTTATTCTCTAACTTGATAAACTTTATTATTAAATATATAATATTTAATAAATAAGGATCAATATGAGATATTCGATCTTACTTAGATATAAATGATATTTCATTAGAATTAATTCTAATTCTAATTAAAGTTTAATCAAAATTAGAATTTAATTTCAATTAAATTACTAAAATGTTTAAAACTTATTATACAAAAGGCTTTAGCTCTAAGAAAGCTAGCACTCTTTTCCTAATCCTTTTTGCAACAATTAATAAAGTTCTCTTAACACGTTATATGAATATCGTACGAGGTTTGATACTTATGCGACTACGTTGGTTGAGATAAGTTGATTTCAAAATCAGTTCAAGAGATACGACAAAAAAAGTATCAAGTTTCAGATAAAGGTGCGAACTAAGATCCATGCTTTTATTATGATTTATGCATTAATCATTTTATAGAATTTAAAGTGATATTAGCTAGGGATGACAATAAGCCAAGACAAGCCAGGATCAGGTCATAAGGGTTAGGCTTGGGCTGACTTGATATTTTTATTTTTTAATGGAAAATTATTTAATTAAAAATCGAATATGAGAAATTCAATTAATTAAAGTTACGAATTTCAATTGATTAATAAAAATTAAGATTTTATGATGAATGAATATGTAAAACGTACATGTATTGGTAAAATGAGTAAGATGAGACCAAATTCATTAATAAAGGAGGATAGGATTATAGGAAATGAAATAAAAAGATTGTATTAAAGTGATCAATTCAATTATTGAAGTTGTGAATTTCAATTGATTAATAAAAATTGAGATTTTATAGTGAATGAATATATAAAATATACATATCTTGGCAAAATGAATAAGACAAAATCAAATTCATTAATTAAGGATGATATGATTAGCAGAAATGAAAGAAAAAAATTATAGTTAAAGTGATAAATTCAATTAATTCAAGTTAGGAATTTTAATTGATTAACAAAATTGAGATTTTGTAACGAATGAATATATAAACGTACATATATTGACAAAATGAATGAGATGAAACCAAATTCAATAATGAAGGAGGAAAACATTATAGGAAATTAAAGAAACACTTAAGTGATTAATTCAATTAATTGAAGTTACGAACTTTGATTGATTAATAAAAATTAAGATTTTCTAATGAATGATATATAAAATGTACATATATTGATAAAATGAATAAGATGAAACTCATTTCATTATGAAGGAGAATAGGATTATAGAAAATAAAAAAATTATAATTAACCAATCAATTCAATTAATTGATGATAAAAACAAAGTTCATTAATTGATGATATAATTTACAAAAATGATTATCCAACTTTTTGAAATGATATAATTTACAAAAATTCAAGAAAAATCATAAAATAATGTTCTAGACTGGGAGCTTTAGAATATGAGAGACTAAGAGTAGAGGCTGGGGAGAGTGGGGAGCAGAGAGAGTAGTTAATCATTGTAGTCATAATCATCAATAGTTTGCATCACTTTTTCTATATATAGAAACATTATATTTAGTATTGTAATATTAAAATTAAAGGAATATTAAGCACATAGTAATAATTAATGAATAATTAAATATACCTTCATCTTCGAATATTTTATCAAAATAATGTCCATTTGATTTATGAGTATAAGTATGTATATGACTAGTTACCTCTGTATCAATACCTGTGGCTGTATTAATATACAAATTAGAAAAACAATATAAGGCAAGATAATATAAAAAATAGACAAAAATTGATATATCATAAAGAAAAGAGTTTATCCTCAATCTCTTTATCATCTAACCAACTTCAGGCAAACATAAGGGCTTCCACAGTACTATGATGAAGTTGAGCATGGATGATGGAAGTACTAATAGGTCCCAAGTAGTTACTTCTATGATTAGAAAATTATTTTCATAATTCTTTCACCATAATAATACATCGAATTATACACTATCAACTACGGCCACACAATCTTCCATCAAATATTTATCTAACTCCATCATATTGCATGAAGTCCTAGCCCTTTTTTTCATGAATTCTGTAAGTGAAAGTAACAAACTGCTCTTAAAAGATGAACTCGGACCTGAAACTAAAGTCGGAGCTAAATAGTTTGAACTACTGCGATCCTGATCTTGAATTTTGTCCATTATGAGTTGATAATCATTAAACAAACCATACCGAAATTGTTTAATGACATCTACATACTTTTGAACTTAATCACCATACAATACATTATGTATAACATTAACCCTCTCCATCTTGTATCTTGGGTCCAACACAGATATGACTACAACAGTATGTCCAACATATACCAATAAGAACTTAGCTTCTTCTTCATCTGCTTTGCCATAACCTGAATAACCTCATTGGAATCAAACATCTAATTAGATAAAGCTTTCTGTATCTTACGCATAATGCTAAAGCAACAATATGAAGTTAGATTTTTGTTTCCGTGAACAATTTAGTTGTAGTATAAAATAATTCCAGCTTCACACAAAGTTCTCCAGCCAACTCCCATTGGTTTTCTATAGGCATGCAAGTGTACCAAGAATATCTTTGTCTCAATCTCATAAACATATCAACATATTGAATTGTTGACTCCAACATCTTGAAGGATGAGTTCCATTTAGTTGGACAATCCAAAACAAACTTCTTCGTACTCAGAATGCATAGTTATCTTTCAGTTTTATCAAATTTCTCAACTCTTTTAGGTGTTACACTATAATATACTACACTATTCTGAATAAAATGTATTGCTTGCTTTATCATATCTAACTCATCATTCACAATCAAATTTAGAATATGCGCAAAACAACACATATGTCACCAACCAACAACCTTCTAACCTTTATCTTATTCTTTAACTTTTCTATCATCATCTATGCGACATTGTCGACTATTATAGTGGGCAATTTGATGTTGATATTACAATTTTTCAAATAGTCTCCTAATACGATTGCAAACCTTTCGCTTGTATGTAGTATTGATATATAAATGAACCTACCATATACAAATATGACTAACATTGATAATATTATAATGAAAAGGTAAATAATAAAATACCAAATAATATAAAGTAAATAAAAATGGTGTGCATGTGATTGTGTAAGTATGATTAAGTGACATACACAATCATATACACGAACATGATTAAGTGACATACACGACCACATACACATTCATATATGTGGTTGTGCGTGCATGTGACTGTTTAAGTTCTCGAAATTTACAATCATTTACACGGTCATATACATACCTATGTATGCGACTGTAAGTCCATGAAAACAATCGCCAAATAGCAACAACCCAAAAATTTTAGTATTTCATAAATTAAATTTTCAATCAAAAGATTTAGTAACTTTACCTTAGTGGTTAGGTGGCAAAGAAGCAAAAAAGTTGGAGACAAATAAGGATGATAATGGGTTGGGCTAGGCCTAGGCGATCCAACCTTTGTATTCTCAGGCCTGGGCCTAGCTGTAGACCCAAGATCGAGCTACCAAGCCTGGGTGGACAACTCGACTTATTATTATTTTAAAAAAAATTCAAAACGACATCAATTTGTCATTGTTCGAGGCTTGGTCGTGCTTAAAAAACTGGGCCTTGGGCTTGTCCACTTGACTTCGAGATGGGCTAGGCTGGGCCTAGGCCTTATTGTCAAGCCTAAAGATGAGGAAGCAGGCTAGCGTGTGGTGCGACGAAGGGACAACTGGAGGGAGTGTGAATGGGTGGTGTAGTGAAGTGGGTTTGGTTTGTGTGTGTGTGTGTGTGAGAGAGAGAGAGAGAGAGAGAGGAGAAGAAGGTACCGTGTAAGGCAATTGCGTATTAAAGCAGTGGAAAGTGGAGGGAAATGTTAATCTAGACTAAAATAACGTAACGATGTCATGTTACAACGACGACGTTTTGCTTTTAATAAAAAATGATGTTATTTTTGTTTCATAGTCTGTTAGGCCTCAAGCTAGGCTCGAGCTCAGTGAATTTTGGACCCAAGGTTCGGTCGGGCTAGGTTTAAGGCCAAATGTCATCCCTAATATTAGCTTTTGAAATATCAAATAAAAAATTTCTGTAATTATTCTATTACATAGGTTTAGATCCCTCCGACTTTCCAACAGTGATGGCCCTTAATAGGGAAAACCTAAAAACCAATAATATTAAGTGCTAGAAATGGAACTGGTTTTGGTGGAGACAAGTATGCAAACATACTTCCAAAGTGTTTGATGTTATATATATATATAAGCAGAGACAATCAAATTGGTATATGAAAAGAAAATAGATTCATTTAAATCCTGGGGATTACAACTAAACACAGAAGCTCCAATTGCCTTCGAGTTTTTAAAGATTCAAGTCCTACTTTTCTTTAATTAATCATATGAGCAAAACATATGATATTTTCTACGGTGACGACTCATGTACATTACTAATCAACTTATATTATCAATTAACAGGAAACAATAAATTAATTAAACATCTGGCTAATCCAACTTTGTTTTATTCATTCCTTATTGGATGTCATTAAATTAATAAAAAAACCATTAGCAGACATTGCAAGAAATTTGGTCTATTGTTTTTATGTTATACCACTTTGGTTTAACTATTTGTTCAATTATAGATATACAACAGATTCTGACGTAGGATTTTGGAGCCATTATCTAAGATTCACAGTAGACTTCAAGTTTTAACGGAGAATTAATCCTTTAGTAATATAATTTGAACAAGTTGTGGTATAAAGGTAGTGATTGATTAAAATATAAAGTTTTATTATTGACAAAATAATTCATAAAAATTAGATTGAGCATTTGCTATGTCCACTCTTTAAATCTTATATTTTCATAATGTTATTTATTTATACCCACTCTTTACATTAATATTATTTTTGTACGGACCAGAATTTTGATGATTGTTTGAAAAGATAAAACCAATAGTAAATAATAAACAATTTAAATGCATCTTAGAATATATGATAGAGGTTTTATCATATTTTATTTTAGATGCTTTCTATTAAATTTAAATGTTAAGGAGAATGTTCAAAGTCTTTTCTCATTTATGACTTACAAATTAGTCTTTTTTAGTATATAAAAAATGGTTTATTTGAATAATAATCTTAAGTATTTAAATAGGGTGAATAATAAAAAAACTCAAAATTTTCTCAATTTTGCAACATTCTTGAATCATCCTGAAGCAGCCTAAAATATTACCAAAAAATACCCAGTAACCTCTCTATGTTGCCCATAAATTGTTCAGTTTATATCCTAGTCTCTAACAAACTTCTGTTTGTCACACCCATCGCCTAGGTTGTTATCTTCTATTTGTCTAGCCTTTGTTTCTAGTCCATCATAGGTTAGTTGTTGCTAGAGACAACACATAAAAGAATAGGTTGAATTTTTGTATTAGCTAGAACTTTTGCAATTTGGATAGAAGTTTTCCCCAAAATCTTTGTTGAGGTAAATTTTCTTTTATTTTGAGAATTCTTTCAAATAACCAAAAGAAACCTGCATTAATTATTTGCATAAATTTTAAGATTTAATAAAATAAATATTCATTAGTTGAAAAATATTTTACACGTGATGCATACAAAAAGATGATGTGGCGTGCCACATTAGTGTCGTTAATGTGAAAGTTAATGTCTGACTATTTTTGTAACAAATTAAAAGTTTGAATATTTTAACGCCACTTTTTAAATTTCAGGATAGTATTGCAAAATTGAGATAATTTTGATATTTTTTGTAATTCACCCATTTAAATACATCATGGCGGGCCGCGGGTCGGGATTGGCGAGCCTATGGCCCGACCCACAAACGAGAGATCGGCCCATAGCTCGCTGGGCCATGGGCGGGCAGGGCCAGGCTGGCCCATATATATATATATATATGAATTCCATTTTCACTTTAAAGAAACATACTATCAAAATAGACCTGTTTATGAAACTTTTTATCTAGATGGGAATCAAAAAAATTCGAAGTTAGAAATATTGATAGATAAAGATCTCTTCTGGTTTGAAAAACCTCTTGTAACTATTCTTTTCTACTCTAAATGTTGGAATCGTCCATTTCGATATATAAAAAACAATCAATTTGAAAATGCTGTAAGAAAGGAGATGTCACAATATTATTGCTATATATATATATATTGAAAATGCTGTAAGAAAGGAGATGCACAATACTATTGCTATATATATATATATATATATACAAAATGACGCCGTTTTGTCCAAAATGGGCGGGCCGACCATGGTCGGCTCATGGCCCACCCAACCCAGGTCAAAAATAGGTCCGGACCGAAATTGTCATCCCTACAAATATTAATGTCTGTATTTGTAATATTATTGGGATATATCATGTACTTATTTAGGTCCTATGTTTTAGGAAGATAGCTGGATATATATATTGTATATAAACCTCTTTTATAGGAGGAAGGATACATAAACTCTTTCCCACATAATTCTTTAAGGTATCAGAGTAGGGAAAAGAAAAATGCTAGCCTTTTTTTCTTTCTTTTTATTAATGGCTTGTGACGATGATAATGGAGGAGACAAAGGCAAAAGGTCAATAGCCCTTAATCTTACTTCACCATATTATCTACACCCTTCTAACCATCCTAGCATGAATTTTTGTCTAGTGCTCTTAAAGGGTGGTAACTATCAAGAATAGGTGAAGAGTATGTGTAATGCCTTTCGTACAAAGCACAAACTTAGCTTCTTGAATGGAGGAGCGACAAAACCAAATGATAATGCAAGTGAGATCAAGCATTGGTGGAGCATTAACTTTATGGTCGTAGCGTGGGTGTTCCAATCTATCGAAGCCTGCCTTTGCTCTACAATCACCTATTATAGGGTGGTGTAAGAGCTTTAGGATGACTTGCACCAACGCTTTTCCAGTGGTAATGAACCTTGCATTCAACAACTGAGGTTAGATTTAGCACATTGCAAACAAAACAATCAGAGTACTACTGCATAATACGAGGATCTAAGATGAGCTTTTTACATATGTGAACCGAGATGGTGCACATGTGGTAAGTGCAGTTGTAACTAGGCTACCAATTTCAAATAAGAGCAAGAAAATGACCGAGTCTAGCTTTTAATGGGCTTAAATTATGATTTATATAAAACATTTCATTCCAATATCATTGCGTAGGACCCTCTCCCTTTATTGAACCGCGCTTATTCACTCATGGTTCATAAAGAACGTCATAAAACTATGACAAAAGGGTATGATTCTTTGAGTGAAGCATCTATAGTATTGTTGTCCATACTAACTCTTTTAGTCAAGGTGCAAAAAGCAATCGTATTGAAAGGCCTCTTTGCTCAAACTATGGATAGCCTGGGCATGAGGTTAGTTCTTGTTTCAGGTTTATTGGCTTCCTAGATTGGTGGAATAATGGACATAAGAATAAAAAAGGACATGGAAAAGGGAGAGGAGTTGCTACTTCTTCCATTGTTAGCCATACCAAAGGAATTGTTGATGACTTGATGTCACTAATGTTACTTAATCTATCATGGCTTCTTCCACTACTAATAGGAATAGTCCATTTGTTGTATTGACCTCTCACAATTGTAGTGCTTTTACTTATGCTTTGACCTATGATCAATGGGCTATGGGTTTGAACATATTTAAATATGTTAATACTAAAACCTTATTATCTAAAATACTTTGAGTTAAGTTATTACCTTTTTCTCAATGGATATTAGATTCTAGCACTTCTCATCATATGACTGGTGATAAACAATTGCTCACAGATCTCTGCAAAATCTTTTCATCTCCTATTATGTTGTCAAATGGGACATATACTAATATTGTTCAAGAAGGGATAGTATTTTTTGGTGATAATATGAAAATTTGGAATATTTTATATGTTCCTCATTTGAATTACAATATGATATCTTTTTCTTAATTAATAAAAAATTTGAATTGTATAGTCACATTAACTAACAAATTGTGTGTGATATAGGACCCTACTTTGAGGATGCTGCTTGGTGAGGTGAAGAGAGGAATTGGGTCTATTGGTTTCCCTCTATGGCACAACAAGTAGGCTATGTCATACAACTGAAATTAATTATTATCAAGAATGGCATTAACATCTCGAGCATCCTTCTTGTCAGCTAGTTTCTCTTCTTCCTAATGTTTGTAGTATTGATTGTTTTAGGAATAAAGATGAACCTTATGATATTTGTTTTAAAGCAAAACAAACTCAAGAATATTTTCCTCTCAATTCTAGGAAAGTTGTTGATTTATTTAAATTAATTCATTGTGACTTATGGGGACCTTACATTCCATCTTCATAAGGTGCTTTTTATTTTTTCACTATAATGGAAGGTTGTTCTGGATGAGCATGGGTGCACTTGATAGTTTCTAAATTGGAGGTTACAAAAGTTATTAAGAATTTATTTTCAATGAGTCATACTTAATTTCATAGGAATGTGAAATGTGTTCGTAATGACAATGAGATCGAATTTACCTTTTTGGAGAAATATTTTGCATAATATGATATTTTATTTGAAACTTCTTATGTTGGTACCCCTCAACAAAAAAAGGAGGGGAGAGCATAAACATCATCATGGTCTTAATCTAACCTAAGCATTTTATTTTAAAGCCCAATTGTCTTTTGAAATTTTAGGGATGTATTCTTATAGCAAATTATCTTATTAATTGCACACCATCCTCGCTTCACAAAGGAAAAACACCCTATGAGATTCTTTTGGTAATCCACCCTCCTATAGTCATTTTAAAACTTTTGGGTGTCTTTGTTTTGCATCTAAAATTTCTCGTGATGGGAATAAGTTTAGTACTCGTAGTCATAAGCATATCTTTATTAGATACCCTTATGGAAAAAAGTGATAGAGACTATGGCTTGATTTGGGGCAGCAGTGACAGTTGATAACCTGTTGAAGTTAACCTGCTGAAATGATAAATACTTATTCTCAATAAGTACTTATGTGTTTGAGATTGTTATTTTGATAACTGCTGAAACGTGAAAATAAGTATTTGGCAAGTGCAGTTGCGGTTGCGGTTGTTGAAAAGAGATAAAATGACTGAAAAACTTATTGATTTAATAAACTATTAATTTTTGTATAAATAATTAAAAAATATTATTAGTCATATAAATTTAAAAATATAAATAATAAAATATTAAATTAAAATAAGAAAATATAAATAAAATAAATTTAGTGAATAAAATATTTCATAAAAATATATTATTAGTCATATAAATTTAAAATTATAAATAATAAAATATTAAATTAAATAAGAAAAATATAAATAAAATGTTTCATAAAAATATATTATTAGTCATATAAATTCAAATAATAAATAAGAAAATATTAAATTAAAATAAGAAAATATAAATAAAATAAATTTAGTAAATTAAATATTTTATAAAAAATATATTATTAATCTTATAAATTCAAATTATAAATATTAAATTATTAAATTAAAATAAGACGAAGATGATGATACATTGAATTTGCTTTTTATTAGTTGAGGGCATAATGGAAAATAATAATTATCTTAAGGTTATTAATGAAAAGTATAATTTCTATCGTAGAAATACTTTCCTATTGCAATCCTCTTTCTGTTTATTGATTTTTGCAGTGGCATCGCACTTTCCTCCAACCTCCGGTTGTTCACGTGCAGATCCAAACATGTGGTTACATTTGAAAACTGTGGTGGATAGGTACTTATCCCCATCGCACTGCACCACAGTTCCAAACGCAACCTATATGATTTGAGACAAAATATTTATTTAGTTCTCGAGATGTCATTTTCTATGAAGATTATTTTCCTTAAGGTTAAACTGCTTCTACACATTCATCTCCCACTTTTATGGCCTTAAACCACCATCACATATAAGCTCCACCCAACCTACCCCACCTTCTCCGACTTTGAGTCAACCATTGAATGCTTCTAAAGTGAGGGGTATTGTTGGACCCCGAAACCTTTCTTAGAACATTTTGAGCAGTAAATGTGAAGTGTGGATAGGTTCATGTTTTGTTTTGGTGATTTTGGTAGTTAGAGACTATAAAATGGGCAGAATTAAGGTGAAAGTGATGAAGAACACGTATATATATATATCTCTATGTATGTATGTTCTGTTATTGGTGATCATGATTAATCATGAACTATAATATCTTTATAGATGATAT
>JANZXR010000006.1:18827861-18840643 GCA_027575705.1 Erythroxylum echinodendron | reverse complement strand
TTGTGACAACTTTTATATTTGATAGTAATGACTTATGATTTATGTATGGATGAATTTGAGTGGACAATTATGATTTATGTATGGATAGTTAGACTCCGAAACTGGGGTCAAATATTTGTGGTATCAGAGTAAGTAGGAGTTGGACTCCGGAAACGGGGCCCAACAGGTATGATGTCGTTTAGCCTGCCAGTGACGGTAATGTGCCTTTGATAGCTTTTACGACTTTCAAAGTAAAGGAAGTGTGTTGGTCCCAGGTCTCAATTCTTATTGTGTGGAGACAAAGCGCCGAAATTGGGGGACTTTTAAATAAAAGTATATATATATAAATAACATCAGGATAAAAAGAATTAAATTCTTGGTTGGGAGTAAAAACAAATAAACAATCAAACAAATAAAATAAAAAAAGAAGTAATAATGTCACGGTTGTGCATTTGAAAATGTCATGGCCATGAAAACAAGGGGTCACAGGCGTGAGCCAGAAGAGGAGTTGCAGTCGTGCTTGTGCATGATCGTGAGCTTCCTATAAAAGCACGATCGTGCAAATCGATGAATAGTGCAACTTTTGCACGCCCACTTTTAATCTTCATAACTTTCAATCCCAAAGTCCAAAAGTTATAAACTTTATGTCGTTCGAAAGATAAAAGAATGATCTACAACTTTCATGAAGACAATTTCACCTAATTTTGCCTAGATCAATACAGTTTATTCATTTAAGTTTTAGAAAACATTTTTATCTCCTTTTTCTCTCTACTATCAATATATACTTCTATGAAATTTCCAAAAGACCCGAAAACCAGCAATACAATCCATACATACAAAACTCCCAATTTAACCATTTGATGAAGCAAAATCTATCCAAAATCCATCAAACATCTCACACTTGTATTCCTAACCGAAGTTAACAACTTAATAGAGAAGAGGATTTGAACATGGACAAAAGAGAAATTCTTCAACTCTTACTTTCATTCATTTTTCAAACAAACAGAGTGTGTACATTGCTTCAATTATATATAAAAAACCACATCAGTAGCATAATATAAAAATTCAATCATGAATTCTCGTGTTTGACATGCTTATAAAGCTACCAAAATGATTGAACTAACTTAGTTACAAAAGTTGAGCTTCTTGGAGATTTGCCGAAGTTTTGCAAGGTTCACTACTGATCTGTTGATTCTTGTACCTGAGAAGTGGAAAATGACAGGGAGAGCTATGAAGCTCAGTGGCTAATACGTTTATAGCCATCGGTGATGATCCACACAGACACACAATTAAGCATATTTATATACACCAATCCAGTTCACAGAACACTTAATTTAAATTACAGTCACATAATCCATATCATATATTTTACAATCATCAAACAAAGCATTCAATTATAAATCATGCACAGAAAATCAAAACAAAGTACACAACAATATGGCTTAAGAGAATCCCATAAAACAGAATGGCGAAACCGAAGTTAACACCATGGTTAAGCGACTGTTTCACCACAATAGCTTAAGTTGTTGTATGAGGTCAACTTAATTGGTTTTATATATTCACTAATACACCTATTCAAGTGAAAGCCCTTTGGGCTTGAGACTTGCACAAGCTCACTCTACCTTGTACTGAATAATAAGTGGGTGGTAAGATTGAACTCACGACCACTTGGTCACAAAGTCTCTAATACTATGTTAAGCGACCATTTCACCATAATAGCTTAAGTTATTGTGTGAGGTCAACTTAATTGGTTTTTATATATTCACTAGCATGAAAATAATGAGTCCATTTTTTGGAGCTCATGTTTGACAAGCGGAAAGCTAGGAGAAGGCTTTAGGTCAACGTACATGTGTCGAACGAAATGATATATCTCTTGCCCATATAAGCAAATTTTCGATGCTTAATTATTTCATATCATATTCATATTTTCACGCTTCTTAAGTTTTTTGTTTTTCATTAACATCAAAGCAACATAATTCTTACAAAGCAAACATGATATTAAATTCATAGAACATTTTTTCTACATTCACAATGATTCAAGACAAGCATTTATACACACAAAATCAAATATTACAGCCCATTATCAAAAAAACTATAAACATATTACTCACCTATTTACTTATAACTCCAAGATCAAGTTTGTCTTTCATCTTATTCTTTCCTTCGACTTTCTTGATTCCCTAAAACTCAACTGAATCTTCTTCTTCCACTTCGTATCTCCTTTATCTTTCTTTCCTTCTTCTTCTTTTCTGGTTCGGTTTCTGTTCTTTCCTGCTACTTCTTTCTACATTTTTCTTCTCTCTTTCTTCTTATTTTACATGACTCTTCTCTTTTTCCTAACCTCTCAAACACATCTCTCCCTTACAAGACTCTCTTCCTCTTTCTCTAGTTTTTTCTAGGTTGTTCTTTTCTTTCTTTCTTACTTCTACACGTCTTTCATGCATGCACCCTTCATTTACTTCTCTTATTAATCTAAAACGAACTCTAATCTTCCAAACTTACTCTTCCATATTTACTCTAATACCTTCTAACCCCTTAACGTAATTCTAACTCTTCCTTTTAATCCATGCAAACTTGCACACGTAATTAATTATATATTCATAAATAAACTCCATAAATTTCTAATTAAAAAATGATGATTTTTTTTACTCATGACTAAACACCAACAATTTCTCATTTAATAATTCTAACTTCTAAGAAAATTTTGAGATCTAACAAAGTGATACTGTTGAGATGGGTTTAGGTATAAATTCTGCTAATGCTCCTCTTCATAGGATGGATGGTTTTGTTTTGTCTATTGGTATGGCTAATTATATGACTTCTAATGATAATGGTAGGCGTATTCAAAGAGAACAATAACAATTTGTATGTTTGTGGGATTATGTTTGTCTTAAAGCTCGTTGTTTAGATCCTTCCTTTATGTCATCTGTTTAAACTTCCTCCTCAGGTATGACCTATCCTATAGTTAATTATGTGACTTGTAATAATTTTTTTGTTCTTTATGCTCATTTTTTTTGTCGTAGTCACTACAAGACATAAACCAATGCATTATTTTAGGAAGTTTGCGACCCTAATTGGCATGAGGTGATGCATAAGGAAATTAAGGCCCTTGAAGTAATGGTACTTAGATCAATAAGGACTTGCCACCTAGAAAGAAGGCTATTGGGTGTAAGTGGGTGTACAAGATCAAATACGACTCTGACGATACTATTGAGCACTATGAAGCTTGTCTCGTTATTCTTGGTAACAATCAGATTAAATGTATAGATTTTGCGAAAACCTTTGCTCCAATTGCTAAAATAACATAAGTTCTTGTTTTCTGCTATTGCTATAATTCATGATTGGGAGCTTTATCAAATGGATTTTATAATGTTTTTCTGTATAGTGATCTTGATGAGAAGTGTATATGAATCTTCCTCCTAGTTTCTCTAGTTCCTTTCTTGGTAAGGCATGTTAAAAGCGCAAAACTCTTTATAGACTTCATTAGGCTCTTTGTAACTGGTTTGCTAAGTCTGCCTCTGCCCTCAAATCTTTTGGTTTTGTTGAATCTTATATTGGTTACTTCTTGTTCTCTTTTTGAACTTAATGGAATTATTTTACGTGTTCTTATGTACTGTAACATACCTCTCTCGTAGAGCATATTCCCGAATGTATCGACCATTATTCGAGAAAATATTCACCGAAGATAGCACGTTAAGACGATCAAAACAACTCATTACACATTTTTAGACATCAAACACATCTTAAGCGTTCCAAAAATTCATTTAACCCATTTCATTTACAAACATAAACAGCCATAATAATCATTGCACTTCAGAATTTCACAGACATTGTACAACAGTTTAGAAATACAATTCTTAATACAAAATAACTAGAGACATTTGGTGGTACAACTGATCCCGACCACAAACTCATATCCAATTGCAGTAGCTATTCTCCAATTAGTCTAACTAGATCTCCTCTGAACCTGAAAATCAACATTACAATTTTGATGTGTTTGCAAACTCAATGACTGAACCATCATTGATGTATTCACTCAAGTGAGATACATAGAGACAAGTCATATCTCAATTTAACAAGTGTTGCATATCATCCAGTATTGAATTTCACATCACAATTCATCATACCTTATCATGTATATCTAGTTTATCATACTTTCATAAGTATATTAAGTAAACGAACATTTCATATCACAACATATCTTCATTTACTTTTCAACTACATCTCAAACAATTCAATAATTCATCTTGATTCAATCATATGATACATATAAGGATGCATATGCAAATGCACATGTGACTCCATTTATTTTTACTTTGTGACCGATCACCTATTTACTGTCCTGTATTTGTTATGGATACCCAACTTATTTCATTTACTTTCCCGTACTCATTGTGAATGCAATTCCTTAAAGAAGCTCATTAGAATGTCACTCTTTGTGTTTTATATTATTTAAAAGGTCATCTTAGGCAAGGCCTTCTTCTCTGTTAGGACAATGATTTACTTCTTAATGCCTATTATGATTCTAATTGGGCTACTTATCTGTTGACCTAATGTTCTTTTACTTATTACTTTTTTAGGGGTTTCTCCTATTTTCTAGAGGACTAAGAAATAGCCAACAATCTCTCGTTCTTTTGCTAAAGTTGTTTCTCCCATTTTCTAGATGACTAATAAGTAGCCAAAGATCTCTCATTCCTATGCTGAAGTCAAATATCGTTCAATAGCTACTACTATTTATGAGCTCATATGACTTAAGTCTTTGCTTAGTCACTAGGTGTTCGTCATTCGATGCCTACATGAATATTTTTAAATAGTCAAATGGCTTGTAAGTTGCTACAAACCTTTTTCTTTTCATGAACGTACTAAACATATAGAGGTTGATTGTCATTATTCGTAGGATTAGATTTACGTTGTCAACATTGCAACCTCATAATAAATCTTTTAATTTTCATACTTTGAAAACAAGTATTCATTCCTATCAAAATTATTACTTCACAAGCAATGAGCATCATTTTATAATACATCTCCAATTTATGCTTATCTCAAAAATAAAAATTCTCTAAAATTACCTTTTTGAAAAAATATTCATTATGTTCTCAAACATTTAATTAATTGAAATATTTTACAAAAGCAATAGCTAGAAAATTTCTAGTTATTCTTAATATTCTATTGTAAACATGTACGCTTTTTTGTAATAAAAAATATGTACTTTAGGTGAAATCGTTGACGTTATAATTTATTTAATAAAAACATTATTTATCTTAATGTATTTCTTTTAATTATATTTAATCATAAATATTGGGACATAGAGATTATTCCTAATTATACTTCCATGAAAACGAGATAGTAATGAATTGTACGTATTGAACTAACCTCGAGAGCTGAAAACAAGTAATCGAACCTAATAACTGAGTGCCCAGGGCATTATTTAGAAGCAGGAAATGGATTTTTGTTTAATGTTTGCCGAAGAACTTACGTCGGGAAGGATTGGCGCGGTATGACTTTATCTTCGATTGCCAAACTTTCTTCCCATCCCATCTTTCGCGCTTCCTGCAATTATTTTCTAGTTTAGTTGGCCAATAAAGGAATAAGAATAAGCAAATTAAAGTGACGACAGGGAATATATAAGTCGACAATAATGTAAGACTTGTATTAAAATAAATGGTTAATAAACAAATGGAGGTAGCTCCTTTCCTTTAGGATATTCTCATTTTTCATTCTACTTTGGACGATGATGCAAGTCCTTTTTTCCTTCTTTTGTACTGAAATTTTGGTATATATAAGAACAACTTTTAAGAGCTTACAAAGAAAGAAAGAAAGAATGGTTAAAAAGGAGCCAAATAGCAGGGAATAAAAAGATTTTAGCTTCAGTAACTTCTTAAGACGAGGCGACCAAGGAAAGGCTTTGGTTGGTGGCCACGTGAAGTGGTTGAGAGCATATGCCAGTTTCTCGAATTTCATAACAGGATCGAACAAACATAATTGGTTATTCTTGTGAATGTGAGGAATTCTCTTGCCAGTTTTACATGACAAAGAAAAGAAGAGATAAATGAAGAACATCCTGAATATTGTTTTAGTATATATATTTTTACTATTACAATGAAGGTATATTCTGATATAGTTCAACAAAATACAATAACTATGAATATAAAATGAGATACGTGATTATAGATGTATTGTTAAAAGAAGCATACATCATGTTACTTTTTATTTTATCCTTTTTAATGTATATATATATATATATATATGGGAAGCTGGCACTAGATCAACAAGACGATAAAGATAGGAAAAATGGCCAACTAAAAAATCATAAGTGGTAGACAGCATCTGACAACATGTCAAAAATAAAGGGACATATGTTGACTGTTTCTTTGTCACCTTAATTTGTAGGTGTCAAAAAGAAAAATCATCAGAGAATCAGCAAAGCGTGTTGAGACCTGTAAACAGAATGAGCAATATGGATTGGGAGTTAAGTGAATTCCTTAAATATTCCCATTAAAATTTGAATGAATATTTTAGCTCTTTTTATCAACATTATAAATTTTATGCCGTATTGATCCAAAAACGAGTAAAATTGCTTTGTATTATATCGAATTACCATACTAGATTATACTGGTCGATATCAACCAGTTTTTTGAAATACTAAAAATAGTTAGGTCAAACTTGTAAATTAAAAAAATTGAAAAATATATTTTATATTTATATATTTTAAAAATTTTAAAAATAGTTGTTACATACAAAAATAAAGTATTTTATACTAATTTTAATGAAAGATTTATCAAATCAAGATTTGAAAGTTTTTATAATTTTAATCATAATAGGAAACTAAGATTTAATTATATAAAAATTAAAAGACTATTTTATTCTTTTAAAATATGAAATTTTATCCAATGTTAATTGGTATTAATACTAAAATTAATACAAGTTTTATTCGCAGTTCTATTTAAATTTTAATTTCTATATTAAATGTTCATTTACTACTTCTATCCTTTAAATGTTGTTTTTAGTAGGCTTCGCAATTATGTCCACAGTCTTAAGTCAACAGGTTTAGCACAATTTGAATGAGTTTTGAGTTTGACTCTAGCTTTTTTCTTGAAAATTTTATACTTCAGACCGAACTCTGGTTCAGACTACCTAACTTGAAATTTGAAAGTCAAAATGGTGTTATTTTTTAAATTTTAAATTAAAAATAATCATTGCTTTACCTAAGGTGTAGTTAAACTAGAGATCTAGTTAGACAAATGAGTAGTAGAAGAGACATATACATGGCTCTTATCTTTATTCATGGCCATACCAAAGAGATTTTTGAAGGTGTTAATGGTATGTATAAGAGCATTTACAAAATGGGAATCAACTCCTGAAAGAAGGAGGAAATAATCATTAAGATTTAAGCAATACATACCAAGTTTCTTACATCTGTTATGGTACTTGAAACTCCTTACCTGAGTGATCACATATTTAATCAATCTAATCAGTAATTATATGCTTAATATGAAGAAGGTGATAAAAGATCCACTTGCCTCAATACCTTAGCCCATTTAATATTTACTGGAGCTCTTTTGACATGGAGGCTAAAGTATATAGTTATAATACACTATTTAATCCAATTAATGAAAGTTCGAGGAAAATCAAAGACTTGTCGTTATTGATGATGAACTTCCAATTAATGGAATTAGTGTCCCAAGATCGACCTAACCTGACTCAAAGTTAATAGATTCGACCTGAGTTGTTATGAATTTAGATTCGGTTTGATTTTTTTCATTTTTGGGCTTCAGGCATAGCAAGGTTTGAGTTCTGGTTATTTAGAATAGCCTACCTCAAAGCTTAAAAGTTTCACATCGCATTACATTATTTTGAGTAAAAAAACATCATTTTTAAATGTTAAATTAGTAAAATAATAAGGTACGGTCTGAACCTGATCATGCTTTGAGTTAGGCTTCGGCCTGGACATAAATTTTTAGGTCGAGCTTTAAATGAACTTTTCCTCTTCTAGTTTTTGAAAAGTTCTTAAATAAGGAAAATATTGTCTCTAATTTGTCTTCCATCTATAAAAGCTCCTTGAAGAATGTTGATATGAGGCTTAAGAAATAGCTTAGCTTGAGCCTTGATGTTAGAAGATGATTCTATAGATGGTGTTATAACATTGAATTGGTCAGCCTAGGGATAAGACTAATAAGAGTCTCACTAGACTCTTTTAACAGGCATCCTTTGTTAAAGAAATCTAATATTGCATTAGTCATCATATGCTTAATGATATGTCTTTTTTTTTTTAAAAAATAGGGTATTAAGCTTATCAGGACATGGAGCCTTGTTTGGTTTAAGGATGAACATTGCTCTCTCCACATTTGAGGGATTGGATGATAAGATGAGAGCAACTACAACTGAGACAAGGATTTTATCTGTACTGAAAGAGATGGGAACTATCAACTAAGTTAAGGGACCTAGAAAAATAACAAAAGTTTTTTTTTAATTTTTATTTTTTTGCATAAAATCTTCTTTAGAAAGCCAAAGTCTCATCATTCCTCTACAAACAAATGATTCTATTAAGGTTTTCCTTGGAAAGGACAACTTTGTGAAAGAAAGTTGTATTCTTATCCCCATTAGTGATCCATTATAAACCTGATCTTTATTTAAGTATTAAATAATTGTCTTCCACCCCTTTAGAGAAAGCTAAAATTACATCCTTTTCTTCTTTTTGAAGTACATGATGAGGGGGATCTATGAAGAGTGAATGTTGATTTTGATTTAGCCTCTCTTTAGCTTTGTCTACAATAAAATGAGTGTTACTGTATTTGGACAGGTTGAGTGTCTTGAGTTCCTTTTTGATTCTCTTAAGCTTTCTAATAAAAATAAAGGATAGAAACCCTTGTAAATGGCAATCAAACATGTGCAAATTGCTCCTTTAAACCCCTCATCATATACCAAGTGATTATTGAATATGAAAGAGAAGTGAATATTTACTTTTGAAAAAAGATTAAAAATGGAGATGCATGATGATTAGAGAAAAGAGTATTCTCAAAAAATGCTTTGCTCATAGGGAATCTAATTATCTATTGTAAGCTTGCCATTACCCTATCCAACTTCTTTGCAATAAACTACCTCTTTTGTTATTACTTTAAGTAAAGAAGTGCCCTTCCATCATAATATCAATAACTCGAATACTTATCCTTTAAATGTTTGTTCGTATGTATGTTATAATTTTTTTCTTAACTTTTTGGAGTAATCGTGATTCATATAAGTGTCTAATTCCAGTGAGAATTCACTAACCATCATTAGTTATACTTCATATTTTCCTAATAAGAAGCATACATTTGAATATTCTTAATGGAACTCAATAGCTGCCACATCTTAATAAAAGATCTAATTCATTGAGTTACATATTAAAAATATAATGTTTAACTATAAATAAAGTAATAAAATATTCAATATCTTTATATAAATAAATTGTAATATTGAAAATATTAATTTAATGCTCTTTTAACTATAATTTGATATAACATTTTAGTGTGTAGGAACCTTTTAAAGTAAGGCAAAACTATCCATACTTGTAGAAACAATGCACAGTATATGTATGAGAGGTATATGAAATATGCAAGATTTATGTGCTGTTTGGTTGAGGGCAATAGGAATTCTATTACCTCCTATTCCTACTTATTTTCTATTCCTTTATTTGGTTTGCTAAAGACCTGCAGAGTAACTATTTCTAAACGCTAGCTATTCCACACAGAGCATAACAACTAAAGATCCCTCCCTCCCATCTTTACCTATTCTGAACCCATTCCACACAGATTCGGAATAGGTAAACACGTCTTCTCTTACTCTTGGACAAGCTTTACCCCTCGTCTATTTTCCCAACAAATAATTAATAATAATAATAATAATAATAATAATAATAATAATAATAATAATAATAATAATAATAATAATAATAATAGTAGTAGTAGTAGTATTAATATTAATATTAATAATATTATTATTAAGAAGAAGAAGAAAAAAATTAATAATAATAAGGAATTTAAGAATAATAATAATAATATAATATAATAAATTAATTAAAATAGTTAAAATTAATAATAATAAGAATAATAGGAAGTAGAAAATTAATAATAATATTATTTAATAAAAATAGTGAAATTAATAAGAATAATAAATTTAATAATAATAACAAGAAGAAAATTAATAATAATAATAAGGAGTTTAATAATTAATAACACTAAATATAATTAATAAAATTAATATTAATAAAAATAATACTAAGTAGACAATTAATACTAATAATAATTAATAATAATAACAATAATAAAATTAATAATAATAAGAAGCAAATTAATAATAATAAGGAATTTAATAATAATAATAATAATGAATTTAATAATAATAATAATAAATAATATAATATAATATAATAAAAATAAAAAGTAGTAGAAAGTTAATAATAATAATAATTAATAAGAATAAGAATAATAAAATTAATAATAATAAGAAGAAGAAAATTAATAATTCCTAATAAATAATAAAATAATAATAATTAATTTAATAATAATAATAATAATAATAATAAATAAATAAATAAATAAGTAAATAAATAAATAAATATAATAAATATAATAAAAACAAAAAGTAGTAGAAAGTTAATAATAATAATAATTAATAATAAGAATAATAAAATTAATAATAATAAGAAGAAGAAAATTAATAATAATAAGGAATTTAATAATAATAATAATAACAAAATTAATAATAAGAAGAAGAAAATTAATAATAATAATAATAATAATAAAGGTCATTTTTGTTTTTTTTAATTATTCCTTTGTTATTTTAAGTCTATATTTTCAAACCAAACACTAGCATAACAATTTTTTACCTATTCCATTTCTTGAACCAAACAAAGTAATACATATTTTATTCTATTTTTAAGAATAATTATTATATTGTTTATCTATTATATTCTTTGAACTAGAGTTCGACTCTGAAATCTTTTAGTAATCAAATTGATATAAAATGTTGTATGCATAATATTAAAATTGTATTAGACTTATTTATATTTGTTATCAACCTGCGAAATGGTAAACATCAGCCTCTTCACTTTTCACGTTTTCAATTGTTTTTCTTAGGCTTTATAAACTTTGAAAGTAATTGTGGGGCTAAGACAATGAGACACTTGTCGCATGTGTCGCGAGCTGTACTGGCAAAAGTTTAAAAGTGCGTTAAAACTGAGCGGAGGATTGATCAAGTAATCTTGAGTTCAATCGGAGGTACAACATAACGTGCAAGGACCAGTATTGGCAATGGCAAAAGAGACTCCAGGAGAATAGGGCAATGGATGACAACAAAAGCTACACGAGCACTGGGAGAGAAGTGAGACAGTTGCGGGCAATGGCCTATGTCCCTATATGCAGATTTGGTATGCAATGTTTCAATTCAATATATTAAACCTGTGCATAATCTACATCTCTAATTAATTAACTTCACCACGGGCCAATTGTCTCGTAACCATAACCAAAAACCACGTGTCTTGTCCTGCAGTCAACGTCTACAATGCCTCGTCTCATCTCCAAATATTCGGCTGCACCTCCGAATACGAGGCCTGCCATCAAAGCATATTTTCACATGCGGTAGTGCAATTTTAGTCCTTTTCGATATTAACTGAAATTTCTACCCCAGTCGACAAATATTATGTATGTGCTTGTTTTCCCATTTTTTTTAAGTGAAAAATATATTAAAAACGAGCTCCAGATACAAGATGAATACATCCAACAACAGTCTAAGGAGCCATTCCACTGGACATAGAAATACCGGAGGAGCGACCCTCGCAGGGTAGTCTATTGGTAGAAAAGAGGACAGGATTCTGTGGCGGTTGTATGTTCAAATTCAAAGAGGAGTAACCTTTATTTAAGGTGTTGTAATCTTCCCTACGGTGGCCTATGCTTTGAGCAGATACTCCTACTATTGTCTAGGATCAGATCTGAATTTACTTATTTATAAGTATGAGTGGGTAATTCCTAGGTCACAGGATTAGTTGAGTGAAATCCAGAACCTGAACTATCAAAAAAACAAAGAGAAATACTAGAAGAGCTAGTCCAAAAAACAAATACCAAAAAAACACAGAATCAAACAATGACTAAACATCTAAACTTTGGAGATAGCTTTTATCTTGTGTTTTTTTAGGACCCAAAACCGCTGCAAAATTGGACTTGATCTACAACAGAATTGATGAGTCTGAAGTTAATTTACACTCTTATAGTTAATCAGTTAGTTACAATTTTATTTATAATAATATTATTTTAATTAATAAAATCATTCTTTATCTTTATGTATTATGTTAATTACATTTGATATTTTATTGTTAAAGGTAAAATCCTTAGAATAGTTACTGTGCAATTGAAATTATGATAAGAAAATAATTATGATATTCGACTTGCATATATGTATTATTTATATATTCTTAGTTATAGTTTCATCAATATAGGATATCGTTGAAATAGAAAAACTAGAATATATTATGTTTCTTTCTTACAATGAAAATAATTGAGTTCATAAATTAAAATATAAAAATACTTAAACAAACGTATGAGTACTTATTGGATAATAAATTCACTAAACTAACTTGATTATAAAGATCCAAAGTGGAATATTACTTATATATTTGTGGATTTCTTTATTATGATGATTGTATAGTTAATTCTTAGACTTGAGATTATTAAAGTATCTCATGTGATAATTATTATATTTGGATAATGCTTACGACATCTTCTATTTAGGGTAGCTCAGTCAGTACTACTTGGATACATTATGAAACATAT
>JANZXR010000006.1:18800618-18827761 GCA_027575705.1 Erythroxylum echinodendron | reverse complement strand
TGTGTGTGTGTGTGTGTGTGTGTGTGTGTGTGTGTGTGTGTGTGTGTGTGTGTGTGTGTGTGTGTGTGTGTGTGTGGGTTCCTGTTTTTATATTGAGACCATTTAGATATACTAATCCTAGTAGAGTAGTGATGGATAAGATATAACAATCCTATCTACCCTTCTATCATTTGAAAGATGAGAAGGACCATTTCATCATAGATATTATATTCCAAAAATTTAGTTATTTTTTATCACATTATTTGGGATCCTCCTTCTCTGTAGTAAAATTTGAATCCTTTAGAGTGGTTAAGATATCTCACAAAATAACATTCGGTGGAATGAGAATGTAATTTTTTCCTTATTAGGATTATATAAGCACACCTCAGTAGGGAGGCCAAATACATGAAGATAAGCAAGGGTAAGTTTTCACCCTTCCAGATTTAAAAAGAAATTTTTGGCACTAATTTACTTGGGACTTTGTTAAGTATATATATGAAGCGGTCTTTTTGGCTATCCCAAAGGTAGTTTAATAAGTTAGTTATATTCTATATTGATCTTATTATATATTTAACCTTTCAACCTCATCATTTTGCTCTTGACTACTTGACATGGTGAACTAAGTCATTATTTATATAATTCAAAGTATTTGACAATAAATAGACTCTTTTCTTGTTCGAAAATCCCATATCTACCATAATACTCTCCTTTATAACTAACAATCTTGATTGACATTCCTAGTCAATTCTCAACTTTAGACTAAAATATTTTAAATTTATCAAGAACTTTAAACTTCTTTTTAAGCAAGAACACATAACCACCACGGAAATAATAATTAATAACTGTCAAAAATATCTTGAGTTATATATAATAGTTATATAAGTGCCACATATGTTGGTATGTATGATCTCTAAAATGGCAAAAGTGTTGATCCCTTTTCCTTTATTTTAGTCAACTTTCCTCTGCAATAATCAACACATATTTTTAAATCATCATACTCCAGATTGGAAGAATCTTATCCTTTGTTAACCTCTGAACTCTTTCCCTACAAATATGGTCCAACCTCTTATCCAAAAATATGTGTGGTTTTCCCTTTATCAGGGGTTATTTGGTAGCAACTTGTTTGCAATGTATGAAGAAGCATACATCTTACTAGAAGTTAGGCACATTCTATATAAATCATATGATAAGAAGGATGTACTGATTTGTTTTGTACTGAAAGATAATTGTACAACAAAATTTTTAATTATAAATTGTAACCCTTTTTTATCCAAATTAGATACATAAATCAAATTTTGCATAAAGATGGTATATACAAAGTGTTATATAATACAAGTTTGAATCATGTATCTAAGTTCAAACAAACATCTCCCACTGAGATTGCATCTACTTCTTCCCCAATTAGTAGTTTCACCTCCTATAGATGTAATATGATTAGAGGCTCTACTATCTAATCACCAAGACCTTAAATTGGGTATATTCATCTATCATATAAGACAAAGAGTTACCTGACAACTGTTGCCTTTCTTTCTAGTTTTGTATTATTGGCATTCTAGCTTATTATATCCCTTTTTCTTTATAGAAGAAACATTGTATACTCGTCCGTAAAACCTCTAACTATACTAGATTAACTAATATCTTTAGCTGGAAGAAATTTTGATCACTTACCTTTGAACTTTTGAGGATTAACCTTTGTCTTCCCTTTGGTTACAATCAAAGGTATTTTACTTTAGGGAAACACAATGGGTGATTGGGGAATTTAAGTCCTAAGCCTTATCCTTTGTCTTCCTCAACAACACAATAGGTGATTAGGGAATTTAAGTCCTAAGCCTTATCATAAGAGTTGTACGTTGTAACTAGAATACCAAACTATAAAAGGAAGGGTATCTAAAGCTTGGTATACAATACAAGTATCAATATTATAAATATTCAATGCCTTTACTTTAAAAGTGGACCATCCTAATAATATATTTCCTCACTTCTAATGCTCTGATGTATCTTATAGAGTACAGTTCTTTGAACAAGGCACCGATCTTAGCATTAGAAGATACCTTGTACCTTTGAGACACATTGTTGAGGAAATCTCTAACTGTATTAGTCTCTAAATGTCTACTTAGTAGATGGACCAAGATCAATCTCTTTATGTTCAAATAACATATCCCATTTGACCTTTTCGAGGCCACATACTCTACTCTCTTAGACTTAATACTAATTGATGTAGGTGTTGGTTGTTTGTCTTTAGTCATATCTATATTGATATTTGCTATCTCCAATGAAAACTCCACATCCTGTGTCCAATTTTAAAGTTGAAACTAGTAGGGGATCCAATATTAATATTGTTATTTACTCAAAAGGTGATTGTAAAATAGATAATAAAAATCATCAACATAAATGTAGGATAATAGCGATACTTAAAGCCACGAAACAGTATTCATAAAGTATCTTATCATATATATCATGAATCATGAATCCAAGTTCAAACAAACATCTCCTACTGAGATTGCATCTACTTCTTCATTGTTCCACATTAGTAGTTTCACCTCCTATGGATGTAATATGATTACAGGCTCCACTATCTAATCACCAAGACCTTAAAGACCTTAAAGTGAGTATATTCATCTATCATATAAGCCAAAGAGTTACCTGACAATTATTTCCTTTCTTTCTAGGTTTTATATTGTTGGCATTCTAGCTTATTATATCCCTTTTTTAATAGAAGAAACATTGTATACTCATCCGTAAAACCTCTAACTATACTAGATTAACTAATATCTTTATCTAGAAGAAATTTTGATCACTTACCTTTCAACTTTTGAGGATTAACCTTTGCCTTCCCTTTGGTTACAATCAAAGGTGTTTGACTTGTAAATTTTAGCTTCTCTTCCTCAACAATACATTGGGTGATTAGGGAATTTAAGTCCTAAGCCTTATCATGAGAGTTGTACGTTGTAACTAGAATACCAAACTTTGAAAGGGAGGGTATTTAAAGTTTGGTGTATAACATAAGTATTAAGAGTATAAATATTCAATGCCTTTAGTTTACTTTAAAAGTGGACCATCCTAATAATATATTCCCTCACTTTTAATGCTCCGGTGTATCTTATAGAGTATAGTTCTTCCAACAAGGCACCTATCTTAGCATTAGAAGATACCTTGTACCTTTAAAACACATTGTTGAGGAAATCTCTAGCTATGTTAGTCTCATAATGTCTACTTAGTGGATGGTCGGAGATCAATCTCTTTATGGTCAAATAACATATCCTATTTGACCTTTTCGAGGCCAGATACTCTGCTCTCCTAGCCTCAATACTAATGGATGTAGGTGTTGATCGTTTGTCTTTGGTCATGTCTATATTGATATTTGCTATCTCCAATGAAAACTCCACATCCTATGTCCAATTTTTAAAGTTGAAACTAGTAAGAGATCCAATATTAATATTGTTATTTACTGAAAAGGTGATTGTAAAATAGATAATAAAAATCATTAATATAAATGTAGGATAATAACAATACTTAAAGCCACAAAAATGTATTCATAATGATTATCTTATCATATATATCATGAAACACCTATGGGCTAAATGCATAATGCACATAGATAATACCTTAACATATACACCATTAACTCTTTTGATTCTACAACTTATGGGTGAATAGATCACTCAAAAATGGCTATCCCCTACTAAATGCTTTTATGTTTTCTCAAAATCTTATATAAGATCAACACCCTCGGAAAAATAACTAAATACCAGACCAGAGACATCCATTAATATGTAAGCAAAATAGTCCAAATATTAACTTAAAATGTCATTATGGTGATTACATTCTCATTATTACCCGAACTATTTCACAAACAGAACGGATCTGTATGTAATCCTTGCATTTAACTATACAGGCATAAATATTTGACAACTTACTACTAATCAATGCAAAATCCTTATCCACATTCTCATTGCCACATATCATCATCATCATCACACTCAGTCTGAATCTCGCATTAAAGTGGGGTCTAGGGACGTCTGATAGTACACAGCCTTACCCCTACAGCGTAGAGAAGTTGCTTCTAGTAGACCCACATACAAATATGACAATGAAAAAGTGATGTAGGTTAAAAGAGTATATATGTAGAACTGATATGCTAAAAGAATAAGTAAATAAAATTAAAATAAATAAATAAATAAAATAAAATTACTCAATATGAATGAGTAAAATCACGGACAAGATCTTCAGAGTTAAAAGTAGAATATTAGTTAAAAATTGGAGTTCATAGCCATTTTTTTTAATTACTTGAAGCCAGAGGGAACCAAAAGCCTTAAAATGATGGAAATTCATTTGAGAATTTATCACAAAGAAAATCTCAATATAATGATAATCATGCAATACACAATAATAAATGAACTGTAAGAGATAATAAACCAACACGTATCAATTGTATTTTAAGTTAATTTCATAAACATTCACTTAATTATGATTTTGTTAACTTTATTTAATGTATCAATTGTATTTCAAATTAACTGCATAAATATTCACTTAATTATGACTTTGTTAACTTTATTTAAACTTTTTTAGAGTTAAAATTTATTTATTATCAATGTAATAAATCTAAAAAATTAAAAAAACTCACTTTATGAAGTCACAGTACCCAAAAACTAACCAAAAATTACTTAAAGGACATTTTATGAATTCTAAAAGTTTTGAGCTTTTCTAGTTTTATAGTGTCACGTTAGCAGTTAATGTTAACATTATGCATGGATACACCAAGCACATACGACATTTGATGCGTGTGGTGAGTGTAAAACATGCATTGATGCATGCGTCACATGCAACTAATGCATGATCACAGCGAGCTAACATGCATTGACGCACCTATCGCCTCATGTAGTATGCGCACACGCGTTGAACACGCGTTCAGTGCTAGTGTTCATGTGGAAGACAGGCTAGAATCTGGCACGTCCTCGCAAAGTAACTCCTCCATAAGAGCTACTTGTCCTTCCTGGCTACTATGAGAACAAATCCTCTGTTTCGGTTAACCAATTCCTATTAGTTTTGTTAAATCTCATCCACACATTTATGTGAGTTCTACACAAATGTGTGAACAAAATTAAATAGAACAGGGTTGGAACACCCTAACTGGAACAGGGTGCTCCAACCTAGCTACCAAAATAAATGATTTTCTATGACTATTTTGGTGATTTGTACTCGATTTTGATGACTTTTTTTCGAAAATCATCTAAAACTTCATTTTTGTCCTATTATTTTATGCAATACTTATATAAAAACAATTCAAACAACAAATATGCAATTTATACAAGCAAACATATAAATTTTTATTTCTAATTGAGAAACTTAAAGATCTTCATTTAAATTCATAAAATCATAAAATCGATTTAGTACTACCTATTAGTCATAAAACGAACCTTAACAATCAGTTTAGGATCAACTATGAATTTGTATAAGTGAAGATAATTAGGAAAATACTTGTTTTACTATCCATTTTCTGATGAATAAGATGCTTAACTACTTGAGCAAGTTGTTGAATTGTTTGAATTCACAAGCTGCTGAACTACTTAAGCAAGTTGTTGAATTATTTGAACAAGCTCCTCAATTTCTTAACAATCTGTTGAATTGTTTGAACAAACTCCTCGATATATGAACAAGTCGCTGAAACTTTCGATAAACCTTTTATAAAATTCATATAACTTTATGCAATTAATGTCTTCATATGTCTTTCTTAATATGTGGACCTATTAACGGATCAGAGAATTTGCACGCTAGTGAACTTACTTAAGAAGATAACATGAGACCTTAGCAATTATTTATAGTGACCTTACTCCAACTCCAACACATCTCCAAAATGGAGGAAAAAAACCACAATGGATGAAAAATCAACTCCAATCCACCAACAATTTTTTCTCCATTATGGAGAGACGCTACAGTGCCACACCAGCATCTCTCCATTATTGTTCATGCTTTTTTCCAGTTTTCAGCTCTTTTTTCTTTTTCTTTTTTTCTCTTTCAACCTTTTCTTTCTTTTTTCAGTCATTCATTCTTTGTTAATTCTTTCATTCTTTATTTTGTTATTTAAAGAATATTCCAATATTTTCATTATATGTTAAATCTAAGTAATTATAACTTTATAGTAATTTTAAGGTTTAGTATCATATTTATCAATATTTTCATTATATGTTTATAA
This sequence comes from Erythroxylum echinodendron, assembly GCA_027575705.1. NCBI lineage: Eukaryota > Viridiplantae > Streptophyta > Magnoliopsida > Malpighiales > Erythroxylaceae > Erythroxylum > Erythroxylum echinodendron. Next base: position 18,821,589 of record JANZXR010000006.1, on the reverse strand, counting down.
CTTTATAATTATTTACTTATGAATAAATATTTTAAATAAATAATTTAAAAAAGTCCATTAGAAAACATCAAATAAGTTATAAAATGTAAATACATTGATATTAATAGTTGACTAACATAATAAATTACAAACAAAGATAAACTAAATTAAAACACACATATATAAATATTAATAATCAAGTGGTAGAAATAAATTTAAAAAATACAAGCAAAATATAATTAACCACTAATATAGAATCCAAAAATTTAATAATCTGTGCCTTTTCTTGGTATAATGAATGTTCTATGCCTTTTTTTTAGTGTCAAAATGTTTTTGATTTATGAAATTCAATAAAATTTGATGTTTGATATTGTGGTGTTAGCCATGGTTGCTTGCATCACATGCATGCGTATGCAGCAGAAGTGTTGAAATCAAGATTCTGACACCATTACAACCCAGAAATCACAGAATCATACATGCATGCAAGAATATGTAAAGAACATGAAATTTAAAACATTTTTACTTTTTGTATCTCCTCCTTTCTTGTTTCTTCTCCTGGTTTGGTATTTGGGTTGTTGTAAACACCAAACCCTTCGTTGATCACCTAAGAACAAGCAAAGAAGATGAAGAAACAATGTATAAGGGTGTTTTGAGTACCAAACTAGATGAGTTCTAGTAGATGCTCAAGATGATGGAAGATAGGTCAAGAATCTTGTTGCATGCACTTTGATTCATGGAACAATTGCATAAATTGCAAGAACAAGACTCAAGACAAGTCACTCTCACTCTAGAACTCTTCTAGAGCCCTTATGCTATCACTTGTGTGTGTAAGAAGTGGAAGAAGCTCGTATACATAAGTGAAGAACTCACTTATATATCATTTCGTGGCCTCTGTCATGATCATGGCCCTATGAGTCACGATCGTGACTTGCTTAAAATGGCCATACACACTTTATTTTTCATTTGATCTTTTATGTGTGTGACCCTTAGGTTTCCGGTTATTTTAGACACTTGAATTAACTCTTAATTCAATGAAATCATGAAGGGTTTCATGATGCCAATTTGCCAAAATATAAGTGGATTAACACACGAACTCTTCGATAATTAATTATCCAATTTATGAACCTTTTCATAGACAATTATCGTGCAATTCGTCCTTTCACCATATTATACCCCACTTAGTTCAGAATATGGGCTATGTGTTAACTCCCACTAAACTGACTACATCACATCTAATCAAAGTGAGGTTAGTTCTTATCTTGGAATCTCATTACTCTTATGTGTCACTGAAGATACATAACTGCTATGGCCAGAGACTCCCGAGTAATGACCCTGACAAGAGGCCATGGGTATCATGTCCTTCTATCAAGAGTGGTGAATCCTTTATTGGCTACCCAATTACCTTCAACTACAAATAGCTGTACTTAATCACAACCTTAAGATCGACCTCGTCTTGAAGTAATAAGGAATGATGTCAAAGCACAGGATTAATATCCAAGATATCCTTGAGTATCTCAAGTCTAAGGATATTTGCACCATTGCTATGATGAAATTAATCATTGACATTTGATAGATCATACATATGATAATCTCATAGTGAGTTATCCGATGTACTTACTACTCTTAGTAAACATCCACATGTTAACTCTAAACAACTCATACTTATAGTTTGTGAGATATATTGCTTGATCAAATCAAGAAGTATAACATGTGCTAGTCCGTATGGATTAATAATGTCCTATCTTATTAATACTATGACTATAAATTATTTAGATACTAACATAATTGCACATGATAGGAATCTTATTATCATGATCTCATCATGATTTCCTTCATACTATGTTTTGTATCATGGACTTCATTAATTCGATTTAAGATCAATATCAATTCATATATAAACGAATATCAAATCAATGAAAAATGCCTTTTGCTTTATTAATCAAAACAATGTTTGTACAAAAGTGCTAAAGGTGATTGCCTTTAGAGTACTACTATAATAATCTCCCACTTGCACCAAAGTCAATCGCCTTTGTATCTAATACCATAGGCAGGTACACAAGAATTAAATTTTATCTAAGGAAGTGGCTTAGTCAAAGGATCAGGGATGTTCAGATCTATAGGCACTCTCTCTATTTTCACATCACCTTTATCAATTTTCTCCCTAATCAGGTGATATCTCCTGAGTACGAGCTTATACCTCTTATGAGACCTTGGTTCCTTGTCTTGAGCAATAGCTCTATTGTTGTCACAGTACAACAATATTAGGTCTATTGTGCTAGGAACCACTCCAAGTTCTATAATGAACTTCTTGATCCAAACAACTTCTTTTGCCACTCCTGCAGTTGCAATATACTCTGACTCGGTCATCGAATTTGCAGTCGTCTCTTATTTGGAACTCTTCCAACTGACTGCTCCACCATTCAGTTTGAAAATGTAACCTGACTGGAATTTGAAGTCATCCTGGTAAGATTGAAAACTGGCATCTATATGCCCGCTCACAACGAGATCTCCATTTCCATATATCAAGAATACATCCTTAGTCCTTTTCAAGTACTTTAGGATATTCTTGACAGCCACCTAGTGACCCTCACCAGGATCTGATTGATATCTACTCATAACACTTAGAGTATACGATATATCTGGTCTTATACATAATACAGCTTACATGATTTATCTTATTACCGAAGCATACGGGATCATACTCATGCGAGTCCTCTCATCTTGTGTCTTAGGACACATAGATTTCGAGAGTTTTATCTCATGAGTCATGGGAAGAAATCCTCTTTTGGACTGCTCCATGCTAAACCTATTTTGCACTTTGTCTATGTATGTTAAATGTGAAAGACCTAGCAACTTTCTTGATTTATCTCTATAGATCTTTATTCCCAATATATAAATTGCTTCTCCAAGGTCTTTCATGGAAAAATTCTGGGACAACCAAACTTTGACTGATTGCAAACTTGAGACATCATTTCCTATAAATAATATGTCATCCACATATAACATAAGGAATATGATAGCACTCCCACTAAGCTTCTTGTACACACAAAGTTCATCGGGATTTCGTGAGAAACCAAACTCTTTAATTGTCTCATCAAATTGAATGTTCCAACTTCTAAATGTTTGCTTCAGTCCATAAATGGATTTTTGAAGCTTGCATACCTTTCTACCATCTTTGGATACGAAGCCCTCAGGTTGTATCATATATACATCCTCAACTAGGTTTTCATTTAAAAAAGTTGTCTTCACATCCATTGGTCATATTTTATAATCACAATGAGCAGTAATGGCTAGGAGTATTCCAATGAATTTAAGCATAGCTACAAGGCTAAATGTTTCATTATAGTCAATTCTTTGTCTTTGACAGTAACCTTTAGCAACTAACCTCGCTTTATAGGTAATCACATTACCTTCTATGTATTTTCTTCTTGAAAATTCACTGGTACCCTATAGGTTTTAACCTTTCAGGTGGCTCAACCAAAGTCCATACTTGGTTTTCATACATGGAATCCACTTCGGGCTTCATGACTTGAAGTCATTTTTCATATTCTGAACTCTTCAGAGCCTCCACATAGGTTATAGGCTCATCTTCCTCTATAAGCAATACGTCATTTTGTTCACTTATCAGAAATTCATATCTCTCTGAAACATTGCATATCCTACTTGACCTTGAACATTTTGTGTGTTAGAAGGTTCAACTGTTGTCTCATCTCCATGAACAACAATTTCGGGTTCAGGCAATTGATTTGCGTCTGTTTGAGCATCATCAACTTCATCAAGTTGAACTTTGCTCCCACTATCTTCTCTTAGAAGAAACTTTTTCTCTAAAAAGATAACATGCTTTGAGACAAAAACCTTTTCCTATAAAGCATTATAGAACTGATATCCAATTGTTTCCTTAGGATATCCTATAAACAGAATGTTTTTTATTTATGAAATTTAATAAAGTTTGATGTTTGATATTGTTAGGTTAGCCATGATTGCATGCATTATATGCATGCATATGTAGCGGAAGTGATTTCAACACCATGACAATCCAGAAATCACAGAATCATACTTACGTGCAAGAATATGTAAAGAAAATGAAATATAAAACATTTTACCTGTTGTATCTCTTCCTTTCTTGTTTTTTTCTCCTTATTTGAGTTGTTGTAAATGCCAAACTCTTCCTTGATCACCTAAGAACACATAAAAAATGAAGAAACAATATATAAGGATGTTTTGAGCACCAAACTAGATGAGTTCTAGTATATGCTTAAGATGATGGAAGATAGATCGAGAATCTTGTTGCATGCACTTTGATTTATGCAACAATTGCATGAGTTGTAAGAACAAAACTCAAGACACCTCACTCTCACTCTACAAACTCTTCTAGAGCCCTCATGCTATCACTCGTGTGTGTAAGAAGTCGAAGAAGCTCATGTACATAAGTAAAGAACTCACTTATATATCAGTTCGTGGTCTCTGTCACGATTGGCCACGATCGTGGGCCTGTCTCACCTTCGGCCACGATTGTGGCCCTACAAGTCATGATCGTGGCCTTCTTAAAATGGTTATACACACTTTTTTTCATCTGATCTTTTATGTGTGTGACCCTTAGGTTTTCGGTTATTTTAGGCACTTGAATTAACTCTTAATTCAATGAAATCATGAAGGGTTTCATGATGCCAATTTTTCATAATATAAGGGGATTAAAACACGAACTCGTTGATAGTTAATTATCCAACTTATGAAACTTTCTATAGACAATTACTATGCAATTCATCCTTTCACCATACTATACCTCACTTAATTCGGAGTATGGGCTATGTGTCGACTCCTACTAAACTGACTACGTCATATCTAGTCCAAGTGATGTTAGTTCTTGTCCTAGGATCTCATTACTTTTATGTGTCATTGAAGACTCTCTTTACGACACATAACTGCTCTGGCCAAAGACTCCTGATTAATGACCCCGATAAGAGGCCGTGGGTATCATGTCCTTCTATCAGGACTGGTGAATTCTTTATTAGCTACCTAATCACCTTCGACTACAAATAGTTGTACCCAAAATAAGAACTTTTTTACTTTACCCAGGGCCTATAAAATATTAGGAACGGCCTTGGATATTACATAATTATATTGCCATTTAATATATTTAAATAAATGAAATAGTGTAACATATCTCGTATACTATTTTATTTAGTATTATCAAATAACAAATTATAGTTCAATTGCAAATTTATAATTTATTATTTATTAACGTAAAAATTAAACAACAATAATATTGTGAATAAAAATGTAAACGAAAGCAAATTTGGGTTAATTTTATAAAGTAATTTTACTATAAAAATGGAAGTTAAAAAAGAATATGTTGAAAATATTCTTTTTTCTTGTGAAAAATAGAGTTTTAGGTTAAAGTGAAAAGTATTATAGCATCTCTAGAATGGAGGAAAGTTTCCATAATTTTAGAGGAATGGGTTGGAGATATCCTAAGGACTTATTTTCCTCACTGAATTTCATCTTATCTAACCTAATCTTTTATTAAATTTCTTTATTATCTTTAGTACAAATAAATTCGATTTTCTTAACCTTAATTTTTATAAAATTAGTAATTAATAATTATCAAAAAAAATTCAAAGTTCCAACAGTTAATACATGTCTTTGCATTGAGGCTCTTTTTAATTTATTTGTTTGTCCTAAAATTTTTAAAGCTATAGTTATTATCTCTGTTATATTTATTTTTAAAAACCAATTATAAAAGAAAATATCATTTAAATTAAGTTGTTGAGATCCGAGAAGTTCTAAAACTTGCATTAATTACATTTAATAGACAAAAGCAATGTTAAGTACTTCAACTGTTGTGTAGGACTTCATTAATGTTTTTCATAGTTCATGAAAATTCGAACTTCAAAATCGAAACCTTTAAAGGCCGTTTTGTTGAGGGTAATAGATATTCTATTACCTCTTATTCTTACTTTTTAGATATTATGTTGTTTGGATGGAAAAAAAGCTACAAAACATCTATTCCGAAAGATTGCCCATTCTTGGATATGAGGGAATAAGTAAAGATCACGTTACCTTGTCTTTACCTATTCCACGCTCATCTGGAATAGGTAAACACGCCTCTCTCACTTTTGGACAATTTCGTCCCTCTCCTCCCACCATCTCCATGCTCACGCTTTTCTCATTCTTTGTTCAGTCATGGTTCTCTGAGCAACTCAACAACGAATGACTGTGTTTTGCTGCTGCATTGCTTCTTCATCTGCTCCTACGTCGTTTTCTCTTCTTCTCCTACTACTGCATTGTCGTTTTCTCTCCCATTATTTCTGCTAGCTTTTTGCTTCTCTTTAATTTTTTTTGGCTGATGCGTTTTCTCCTTTCCTGCTCTTGTTTCCGACTGCTCCTCTGTGTTGCAACGTTTTGGTCTATTCTGCTGAGTACTCTGCATTTTGTACCTCCTAGCTGCTATTATTATGTATGCATTTTCTCTTCTGCTGCATGCTACTGCATCCTTTTTTTTTGTATAGGTTGTTGGTGTTTTTTTTCCCCCCTTCTACTACTACGCCATTTCTCATCTACTACGTAATCTTGGCTATGCTGCGTTTTGGTCTGGTGGTGTCGTTTCTTGCTGGGTGTTTCTTCTTCTGCTGCTATCATTTCATTCTTACTGCTCTAGTCTGCTACGTCGTTTTCTTCTGTTTGGCTCCTCTGCGTTGCTGTCGTTTTTGCCCCTTTTGTGTTGTCGTTTTCACTCTGCTCTTTTCTGGTTTTCTTCTTGCATTATATATTGCAAGTTAATCACTCATGGCTGCCATGTCTTTGTGGCTTCTTAAATTACTCGTGCTTACCTTCTAAAAAACTTTGTAGATTTCGACTAATAATAATGATAATAGTAATAATAATAATAATAATAATAACAACAAAATGGATTACTAAAATTAATAAAATTAATAAAAATAAATTAATAAAAATAAGAAGAAAATTAATAATAATAAGGAATTTAATAATATTATTAATAATTAATATAATTAATAAAAGATAATAATAAGAATAATAATAAGTAGAAAGTTAATAATAATAATAATAATAATAATAATAATAATAATAATAATAATAATAATAATAATTAAATAAATTAATTAAAAAATTTAATAATAATAAGAAGAAAATTAATAGTAATAAGGAATTTAATGGTAATAAAATTAATAAAATCAATAATAATAAGAAGAAAATTAATAATAATAATAAAAAATATAATTAATAAAATAATAAAATAAATAATAATAAGGAATTTATTAATAATAATAATAAGGTTATTTTAGTCTTTTGTTAATTATTGCCTTGCCATTTTAAGTTTATATTTTAAAATAAAACATTGGCATATAAGTTTTTTATCCATTTAATTCCTTGAACTAAACAAAGTAAAATCCTTTCTATTTTATTCTCCTTCTTTTCTATTCTTAAGAATAATTATTTTATTCCGTATCTATTCTATTTCTTGAACTAAACAATTCATATAAAAGAGTCTTATTATTGCTATATTCTTTTTTAATTAAGGGTGAAATAAAAATAAGAAAAAAGAAGTCGTCGTAAATGCTCATTGACAAAAGTGCTTAGTGCCGTTGCAATTAGTAGATACAAGAAAACAAACAAGGGGAGCTGCCTGTTTCTTGTTTCAACCTTTTATTTCTATGTGCCATAACATCTGACTTATGACATCTTTCCCTTCTCAATGTGGCGTCGCATGCTAAGAGAATTAATTGCCTTTGCCGCAACAAATACAATAATAGATTATTAACCTGTTTGTGGAAGGCCTTTGGCGTTCACTTATTGGCGCTTCTACGGTTAGCCGCGTACGGGATCTTCGCAAAATTACCGTATTTAATTTAAAATTTTAATAGATCAAGATAACAAGAAGTTAGAATCCTAAACTAATCATTCTGTATGTATGCTTAGATTAAGACTGTATTCTTTCAAATATTACTTAAAATAAATGAAATTATCTTTACATTACTTGTGTTTATCTTAAAGTTAAAGATTTGGATAAATTAACATTAAGAGGATAATATATACGTGTTGTTACTTTGTTAATAAAGCAAGCGGCGACGGGAGTTTACATAGCTGGCTAGGGATCACGCCTATCCTAGGACCCACCCATGAGCGGCTGTCTCTTGCCGCATAAGGCAACTCCACACGTGGCAGGTGCTTCAAAATCTTAACCTCACCTGAACTGCCCACTCACTCACTTCTCCGGTTAAAAAATTTCAACCATCGTCTGGTCCCCACATTCCTCTTTTCTATTTTCTTATTCCTTTTCTCTATAAATTGAACTCTCTCCTTACCTAGACAACTACCCCCTGCTCCTACCCTCTCTCTCTCCTTACCTAGACAACTGCCCCCTGCTCCTACCCTCCCTCTCTCTCTCTCTCAGGTTGAGGTCCGCCGCCGCCGCCTCCCCCTCCACCTCCCAACTGCTTCCCTAGTTTTGTTTTCCGCTCTTCATTTGGATCGTCCCCTTAAGCTTGTGTTTTCTCAATCAAATCTGATTGTTGTTATTGTTTTATCCCAAGTGTCAGCTTTTTATATTTTTAAATCAATTCTGGTTTTTGTTTTTTTGTTTTACATTGTTGTTGGTTTTTCAAAAGAAAAACCTTCTGGTGATCTTCTCAGATCTGGATGCAGTGCGTATATATTGGTCAAAATATTTCGATTATACTTCAGAAAAATCTCCAACATAAATACTGTGATCACACCATCAGCTCTACTGTTTAGGTTTTGTCAATAATGTCGACCACGTCAAGCTCTCTCCTTCAACAAGGGCCAACCTCCTCTCCTTTTGCCTTACCTACCAAGGACAATAAACCATCATTCTCCTCCTCCTTATCCTCGTTTGTCACACCGAAGCTTAATGTCGGAGCACTCTCTCGCTGGAGCTCTAGGTCTGTCCAGTGCTTTGCTGCAGGAAAAAGGCCCTCCATCGCCACAGATACCAAATTCTTTGGGACCAAATTGCGATCGGAAAGACTCCTTTTTTGGAAGCCTGACGGGCCGGGTCGGTCTCCGAAACTCCGGGTTGTGGTCCGGTCAGCATTGTCCGGCGTGCCGGAGAAGCCGCTGGGACTCTATGATCCCTCTTTTGATAAGGACTCTTGTGGGGTCGGATTCGTGGCGGAGTTATCCGGCCAGAGCAGCCGCAAAACGGTGAGTGCTTCTTTACATTATATGTTGCTAAATATGGCAAAGGCTGAGAGACGTGTTCCGTATACCCGTTTGATTCGTGTGTTAGGGATAGATATTACTGATGTTCATTCAAATTTTCTTGTTTTTTGATTGGCTCTCATGGAGATATGGACGATGTAGGTGACAGATGCTTTGGAGATGTTGATTCGCATGTCGCATAGGGGGGCTTGTGGATGTGAAAATAATACGGGTGATGGAGCTGGAATTCTTTTGGCTCTTCCTCATGACTTCTATAGAGAGGTGACCTGTTATCATTATCATTTTACGATTTAAAAGAAAATCTTTTTAATTGTTTGGCACCCTTTTTGTTTGTATATGTTGATATACATTTTCAAAATTATTCACTGGTTTACTTTATGTGCCTGCGTCTCCTTCGTTCCAAGATTTTTGTTATCTACTACTACTACTACTACTACTACTACTAATAATAATAATAATTATAATAGGCGAATTTATTGAGATGTTCTTTTTGAAAGATTACTTCCTGTTGAGCAAGGGGATTTTCTTTTGTAATTTTACTTTATAATCCTCGTGCAAGTGTCTGCAAATTATAACATATGAATCATGATGATGATCCTCCTTGAATTGCACTTAACCAGGTTGCCAAGGATATTGGGTTCCTTCTACCACCGCCTGGAGAATATGCAGTTGGCATGTTCTTTTTGCCCACTTCAGAGAATCGACGGGAAGAAAGCAAAAATGTGTTCACAAAGGTAATTTATGGTATTAGATTTAAAATGGAGCCTTTGATTTAATCTGTTGGCCCTCAATCCTATGAACTTCATCTTGTGATTTGTGTCGAAGGTTGCCGAGTCTCTCGGGCATACAGTTCTTGGTTGGCGATCGGTTCCAACAGATAATTCAGGGTTAGGCAATGCTGCTTTGCAAACTGAGCCTGTGGTTGAACAAGTTTTTCTTACTCCTACTCCTAGGTCCAAAGCTGACTTCGAACAGCAGGTAATGTTTGATCCATTATTTTTTCGGAGACTGGGTTTTCCTCGTTTCCATTTTTATATGTTCTACTTGAGTTCTGCACGAGTAGTCAAAATTGAAAATTCTTGAACAGAAGATCCTTATCTGGGCTGGGAATCGTATTTGTTCAAACTAGATGGCTACTTTGAACTTCTAGTTCTAATGTCTGGCATTTGAATTCACGTTATACACTGTACTACAGATGTACATACTGCGGAGAGTGTCCATGGTAGCCATCCGAGCAGCATTAAACCTCCAGCATGGTGGTGTGAGGGACTTTTATATATGCTCTCTTTCCTCAAGGTTCATCATTCTCAAAGTTACATAGTTTACTGAAGGACTGATCTTAGCACTTATCTTAGCAATGTTGTCATTTTTTGTTTTCGGCAGGACTGTTGTTTACAAGGGTCAGTTAAAGCCTGTACAGTTAAGCGACTACTACTATGAGGATCTTGGCAATGAAAGGTTTACGAGCTACATGGCCCTGGTAAATATATTATCCATTCACTTGTCTTTTTATCCACTAACTCATGCTTCAACAAACAGCATGGGAATCACCGGTAACTGAAGGTATGCAAGGTTGAGGGATGACTTCTGAGGCATTGAGGTTTGAATGATCTCTTAAGTTCTTCCACTCCTTGAAAACTATTTGAGTTTGGATGCTGAAGCCTTGGGTGAGTTGGTAAGAAACCTCATTGCCGAAGTAAGTCATATTTGCAGAAAATTACTGCAGTGCTCTATGATCAGTTGTTTGAGGAGTAAGCTAACCATTGGTGGTCGATCAGAAAAAAAGTTCTTTAGCTAGAATAAATTATTGATTCAACCATTTCTTGCATCTGGCACTGCAGTAACAAGATTTTGAAGTCCTGATGTGTGCTTTTGAGCAAGTTGTGTCATCATTTTGCAATTTGAAACAGGCCAAATTTCAATCTTTGACTCTTCCCTCTTTTGGTGCAGATACACTCTAGATTTTCTACCAATACATTTCCTAGCTGGGATCGTGCTCAACCTATGCGAATCTTGGGCCATAATGGGGAAATTAACACACTCAGAGGCAATGTGAACTGGTCAGTATGTTGTTTACTGGGATATATATTCTCGACATGGCAATTTGTTTTAAATGTGCAAATCTATTGAAGGGACAAAATGATAAAATTTGTACTATGAAATGATCCTGAACGTTGCTGCTCAGGATGAAAGCTCGTGAGGGTCTATTGAAGTGCAAGGAGCTTGGTCTGTCAAAAGATGAGATGAAGAAGCTTCTTCCCATAGTGGATGCTAGTTCCTCTGATTCAGGTAAATTCTTTTCATGTTAAGTTTTAAAGCCCTAAAATGTTTATTATACAGATTAATTTCTTTTCATGATCCAATAGATTTATGTTTCCAATTCTTTGATTGATAGGGGCTTTTGATGGTGTACTTGAACTTCTAGTTCGAGCTGGACGAAGTCTCCCTGAAGCTGTCATGATGATGATACCTGAAGCCTGGCAAAATGATAAAAATATGGACCCTCAGAGGAAGTCCTTCTACGAATACTTCTCAGCTCTCATGGAGCCTTGGGATGGACCTGCTCTTATCTCATGTTAGCCGCTTCAACATTTTACATGCTCTCCATTTGAAGTTTTACTGCTTTTGCTCATGGTATATTTTTTAACAGTTACGGATGGCCGTTACCTGGGAGCTACACTTGATCGTAATGGGTTGCGTCCTGGTCGATTTTATGTTACTCGTAGTGGACGAGTTATTATGGCTAGTGAAGTTGGTGTTGTAGACATTCCGCCTGAAGATGTCCTAAGCAAAAGAAGACTTAATCCTGGAATGATGCTCCTGGTTGATTTTGACAGGCATATTGTTGTAGATGATGAATCCTTAAAGCAGCAATATTCTCTTGCTAGGCCATATGGAGATTGGTTAAAGAGACAAAAGATTGAGCTTAAAGACATAGTTAACTCTGTTCGTGAATCTGAAAGGGTTGCTCCAGTCATAGCTGGTGTTATTCCCGTAAGAATTACATTGTTCATTGTTGGATAATTACTTTCTGTTTCGTTATACTCTGCTTTAGTGATTCCTAGTTGTGATTTGTTTCTTCTGCAACTTGAAGGCATCTAATGAAGATGACAATATGGAGAACATGGGCATTCATGGCTTACTGGCACCATTAAAAGCTTTTGGGTATGTAGTGCTGTATGCTTTTCCACCCTCTAATGTGATATAATCGATTTTTTTCATGGGATAGATAATGATTCTGATATTTGTCGATTAACACTATATAGTTATACTGTTGAGGCCTTGGAGATGCTGTTGGTTCCCATGGCAAAAGATGCTACAGAGGCTCTTGGTTCAATGGGAAATGATGCTCCTTTGGCAGTTATGTCTAACCGAAAAAAATTGTCATATGAGTACTTCAAGCAAATGTTTGCTCAAGTGACAAACCCACCAATTGATCCTATTAGAGAGAAGATTGTGACTTCCATGGAATGCATGATTGGACCTGAAGGTGATCTAACAGAAACAAGTGAAGAACAATGCCATCGTCTCTCACTAAAAGGTCCCCTCTTGTCCATTGATGAGATGGAGGCAATTAAAATGATGGATTATAGAGGATGGAAAAGTTCAGTTCTTGACATAACTTATGCAAAGGAGCATGGGAGAAAAGGACTGGAAGAGACATTAGATAGGATATGTGCTGAAGCAGTTGAAGCAATTAAGGAAGGCTATACTTTGTTAGTACTTTCTGACAGAGGTATTATCCTGTCTCTGTAACTTTTCAAGTGCATTATGATGAAAGCTTTGATCACCAAGTTATTGATATTTCAAAACTCTCTCTCTCTCTCTGTCTCTCTCTCTCTCTGTATGTTTCTGTCGTTCCCCAATCTAAAATATGTAATAATTATGCAACTACAAGCTATATAATTAATTTCGTTATTTGCTTTTGTTTGGATGTCTAGCCTTCTCACCCGAACGTGTTGCTGTAAGTTCACTTTTGGCTGTTGGTGCTGTTCATCACCATCTGGTTAAAAAGCTGGCTCGCACTCGAATTGGATTGATTGTTGATTCAGCTGAGCCACGTGAAGTGCATCACTTCTGTGCATTGGTTGGATTTGGTGCAGATGCTATTTGCCCATATTTAGCTGTAGAGGCCATTTGTAGGTTGCAGGTGGATGGGAAGATCCCACCAAAGTCTACTGGTGAGTTCCATTCAAAGGATGAACTTGTCAAGAAGTATTTCAAGGCTAGCAACTATGGAATGATGAAGGTTCTGGCAAAAATGGGAATATCAACTCTGGCCTCCTACAAGGGTGCTCAAATTTTTGAAGCTCTTGGTCTTTCGTCAGAAGTGATTGAAAAATGTTTTTCTGGAACCCCAAGCAGAGTAGAGGGGGCCACATTTGAGATCCTTGCCCGTGATTCACTTCACTTGCACGAATTGGCATTTCCTTCTCGGGCTTTCCCTCCTGGAAGTGCAGAAGCTGTGGCACTGCCCAATCCTGGTGACTATCACTGGAGAAAAGGTGGTGAAATTCACCTGAATGATCCTCTTGCCATATCAAAGCTTCAAGAAGCTGCCAGAAGTAATAGTGTCGCTGCTTATAAGGAATATTCAAAAAGGATTCATGAGTTGAACAAAAGCTGCAACTTGCGTGGGTTGTTGAAGTTTAGAGAGTCAGAAGTAAAAGTTCCTCTAGAGGATGTAGAACCAGCTAGTGAGATTGTGAAGCGTTTCTGCACCGGAGCTATGAGTTATGGATCAATATCCCTGGAGGCCCATACAACACTGGCTATGGCTATGAACAAAATTGGAGGGAAATCAAATACTGGTACACATAATATGTGAACATTCTTTCTTTATGTTCTGCATCTGTGATATTCAATTTTTGAGGAAAATTTGAATACAAAAATCATGTCTTACATCTCGTGCCCAAGATTTTATTACTTTAATACTTTGAAGTAATTCTTTATGCTGCTTAATTATCATCTTTTCTTTCTTATATTTCTCCCCAAATTCAATTTCCTTTACATCTCACTTTTATCCTCCTTGAAGGTGAGGGAGGTGAGCAGCCATCTCGCATGGAACCTCTTGCAGATGGGTCGTTGAATCCAAAAAGAAGTGCAATTAAGCAGGTTGCAAGTGGGAGATTTGGAGTTTCAAGCTACTACCTGACTAATGCTGATGAGCTACAGATCAAGATGGCTCAGGTACCTGTTAAATAACCAACCTATGACTTTGAAGATCCCGTTCATGTGTTCCCTTTCAATTTGGAATTGGGTTTGTCTGTTCCTATTTTTGCCCCTGTATTCCTCTTGGAATAGAGGTTCCTATTGTTTATGGATTTATGTTCATGGCAGATGATGCTGTGTCTGCAAAGCACCCCTGGGTGCATTGCATCTTTAACTGATAGCTACTTTGGCATTTGGTGAGGTTAAATACCAACTGAATCTGTTAATTTTTTGTCAATGATTTTGTTTTGACCATTCCTGCCTTGATTTATAGGGGGCGAAGCCAGGTGAAGGAGGTGAGCTTCCTGGTCACAAAGTGATAGGGGACATTGCAGTCACCAGAAATTCTACTGCTGGAGTGGGACTAATAAGTCCACCTCCCCATCACGATATCTATTCAATTGAAGACCTTGCCCAACTGATTCATGATCTTAAGGTATATGTGTTGAGTTCTTTATATACTTAGGCTTTTCATTACTGTATATCTATTGTTTCAATCTTTCGCCAGAGTTTTGTCACACTTGCACATATTACATGGTCTGAACAACTCTAATGTTCTCCTAAAATGGAACATATTTGCACTTGCTGTTTCATCCTAATACTATTACTTTCCACTGCAGAATGCTAATCCAGCGGCTCGCATTAGTGTGAAGCTGGTATCTGAAGCTGGTGTTGGAGTAATTGCCAGTGGGGTGGTAAAGGGGCATGCTGACCATGTACTGATCTCAGGTCACGATGGTGGTACTGGGGCATCTCGATGGACGGGCATTAAGAATGCTGGGCTCCCATGGGAGCTTGGTTTAGCAGAGACCCATCAAACACTTGTTGCCAATGATCTTCGGGGTCGTACTATTCTTCAGACAGATGGCCAACTGAAAACTGGAAGAGACGTTGCAATTGCTGCTCTCCTTGGTGCAGAAGAGTTTGGCTTCAGTACTGCACCCCTTATAACACTAGGCTGTATCATGATGCGAAAGTGTCACAAAAACACATGTCCTGTTGGTATTGCAACTCAAGATCCTGTCCTGAGGGAAAAGTTTGCAGGAGAGCCTGAGCATGTTATCAATTTCTTCTTCATGTTAGCAGAGGAGCTTAGGGAGATAATGTCTGAGCTTGGTTTCCGTAAGGTAAATGAGATGATTGGTCGATCAGACATGCTAGAAGTTGATAAAGAAGTCATCCAGCACAATGAGAAGCTGGAAAATATTGACCTTTCCTTGTTACTGAGACCTGCTGCTGACATTCGCCCTGAAGCTGCCCAGTATTGTGTTCAAAAGCAGGACCATGGCTTGGACATGGCTTTAGATCAAGAGCTCATAGTGCTTTCTGAAGCTGCTCTGGAAAAACTGCTTCCTGTTTACATTGAAATGCCAATCTGCAATGTTAATCGTGCTGTTGGGACCATGCTTAGCCATGAGGTCACTAAGCGTTACCATTTGGTAGGGCTTCCTGCAGATACTATTCATATTAAACTAACAGGAAGTGCAGGGCAGAGTATAGGAGCATTCCTTTGCCCTGGTATCATGCTGGAGCTGGAAGGTGATGCTAATGACTATGTTGGTAAAGGATTATCTGGTGGAAAAATTGTAGTTTATCCTCCAAAAGGAAGCCTTTTTGACCCAAAAGAAAACATCGTTATTGGTAATGTGGCTCTATATGGTGCTATAAGTGGGGAGGCGTATTTAAATGGAATGGCAGCAGAAAGATTTTGTGTCCGTAATTCTGGGGCAAAAGCGGTTGTAGAAGGTGTTGGTGATCATGGATGCGAATACATGACCGGTGGCACTGTCGTTGTGCTTGGGAAAACTGGCAGAAATTTTGCTGCAGGTATGAGTGGTGGAATTGCTTATGTTTTGGATTCTGATGGAAAGTTCCGATCTCGATGTAACACCGAACTGGTAGACCTGGATAAAGTTGAGGAAGAAGAGGATATCATGACTCTGAGAATGATGATACAGCAACATCAACGACACACAAATAGCCAGCTAGCGAGAGAAGTTCTTGCAGATTTTGACAATCTTCTCCCCAAATTTATTAAAGTTTTCCCTAGGGATTACAAACGGGTTTTAGCAAACATGAAACAAGAAACAGCCTTGAAGGAGGCTGCCAAAGAAGCTGAAGAGCAAGATGAAGCAGAATTGATGGGGAAAGATGCTTTTGAGGAGCTGAAGAAGTTAGCAGCTGCATCTCTGAATGGCACATCCATTGAGGTGAATTGTCTTCCCAATCTTTTCTTTCCTGTGAAGCAGGGTACATCTTTACATTCTCTACCTGCTTCCTACGCAAGAAAATAAAAGAAAAAACCTTGCTTTTCTTGTTTCACATCCTTTTGGACTATGACTCTCTTTCCGTTATGTTATACACCTCCTTTCCTGTTGGCGACTGCATAGTTGAAGCTGCAGACTCCTAATAACATAATTACAACTATTTCCTTTGTTCTCTCAGTAATATTATAGTGAAATCTGTTCTTTTGTTAACATGAGAAGCTTTTTTAATTATTTCTAGTTATTTGACAGTAACTGGGTTGCCCAAACATTTCTTTATTAAATTTTCCTTGGTTGAGAATCAAGAATTTATTTACTTAGTGGCTTCATCAAGCTTTCATTGTTTGGTGATCTGCATTTATTTTCTGCATCTAATGTGGATTGATAATTTACAGAAGGTAGCAGCTGAACAAGTGAGGAGGCCAACTCGGGTGAATGATGCTGTTAAGCATCGTGGTTTTATAGCTTATGAGCGTGAGGGTGTTAAGTACAGGAATCCTACTGTCCGAATGAATGACTGGAATGAAGTTATGGAGGATACAAAACCTGGTATACTTTTAAAAACCCAGTCAGCTCGTTGCATGGATTGTGGTACACCTTTCTGCCACCAGGTGGGCTCCCTATGGATTCTGGATGTGTGTTAAAATCTTTTAAATCTTGACCTTATTGATTTGAGCTACTAAAACTGGATGTATCAAAATGATGCAGGAGAACTCTGGATGCCCTCTTGGAAACAAAATACCAGAATTTAATGAGTTAGTGTACCAAAATAGGTGGCGAGAAGCATTGGATCGGCTTCTTGAGACAAATAACTTCCCGGAATTTACTGGGCGTGTGTGTCCTGCACCATGTGAAGGCTCTTGCGTCCTTGGTATTATTGAGAATCCTGTATCTATCAAAAACATTGAATGTGCAATTATTGACAAGGCCTTTGAAGAGGGTTGGATGAAACCACGGCCTCCCCTTGGAAGAACTGGGTATGTTCCTTCTCTTTCCCAGGCTATTTCACGACCTCGAGTAATAGTTGGATGATCTAACCAAGTACAATTTGTCCCCACAGCTGCCTGTCTATTTCACAATGAGTTGATGAAATGTAAACTAAACTTTCGTGCCAACTTTGACACAACCCTCATTAAAATCAACTAATATTGTGACTAGAGACCCCATGCATGAGGTGTTTAAACTTCTAATAATGGAAATCTGCTTGGATACACCTTTGATTCAGGAAAAGAGTCGCTGTTGTTGGAAGTGGACCAGCTGGTTTGGCTGCTGCAGACCAATTGAATAGAATGGGTCATTTAGTTACTGTATATGAACGAGCCGACCGAATTGGAGGGCTGATGATGTATGGGGTTCCCAGTATGAAGGCTGACAAGGTGGATATAGTCCAACGACGAGTCAACCTAATGGCAGAGGAAGGCATCAACTTTGTGGTCAATGCTAATGTTGGAATTGATCCTTTGTACTCCCTTGACCGGCTTCAGGAGGAGAATAATGCTATTGTTTTGGCTGTAGGAGCCACAAAACCAAGGTAACTCAACACATCTCAAAGCAATAAGAAGTTCATCAAATTTAGAAGTTGGTTCATGGAATAGTAGTTGAAATATGTGAAGTGTATCTGTTCTCATCAAGTTTTCTTCTGCAGAGACCTTCCTATACCAGGCCGTGAGTTGTCTGGTGTACATTTTGCCATGGAGTTTCTTTATGCGAATACAAAAAGCTTGCTAGATAGCAATCTAGAGGATGGTAAATACATCTCTGCTAAGGGAAAGAAAGTGGTAGTAATTGGTGGAGGTGACACTGGGACAGATTGTATTGGAACATCTATTCGGCATGGCTGTACTAGCCTCATAAATCTAGAGCTACAACCACAGCCACCACAGACGAGAGCTCCTGGAAATCCATGGCCACAGGTTTGACTCTCTAACCTTTGCTATACCTATTCAACATGTGTTAGCATGAATCTTTTTCATATTAGTAAGGGCCTGGAGGTAGCATTTTGAGGATTTGCAAATTTTATCTTCCTTCACATTTTCCATTAGCAATGATGAAGATAGGTTTGTTAGTTTGCTTTTGTATATGCATATGCCTTTTTTCCCATGTTTGAAAACAGAAAGATATAGTATATTTTGTCGTCCTTTATATTTCCTTCTTATAATCTCGTCAATTCTGCAGTGGCCTCGTGTATTCCGTGTGGATTATGGACACGAAGAAGCTGCTGCTAAATTTGGAAAAGACCCAAGGTCGTATGAGGTTTTAACCAAGCGATTTATTGGAGATGAAAATGGTAATGTTAAAGGACTAGAAATTGTTCGTGTACAATGGGAGAAGGATGCCAGTGGAAGATTTCAGTTCAAGGAGGTAGAAGGCAGTGAGGAAATCATTAATGCAGACCTTGTCCTATTGGCTATGGGATTCCTTGGTCCTGAATCGGTTAGTGTCCTGTTTTACGAATCGCTGGAAAGGATAAAAATTCATTTATTAAGTTTAGCTCAATTTGGAATGACGGCCTATCATATCCAAATGTACTTGAACCAATTGAACATAGGCTCATTAAAATTTTGCCGTTTGATCTTGTCAGAACGTTGCAGACAAGTTAGGCTTGGAGAAAGACAATCGTTCTAACTTCAAGGCAGAATATGGTCGCTTCTCCACAAGCGTGGAAGGAATATTTGCAGCCGGTGATTGCCGAAGAGGTCAGTCTCTCGTTGTATGGGCCATATCTGAGGGACGACAAGCAGCTTCGCAGGTTGATAAATATCTGATGAGAGAAGAGGATATTGGCACGACTAGTGACGCTCAAGATGACGCTGTTAATGGGCACCAAGACCTTAAAAAGAGGCATCAAGATAGCAACAAACACAAAGTTATGACTTAGGTGATCATGATTCTTTTCTCTCATAGAGTGCCGAAGAGAAATAAAACTGAGACTGACAGGTGTGTCCCTGTAGTCGATCAATCATTGGACACACCTTGAAAAGTGGAGCAGATGTGAGATGGCTTCTGTTTTGGACCTGGTATAGGAGTTAGGAAATTGGGGGTTTTGGGTTTCATCATATGTTTGATATCTTTTAAGGAGCAAAGTCTGTTTGAACATTATCTTTTTTTAGTGTTTTGAGGAATAATGTACAGTTGTCTCTAAAATATGTGTGAATGAAATATAAGAGGAATTTCTTTGTTGATGGTTTTGTGCCCTTTGTGTTGTTCGACATCATTGTGCTTTTGCTTAAAAGTGCAGCACAAGGGCTCATTCGAGTTCTTAAAGAAGAAAGAAGAAAGTCGATGAGAACTTTGTATTAAGGAAAGCACTAATGAGGAGTTTGAAAGAAGAAAGAAGCAAGAATTAGGGAGAAATTGGAGATTGTTAGTAGATGAAAAAAAAAAAAAAAGTTACACAACTATTTTAGTTACCTCTAATTGTTAATTACTTGACATCATCTTGTATGGCAAAGACCCAAACATGTATATAAATACATTTATTAAAAAGAGTATCTTTTTTTTTGACTAATTAAAAAGAGTCTATCTTATCACACGTTCCAAAAGAAGCTGAAGTTGACAGCTCAATTACATCCAGTGTGGAATTTTAGTTTGCTGACTATAAACGCTGTCGCATGACAATTAAGGGTTATTTTTAAACTTGAAGTTTACAAATTGGACATTTTCGATTGACAAACGTTAAAATTTAAGACAATATTATTCTTCACGAACTTAACCACCATCATATGCAACAATTCCAGTTTGCAGATTGGTACCATACCATCAAAGCTTGGAGGCTGTTGAACTTGCTAACAGCAGCTTCAGTCCACTGTTCTATAATTGGGATCCACACAATTTCACGAGCATCCTTGTGCTTTTCGTAAACACCAATGATGTTTGTCATCTCAACCTTTGGTATCTCCACGCTTGAGAAGAACATGAGCACGTTCTTTCTTACTAAATTTAGCTTATTTATTGAAATCTATAATAAAAATACACCCATAATCGTCTATCTCACTGTTGACAAAATTTACACACCTATAAAGCTGGTCTAACTATTGAACTACAAAAGAAGTTAAGACATTCAGCTGTCATATATGCCAACTAGCTCTCATACCAGGGGTACTAGCTCTCATACTTCAAAAAATGTTGCGAAGATCCGAAGGGCCACAAGAAAGTGAAGCCGGAAGTTGGTATTAGGAATAATATCTTTTACATTAATTTAGGAGATTGAGATAGAATTGTAAAGGAATGTGGTTCAGTCGGATTCTGTCGAGGCTGTACGTTGCCGTTTGGATCCATGGAAACAACTGTTGAACGCGTGAATTCTGGCTTAAGGA
>JANZXR010000006.1:18767675-18795878 GCA_027575705.1 Erythroxylum echinodendron | reverse complement strand
CACCCTCGCGGGGCACGGACTCGGGTATCACTGTCGATATCGGGTTCATGTTCAGCGGGAGTGGGGTGTTACACATCCAATGCTGAGATAATTACCTTGATAAAGGAGCTGTTCACTATGAGGTATATAGGAGCAGGGGTGGTGAGAGAATACATAATTAGGATAGTCCACATCCAAAGTAAGCTGAAAGGTGTTAAATCTTCCAATTTATGATGCCTACATAGTTTACTAGGCTTTGAACACACTTTCTCCAGAGTTTAGTATTTTGGTGACCACGTATAATTTTCAGGATGAGATTTGGGACATCTATGCTTTGATTTCCTAATGCATTGTCAAAGAGGAGAAGTTAAAGAATATTGCTCATAAGGTCCTCCTAGCAACCAAAGGAAAGGAAAAGGTTAAACCCCAAAGGTTTAAAGGTAAAAAATCCAAATTCTCTCTACAAATGCATAATAGTGAGACTAGTATTAGTAAGGGGTCCGTACGATGTCAAAAGTATGAGATGCTTCTTCTGTAAGATGAAAGGACACAAAAAGTCCGACCGATAGAAGTATAAAGCTTGGAAGGAAAAACATGAACTCCCAGGGTTTCATATCCAGGAGAAAGCCAACAAAAGGGGAGGAGAAATTCATGGTTGGCAACGATGAAGAAGATAGTATAATGTATGTAGGGGATGTATGTTTATCCTTGATATAGGTTGTTCCTGTATTACAAGAAACATTTTATATACCGTCTTTTTGATGGAATATGATTTCTGTATCAGTGTTAGAAAAAAAAGGTTATCATTTTGTCGTTGATGCTTTTGTTGTATAGTTATCCTTCAGTGAAAAACACATTGGTACTGCTTTCTTGTCATATGGATTATATAAAATATGTCTTAACCCTCATGAAATATTTGCTTCTTCATATATTGCTAAACCTGTTACTCGACAGAGACCTCTGATTAAGGAAAAGTCATACATGTTGTGGCATAAATGCTTGGGCCACATTTCTAGAGAGAGGTTGAGAGATTGATAAAGGATAACACCGAGGGTCTGGAAACATGTATTGATTGTTGCAAAGGTAAGTAGACCAAAATAAAGAAAACGAGTTAACTTGAGCTTTTGACTTATTAGATCTCTTATATACGGATATTAATGGACCTTATACAGTTACTTTATGCAATTGTAGATATTTTTGACATTCATTGATGATTATTGTCGTTATAATTATGTGTTCTTTCTTAAGGAAAATTCTGAAGTTTTTAAGAAATTCAAGATCTTTAAGACTACGGTTGAGAACTAGTTGGGAAAATCTATCAAGATTGTCAGATCTTACTATAGGGGAGAGTATTATGACAACCATAGGGCTTTAGGACAAGAAAAAGGTTCGTTTGTCATATATGTGGAATCTTATGGATTAGTGACTCAGTTCACTGTGTCAGGTAGTCCTGAGCAAAATGGTGTGGCCAAAAGGTATAACAGCACCTTAAAGGACATGATGAGGTCAATGCAGAGCAGGACTAACCTACCCTGTTATCTTTGGGTTGAAGTTGTCAAGATGACATTGTACATTCTTAACAGAGTCTCGAGAAAGTTAGTGCCAAAGACGCCTTTTGAGATCTGGAAAGTGTGGAAGCCCCAGATTTGTACATATTCGTGTATGGGGCTGTCCTGCTGAGGTGTGCTTAGATAATCCTTATGAAAGTAAATTGCATGCTTATACTACTTGTTACTATTTAGTTGGATATCCTGACCACTCTAACTGCTACAGATTCTACTGTAAAGAAGGTCTTAGCTTTTCGGACTATTAGATAGCTTTTTAAACTATTATCTTGCCATAATATTTACCATCATTTTGCAAATCTGAAACACTAAGATCCATATGATCATCGAAATCAAATCGATACCAGATTATACCTTTCACAACGTAAATAGAAAAGAAGCTCATAGTGTTAGAAGAGCACGTCAAATGTTACGCCTCTACTAGTATCCATACCCTCATGAGACCGAACCAATGCTTTTGGTGTGCTAGCACCACTCTTGAGACCTCTCTCTCTCTCAATTGGTTGAGGAGGATGATGACACTAGGGTGTCTTTTTAGGCATATGAGTCTTACTCAAATCAAGTCATACTACACACACACATATATATATATATATAGTAAAACCCTAAGGCCCAAAAACCCAAAACCTATTAAAGCTCAATGAATGTTCAGTCTTTTAGTGTGCAACCCTGTAGGCTTATTTAATATTAGTAGTAGGCCTAAGCGTCGTTTAGGCCCATAAGTTATAAATGGTCTCTAGTAAGACATTATAACTACCTAATATTAAATAAGGTCGAAGTCCAACATTACCTAAATCACAACTGATAAATTACAACCCATTCTACAATTGGTTTGTAGGGAATACACTGACAGAAGAAGAGTATAAAATTGTGGAATCGTAAACAACTAACTTTCTGAAATATGATGTTTTTGATGATGATGGTCCTTTACACCCTTCAGATAATATCAGGGCAAATAATACATTTATTTCGTATTCGCCAATCATACAGTCAGGTCCAGTGGATTAAGGTCTTAGTACTGTGACAGTACAGGTATAGGAACCTATACCTATGTAAACAAATTTTCCTGAGGTACAAGAACTAGTGAAGTTGTGAAGATCCACTAGAGTGAGACGACCTGCTATTCAATCTAATTACATAGTCTATTTGGGAGAATAGGATTATGATGTTGGACATGTCACAGATCCAGTTACTTTTTCATAAGCTGTTTCTATGCATATTTGTGGTGGAAGCAATGAATGATGAGATGTAATTCATAAAACATAACAAGGTACAGGAGTTAGTTAATTTCCCTTTACATTGTAATCTCGATAGTTGTAGATGACTGTTTAAGACCAAAAAGGATATTCAGGGTAAAGTTTATGATATGGAGTTTTATCAAATGGATGCTAAAACTGCTTTCCTGACCACTTTTGTGATGAGGTCTAGATGGAGCAACCTGAAGGATTTCAGGATTAAGAAATGCTTGACAAGTTTATAGACTAAGAAAATCAATATATGATTTGAAACAAGCTTCTAGACAGTGGTACCTTAAGTTTGATGAGGTTGTGACCTCTTTTGGCTTCATGAACAATAAAGTTGAAAGATGCTTGTACTATAAGGTTAAACGGAGAAAGGTTATCTTTCTACTCTTGTAGGTGGATGATATCTTGCTTGCATCTAAAGACTTGACCAGATTGCATAAGCTTAAGCAACTTTTAGCCAAGAATTTTGATATAAAGGACCTTGGTGAAGCATCTTTTGTCCTAGGTATTCAGATCTTGACACTCATTAGACTTCTCACAGAGTTAATACATTGAGCAAGTGCTGTAAAAGTTTAATATGGCTGATTATAAACTTGTTGTAGCACCTATCTCTCATGGTGAGAGATAATCTTTGGCACAGTGTCCAAAAAAGGAGGTAGAGAGAGAGGCTATAAGAAATGTTCCATACTATAGTACGATTGATAGCCTAATGTATGCTCAAGTATACACTAGGCTGGACATTGAATTTGTTGATGGACTGCTGGGTCGATATCTGGCTAACCCAGGGATAAACCACTGGAATGCAGTCAAAGATACTTAAAAGGAACTAAAGATTATATTTTGACATTCATAGGGGACAACAATCTAAGCCTCGTCGGGTATACAGATTCGAATTTTGCTACGTGTCTAGATGATAGAAAATTCACTTCAGTTTACATTTTTATGTTAGCAGATGGTGTAGTGTCGTGGAAGAGTGTCAATCACACACTAAAGACTTCCTCGACGATGCATGTAGAGTTTGTGGCATGCTATGATGTTGCTTCACAAGTGGTTGATTTATGAGTTGTCTACGGTTGATTTAGTGGTTAAACTCATTTATCTGTATTGTGATAGTCTTTCTACTGTGTTGTTCAGTAACAACAATAAGAATATCATAAAGTCTAAGCATTTGGAGGTCAAGTATTTGACCATAAATGAGTTGACATAGAAATTTGACATTAAGGTGGAGCATTTGAGGACTGAGAAGATGCTTGTTGATCCTTTGACTAAAGGACTTCACCCATATGTTATGGGTGTATTGAAGTCCTTAGATACTGTTACTTAGAGATCACTGTGTTTCCTCTTTGTACATTTGTATGTTCTTCATATATTATGACAATATGTATTATTAATAAATATGATAATCATTTTGCTCTCAGTCTATACATATTGTTGTATATTGTCATGATACAGGTGAAAGTCTTAAGAATTGTGTCAATTTTAAGTATTTTAACAGGTCCTTGGGCATATATACAGAGTGACCTTTGACCTATGTCATTACGACACATACAGTTTGCGTGTAGAGTTTTCTCATTCATGTTAGTAAGGTATTAGATATACGTGATTGTATTGAATCTGTGTCATATATGACACATGTATTTGATATTTTCTAGTATCGAAAGCTTTATGGGAAGGAATGATGAACTTTCATTATCTTTGGATCAAATGGATTTTTAAAACTTGGTCGACCTATACAGTAATTTGCTTAACTTTTTTTACTAGTTTTTATCATTATTACAACTCCTATAATTAATTATTGTCTAAGGGAGAGAATGTTAAAAATTTTCCTTAAGGATGGAAAATAATTAATTACGATTTTAATGGATTTAATAAATTCATAATTAAGCGGATCAGATTTGATCTTGATAAAGATAATCAATTTTTCCATAAAGGATTTGAATTAATGGGCTAAAGTTCAGCGAAAAAATAGGTCCCCAATTAGTATGGACCAGACCTATATTGGGCTTGTAATGAGGAGGCCTTATATAAAAGCTATATATATATATATATAAGGTTAAGCTCTCGTTCAGGTGCTTAAGGAAATCGTGAACGTCTGGAAACTATGACCTGTTTAGTGGTTCACATGTTGAGAAAGCTACAGAAGGGCGTTAAACAAGAGGCAGTGAGCAACTCTCGTAAATGTTGTCATGGAAATAAGGTCATTTCATCTCAGAAAGCTCGTTTGAAGTGATAAAACTGAAATCAAATATTTTCTGCATTTTCTTCTTTTCTTCCCTTTCACGTTTGATCTTGGGTGCGTAACTAAGGCTCGTGTTATGCATTACACTTGGAACCAATCTTCACCATATACACAATCTCCCTGGATAATAACATCACCTGTGAACGAGAAGTTCACCAACTATGTGGATCTATTGTTTGTAAAGAAGGTCAGGTTTAATTTTTGGTTTCGTTTGGCTTAGATAGCAGGAACATATGTGCATGGAAGAATTTGAAAGAGTTTACGGGGTTTAATTCCGACAGTGGGTTAGTTAAAGCCATTGTTATACTTGGTAATAAGATTTTCACCAGATAGCCTTGTTTAAGCCTTGAAACTTGCTGTGTTGTAATTAGACCACTTGGCATGTGTAGCTTGTCAGGTTGATGTGTAAGGCATGAAAATCCATTGCAAAGGCTGGTTGTATCAAGCTATTCCACGTGCAGTTTAATGGTGATAAGAGCATCATCTCCATACGGTTCAGAAGCATGACTGTCGAACCTATTATGTTAAAAGTAAGGATGTGGTTTAACTGTAACCTATAGTGGATGTAGTCTTCTATTACGTATATGTTGGAGGAGAGATTTACGGTTGGATCACTAGCCGTTGGTTTGTGGAGTTGATGGAGATTATTAGGTCAGAGTTGGTTTTTGTGTCAAAGATAAGTGAATTAGCGTTGCACCGTATCTTGTAAGATTGATTGTCATAGTTTAGTCTATGCTTAGTGGGTATGAAATGGCACTGACTCCACGTTTGGGCCATTGATAAGCAGAGAAGACAAAGGTGGCAGACGACAGTAGGATCACTGATGTTAAGAGTGAAGGGAGCGGTTATATTAATTTGTTAGGGTAATAAAAATTTTAATTTATTAATTTTAAAATGTAGGACCCACCTATATAGTAAAATATTGTAAATATATGTCACGTCATCGCTGACTTGGAAAAAAACTAATAACACCAAATTGTAATAAATTTCTCGGTTAGTTTAAGGTTGTATATTGACGTTTGTTAAACGATAGGATTTAATTTGTACTATCGGAAATGTTGAGGGTTAAAATTGTCGAATGATGCAAACCTTGGGGTTAAAAAGGGCCCTTTTACCAAAATCATTTGTGACAATAACTTTTAGTAGTAACCCAAATGTTGTTGTCTCAAATTAGGCGAGGGTTTAGAGAGCATCTTGAGTTAACTTGCCCTAGCTGATCTACTTATATCCTTTTCAATCCCTAACTAGTTATTTTTGACAAGTTTATCTAGTTAGCTAGTGATGAAACTTTTGTTGTAGAACAGAAGTAGTTACTAAGCTAGTAATGAAAATTTTGTAGATAGATAGCAATTGAAATATTGTTATCGAAAGGAATTTAGTGTCTTTAATGGCTTATAAAGTATAATAGTAAAAGCGTATGTACATTTACAAGTACAATCATGCTAGTCATACTAAATTTTAAATTTTACAATGATATAAAAAATGAATAATGAAAAACAACTAAAATAAATGCTTAATTCAATTTCAATAACATCAAATTTAATTTTTTTCTCTAAACTCAACATCTCAATGAATTGCTTCATAATCTTTAATTGCACATCATCTTCATTTGGTCCATATATACTTCTTATTCTTTTAGCATCTTTCTTCAATGCAGATATTTCATTCTTTAATTTTTTTAATTACATAGATTGCTCTCTCAAGAAATTTCTTATCGTAACATTGAAAAAATTCATAATTACCAATGGGATATTGTGACATCCCAAAAATCTTTAACCTAGATTACTATCGCTCCATAATGTCCTCAAACAAGCATTTAGTCCATAATAAGAAAACACTTTTTCAACATTATTATAATTAGGGTTACTAGATGTTGAGAATTACATCTACAAAATTATAACAACAATCATTAATTAATAACCATAAACAAACAATTCCTTTACATTATGAAGTTTACATAGATGAGTTGAGTTAAACATAGGTCTTGCGGATTTAGGACACCGGAAAGTGCTACCAAAATAAGCATAATGGAAATGTTAGTTTTTAGTAAGGATCTATTCTACAAAATGTATAAAGCATATGTATCCATTCTACAAAATGGATAAAGCATATGTACAACTATAAACTATATTGGGACATTTATGAAGGAAGATCTTAGCTTTATATTTTGGAGTTGAAGACTACAAGACTAGGATAAATTCACCAATAAGTTGTTGCTTGAACAATATATTTCATATATTCCATAACAAAATCCCATCATGATAATACTTTGAGTTCATATATCACTTTACAAAATAAAAATCAAGTCATATTCATGTTTATAAAGTTTATCAATTGGCTTAGACTGTGAATGCTTTTCTTGTTAGCTCAAAAGATTATAAGTCCTAGTAAAGTGCCTAGGAAATACAATCAAGTGGAGTATAAAACATAATTGCAGGTAAAGGTTAGATAATGTATGAAAATCCCAAATCATAGTTATAAATTTACTAATTTGTAGTCATCCCTACATTAAAAACTAGCAGTAAAACATATAATCAAATCAACTTGAAATTGAGAAGAATGCATAGAAAAATGAAGGAGGATGATGGATGCATCTGCTTTGAACCAAAGGAATCCCTAGCTTACAAGATGAAAGATGATTAAGGAAGCCCTAAATGGTGGAGGACAACGTTTAGAGAAAGCAAATGATAATGATGGAGGAGACGGACTAGTTTGTTTTGAATCATAGAAGATGACATTAACTTCACCTATTTTCAATTTAATCAAGATTGTAACATTTGAGCTATCCCAAAACATTGTTGTCTTACTCAAAATTTGGCCAAAGGAGCATTTTAAATCCTAACGTTTACATCCAAATTTAAGTTGAATCCCAATGTTTTAGAGTATTCAAGTTGAACCTTAATGTTTACAAAATGTTTAAACCGGACCGTACTTGGACGGAAAACCTGACAAAGTTTAACTTCTCTTAGTTAAATGCCATGTGACATTTTTTTAGACATGGCTTTTTCTAGTTTTACATAGTATTGGAACCCAATTTCGTTGACATGGAATTTTTACATTAAATAAAACTGAGTCTTTTACATTAAAATAAAAGTGAGTCCCATAATTATATAAAATGCACTGTTTTTTCTTCTCCTTCAAGAATTTGTTGTTCATCTTCTTCTCCTGTTCAGCAAACTGCTTTAGCCCAAGTGAATGTGTAGTTGCCTTTATATTTATTGATAACAAATTTCTTGTCTTTAATTTTAATAAGGGAGAACGAATGTATTATGTTCGTATGTTCACTTTGTTAGACCTCATCGAACTCTCTTTTCTATTGTTTTGATAGGGGGAGTGTCAATTAGGTGTAGTCTCTATAGTTAAGTATTCACTGTGAAATGGCTCAGGTTTTCTTATTGTGTTATAAGTTTGGTCTCTATAACTTCCAATTCATTGTGGAATGGTTGGAGTTTTTCCTTTTGTGCTAAAAGTTGTTGGTCTCTATAACTTAGCATTCATTGTGGAAAAGCTCTTGTTATGCTAAAAGTTGCTTTCTTTCCCGAATAGGACAGAGGATGTGGTAGGGTGGTATTGGATGTTGATTGGCAAGCCTAGTTTCATTCATTTACATTTCATTTTTCTCAAAGAATGCTTTCTTTCAATCTTGCAGTTAAAGAGGTTCCAACTGACATGGAACCAAGATTTAGTTCATTTACAAGATCAAGTCAACGCTTGGATGGAAAACCTTTGACATATTAGCCTCCACCAGTTTCTTCA
Organism: Erythroxylum echinodendron; assembly: GCA_027575705.1. Lineage (NCBI taxonomy): Eukaryota > Viridiplantae > Streptophyta > Magnoliopsida > Malpighiales > Erythroxylaceae > Erythroxylum > Erythroxylum echinodendron. The sequence goes on along the minus strand of JANZXR010000006.1, from coordinate 18,787,095 downwards.
CCTAGGCTTAAAGACAAGCAACCTTCTATTACTAATAGGTAGCTATCAGTGGGATCAAGTTCACAAAGTAGTTCATGCCAATCTTAGGGAAAACTTATGTTTGGATCAAATGTAAGTTGTGCTCCTAAAGAAAGCCAAAAGGTGCCTTTTCTTCTACCATCCATCACTATGAATCAGATTCCTGATAACACAAAATGATGTTAATAAGACTTTTGATCTATCATTTTGCCTTTTTTTTTCTCTGGTGTGATTCCAATAAACTGTTTCTTTAATGGTGTAGGAACCTAAAAAGAAAGCTAAGCAAGAATCTGAAAAAAAAAAAGGAGGAGCCAAAATTCTAAGCCTCAAAGGAAAGAAGTACTCTTTAAGGGGTTGATTTTATTATTTGGCAATAGACACCATTAACTTTTCTATTGCCATCCTCATGATTTTCTTTCTAAATTAGCTAAAGGGTTTAATATTAGAAGATGAAGTGGGTTAGTAACATCTTCTCTTGAAAGCTCTTTCTAATAGTGCGGTACTATTTCATGTTATATAGATAAGATGACTATATGAAAAAAGATATGATACAAAGTTTTTCATATCAAAGGTGACCGAATTCTATCGATTAGATGAAAAGAATGATGGCATTGCATATATATGATTAAAATGTAGCATTTGGTAGAAAAATAAAAACTTTTAGTCGTATGTAGGAATTGCTTACTTGAACAGATCAAACTAACTCATGATTTAAGTGAAGATGTGAGAATTCCATCTTCTAATCTCTAAATGCCTCCATAGTTAGGAGAAACATGATCCTCAAACCAAAAAGTAGTATCAAAGGTTGTTTACATAAGTAGTCTTCATGAGGGAATAGCTTTAAGAGCATCTTTCACATAGGGATACTTGAACTAAAAACCCTGCTCCTTGACTCTAGTTGGATGCACCTTTTGTTCTTCCACAACTTGCACAAAGCTTTATAATGAGTTCTAAGTGACATGTTATAATGCAAGAATAAGAGTTGAAATAGATTTAGTTTAACTATTCTTATCACAAGGCAACATCTACAAGGGTTGCTTTAATATCAAAGTCAAGGACAAGCAGCCATAAGGGTCAGCCCATGACATTTCCTAAGTGGTTACACATCTCAGAGAGTTGAATAAGGTTTGGAGCAATTCCATTAATAACTCCTAATATTGTAGGTCATAACAACTGAAGTTAAATAGTTATAAACGCTCTCTGGGCGCTAAAGCAGTTTAATGGACAGGAGAAGAAGATGAACAGTGAATTCTTCAAAAAGAATAAGAAACAGTGATTTTTATATAACTATAGGAACCACTTCTATTTTAAAATAAAAATGACAAATCAGCAAGAGTGGGTCTTACTAATATTTAAACTTTAAAAAATTACGTCAAAAAAATGCCACGTGGTATTTAACTGACGGAGACTAAACTCTGTTAGGTTTTTCGTCTAAGTAAGGTTTGTTTTGAACGTTTTGTAAAAATTAGGGTTCAATTTGAATGCTCTGAAATGTTATTGTTTAACTTAAATTTTGGTGTAAATATTAGGGTCTTTTGGCCATGAAAATTTCCAATTCCTTGAATCTTTGTCCATGTAGGATAATATTGTGGCATGGGCCAATACAAAAAATAGAAAAATATGTTAAATGTTTTTCTGATGGAGGGTTAAAGAAAATAGATAGTCAGGGTTATTTTTATATTTTTACAAAATCATAGGATCGTTTTTGAATGAGTTGAAATGATAGGGTTTAATTTAAATTTTGATATAAACATTTGGGTCCTTATTGACCTTTTTGCCCATCTTGCATCAATCTTTAGTTCCATACTTTATAATCTGACTATCGTATCATTTCGTCTTCAACTCACTATCAAGTTGTCTCTAGAAATTTAAGTTTGTAAGCTACTAGATCAATAAATTGTAAAATTTTAAATGGTTTGAAAATAGAGAAAGTTTTTAGTTCTCCTTATACTACAAACTAAGATGACCATAAGGGTGTAACTTAAGATGAGCCCATTCATCAATTGCAACAAAAAAAAAAGATCATACTATTTTTGATTTGCCTATTGCTTTGTACAATTCCAAACATACGTATTATAAGATTTGATTAACTGAATAGTAGTCTCTATATTTTTTAAGTTTTGATCCACCATCAACATTTTAGAATCACTAGCCTAATAAGGAATATAAATTGGAGGAGTAAAATCCTACAGTGTCTCAAAAGGGGAGCAGTAAAGAGTGGTATGGAATATGATATTATACCACCATCTAGCCAAAGACAATAACTTATTAAATTGTTGACAACACCTACTTGCTATACAAAGTTTGATTAAACACCTCTAATTGACTTGTTTGAGAATGATAAACAGAGGAAAAAGCTAATAAAACACTGTGAATTTTAAAGAAATCTTGTGAAAAATTACTTTAAAAATGAGATCTTTTCCACTAATAATAATGATACGTATTATGTGCAATTTGTAAATAGGATTAATATATTTAGAAGCAATGTTAGCAGCTAAATATGGATGTAGCACAGGAATGAAATGATCAGATTTTGTAAATCGATCAATGAGTTTAAAGATGAATGTATAGCCATAATAGTTAGGCAAACCTTTTGTGAAATCCATGCTGATATCAATCTATGCTTGATGATAAATTGGAAATGGTTGAAGTTTCATGGTGTAGACAAAGTTCCATATTTATTCCTTTGGAAAATATCATACTGTAATATAAATTCCTAAATGTGAACCTACATCTTGTTTCCATGGAAATACAAATTCAGTCTCTTATAAATGATCAAATATCTTGAATGACCTCCTCTAGCTAAGTCATGCAACAAAGAGATGGTCTCCTCCCTCAATTACACTTCTACTTCCACCACTGTTCTACCTTTCCAATACTAACTCCTTGGTTCATGTATAAGCAAACTTTAATTCTTCTCATTGTTTCAATCTCTTAATAAATGAATGATAATAAGCTATTAGTCTCCTATCTCCTCTTAATCCCTACAACAATTAACTTTGAATTTGTAAAAATGACATGATATACAGCTATCCACTTTCAATCCTAGATAAACTATGAATTGTTATGTTATCCACACCTTTCTTTTGTTTGATTTTATGCATTGATTTTGCCTCATTTATTCTCTTTTTGGTCTATGGAGTCAATTATCACCTAAAAACTCATTTTAAAAAAATTAAGTACCAAAAATACTATAAAACTCTCAAACAACAAGAAAAACACACTAAATATGGGTAAAAAATATATTCAATTAATCTTTTATCAAATATCTCCACACTTAAGCTTTTGTTTGTCCTTAAATAAATCATAATCCAAATCATCAACTTTCAAACATTCATCCCTTATTATCCTCATCCTATCCATTCACAACCTGAATGATCATGTCATATCAATCAAATTAACATGCAATTATATTCATGTTATCCTAGATCCAGTCTTCATAGGTCGATATCAATAGTAATCACATAGATAATCTTTTTGAAATCAAAGGAACAAATTTTCACTTCGTCAATAAGGGTTCACTTAGTCCACTCAAAGTGTTTAGGTGAAAAGTGTATGAGCCTCAAATCAATACACAAGATGATTCTTAACTATAAGCGTGCAATAAAATCATATCTTGATCACTTATAAATAAATTAGAAACAAAAATCTAAAGGTCTTGTTACAAGGTTTTAATGAGGCTTAGGTAAAGGTATAATGGGGATAACAAAAGGGTAATATTGTCGAAGGAAATTTACAAAAACAAAATTACATGACACTTAGGGTCTTTTAGTTCTACTTTTATTTTTCTGTTGTAGTTTTTAATTTTTATTTTCTTTTTTAATTAAAAATAAAAACTTGTTTGGATTAGATTTCTAATATAAAAACTGAAAACAAAAACCTATTTGGTTGATATTTGTAATAAAAAACTTAAAAAAAAATGTTTAGTTTTATCATCATGTTTTCTATTTTTTAATTATCCTCTTATGTTAATTATTTTTAATTAATTAATTTTCATTATGGTTAGAAATAAAATATATGCATATTTATATAATTAAAGAAATTTGCACATCATTTGTCTATAATAAAATTCTATAAATTAAAAAATTACATTAAGTCATTATAATAAATAAAAGATGTCTATTATATTATAGTTCTTCAAAACATAACAGTATTATCATTTACAAAAAGAAATATAAATCAATTAGAACTAATATAATCATTCCACATTTGTTTAGCAATTTCATCTCGCTTCTAAGACATATTTCGAAGTTGTGCTGGAGTGATATTATACTCCACTTGAGAACTTGCATCTTCATTTTCACTTCCCTAATTTGTTCTTCATTTTCAACACAATTGTCAAATAATTCATTGCTTTGTCATATATTCTAATATAATTGTGTATAACACAATAAGCAATAATGATTTATTTTTATTTCTTCATATTATAACTCGACATATTTGAAAGTATAGGGAATCTTACTTCTAAAATGCCAAAACATCTTTCAATAATATTTTTTAATGAAGAATACGTGTAGTTAAACAATTCCTGTGGACTTGAAGTCTTTATCTTCCTCTATAATATCGCAAATGATATCTCTCACCTTGGTATGGTAAAAGAAATTCAGCCATATTAATATAGCCTGAATTAACCAAATATAACTTTTTTTTTTGAAAAGTTAACCAAATATAACTTACCTAACATATAAAGGACATAAAATTAACAAAAATATATTAAAAATTAATCATGATTACTATGTTTATTCAAAATAATATAATACCTTATACAGGTAGAGAAAGTTGATTGATTATATTTTTCAATGTTTCTAAAAGAAATCAAGAGTCATTTGTAGTACCTTCCCATCTAGCCATTATATATGTAAAACAGATGTCAAATGAGCAAAAACATATAATATTTTAGGTTGGATCAATTTTTTAACCCCTGTATAGTATTTGTTCATTGGTCAGAATATATGCATCAATATGTGTACCATCTATTACTCCTCTACATTTCTAAAAAATAAAATTATACAATTAAAATAATTATTAATTATACGAACCTAATTAAAATAGTAATTAAATATATGAATATATTTGAAAATATGGAAATAATTTTGAATTATATTGAATCTCTGAAGGTGTATTGGTAAAGGATGGTAGAGTATGACTCTTTTTGTAACACGATTAACTGCATAAAAAAATTTTTAAAAGTACTTTGAAATTGTCCAGGTCGAATATTAAAGGCGTTCAACATTGACTCTAGTTGTCTTACTATACCTTATAGTCGGAAAAACAATTGCTACTTGTTCCTTCACAATTAAATGACTTGTTGCCTTTATGCCACATAAGCTCTTCAACTCATCACAAAAGCTTAAGAAGGAAATCTTGCTCATTCTTCAATTTTTACAAATCCTTGTAGGATTCCTATTCAAAAGTTCCAATATCCAATCATGACCTGATAGAGCAGAAGTTCTACATGGTTGCTTTTGTAAATAAAAATATTCGTTCTCTCCCCCTATTAAAGAAATATTGATTACCTTCATTAGTTCATCATCAGAATCTGATTTGAAAATTGATAAAGAATCCATCTATCTATAATGCCAACATTAGACAATTAATAAAACATTCAGCTAAAAAGTTTAATTAAATATAGACAAAATATTCATAGAAAATAATCCAAATCACACTTAAAATTCTGTTAAACATTTATATAAAACACAAACTTAAAATGTTCAAACTATGGAATAGTGTTTAATATAAAAGTGCCAAATTAATAAGAATTCAGTATAAAATAACATGAAAATATAACTAAAGTGACATAATATAATCCAGCTTCCTTGTATCTACCATCTTCATAAAAATATCCCTATAAAGTGGAGAACCATGTAAAGCCTTCACAACTTTTCCAAATTAATTCCAATTCATCTAAGGAATTCAGACATTCCATCATTATGTTAAACTCTTGCATAATTGATAAAGCTCTAGATATATTCTTTGCAATGGACGATGTTTTACTGAGTTTTTTCTCAAGTAAATCGTTATTTCTTTTGATTTTTCACCAATTATAACAAAGACCTCTTCTACAATGTTAGAATTTGTCTTCTTTGCCTTCTTATTCTTAGGAGATTTCTTTCTCTTAGATGGAGAAGTTATAACTTGATCTCCTTTTTCATTAGACGAGCTATCTTCATCAGCAACAATTATATGTTCCTTTTTTATACTATTCAATGGAGATTTAGCTGATGATGTGCATGCATACTAGCTGTAGTAGTATCTCCAAACATACGACATAAGTCTGAAAACTTCTTACATTCTTTTTTCTTGAATTTGTGAGTCATTTTATGCACCTATAATGATGAAAAGGAAACATAAGAACAAATATTATCATTACAATAAAGTGACCTTTTGTCTTTTTAGCTATGATTTGAAAATTGTAGCTAAAGCTGGAAAATCATAGCCAAAGGAAATAAAACTGCTGTCATAAAATGGTTTCTGAGTTTTTAAAAACTATTGGTGACATTTAGCATAGGCTATGTTTTATATTCGTAGCTAACAAGAATTGCTGAGGTTTTTAACTGTGTACTTAGTTTTGTAGCTAAATGTTTTCATCTACAAAATTAAGTTAATTTTATAGCTGAAGACATTTAGCCACATTTTTAACTGTAAACTTATTTTCGTAGCTAAATGTTTTTATTTCGTAACTAAAACACACAAATTTCATATTATTATCTCGGAAAATAGATTTTGTAGTTAAAAACTTAAAAGACAATACAAAATGATGTCATTTTCTACATATTGATAACCTAATTAAGAAGCAATCCTTGTCCTCTATTGAATGTTCTTTGTCTTCATCTTTTTCTTCCAGCAGTTGCAGTGTGCTCGTCCAGTATGCTTGTCTAGTGTGTTCTTCAGTCTTCATCTCTCTTCTTTCTAGCATCGTCATGTTTCCTCCACCAATTGGCAACATTTGTTGTACCTATTCACACAAAGGTCCTTCTCCAGGTAATTGAATTTTTTAGTTTGTTCTTGGTTAATATAAGTTAGGGCTAAATTGAAATGAATTAAAGTTGAAGGCTTTCATACTCTCACCAACGAACGTCATTATGTGAGTACTATATAACTCAAAAAATTAGTGAGATCATATGAACGAATTTCCCAAAGTTGAATCATATGAACAAATTTCTCAAAGTTGAATCAAAAGGCTTGAAATTACATTGCTAGATTTACTTCTTATTAAAGTAAATCTACCTTTTTATTAACCCATTAAGGCCATATTTTACTTTGGCTCTTTCCCACAATTGCAAACACTCAAATATAAATGATTTCATTATTTTTGTGTCTCGTTGTTGTGTTCAATTAAATCTTAAAAAAATAAATTATTCAAGGGTTCTGCGTGGAGAGACAGGGATTATAAGGCAATTTGTGTCTCTCGTAGAGAAATTCTCTAAAGGAGACCATTACTTTTGTCCTCCATAAATCACATTGATTGTATGTTCCAAGAAAATTCCAATGGCACTATTGTAATCATTTTTACCTCTGTTTTAAAGATGTCTTTAAAATAGAGGTAAAAATGAATAAACCAAATGGTAACCACTTTTGTTAAAACCCCATAAAATTTATATATTTTGGATGGCAGTTATTGTCAAGTAGCCATATTGATATGAACTGATAAGTGATAACTTTCTATATAAAGATTGATAATTTAGCTCTCTCAAGCAATTGGAGCCATAATATTGTCTTTTCCCTTAACATTCTTAACAAGTTATTAGTTTAGTTATTTGAAGTTTCTTTTTCTTTATTGGTTAAGACTTCTAGATATGTTATGTTCAACTTTTTAAAGGATTAATTTTGAATCTATAAAACTTGCTAAGAAGTTAGTGATTAGAAAAAACTAAAATTTGGGTTGGGAGAAGACATAATCAAAGTTCCATATCCTACAAAAATAATTTTATCGTGTATAGCAAATAATGTGAAGAGTAAAGTTCATGGGAACTTCTAGGAGCATTTGTACCCCAGATATGTTTAATAATGATTTCTATACCCTTTAAGAACAATTTATGGACAATTAATTAGTAAGCTAGAATACTTGTTCAACTCTTCAATGATTCATGTTATGGAGTTGTCCCCTCCTAGGATATAACCCGATAAATAGATTATTGACATTAATAACACTTGATATTCTATTGCTTGAGTGAAAATATGAGAATCGAACCTAAAAAGTAGCCTCGAACTTCTTAAGACTATGTTGGTTGAACATAAGATTTTTAATAGAATGGAATGAAATGGTTTATAATAGAATCAAATGTAAATTGATGTAATATTAGAAAATTATTGTTTGGGAGGGATGAAAGGGTTTATAATATAATATAGTGAAATGTTATTTGAAAGAAGGGTTCATAATGTAATATAGTGAAATGTTGTTTATCATTTTACATTCCATTCTAAACTCTCAAATCGAAGATAACTTATTTTTACTGTTTAGGATGAAATGTGAAACCCATCCCTTCTATTATATTTTATTCCATTCTATTATAAACTCTCCACCAAAATCATGGAATAATATTTCATTTCATTTTATTTCATTCCATTCCATTAATAACTACCTAACCAAACATAGACTAAAACTTTAGTTTAAATGGGAATACTTTTTCCAACTTGCCTATAGTAATTATTTGATAAAAAATCAATCTAAATAAGGCCAAATTTTCACACATTTTAAGGCGGGTACCATGACGATATCAAATACCTTAACCTTTTCTTTTCATTCTCCGAGTTTGTTTGTTTTTCTTATCTACCTAATTTAGTTTTAATTTTCTTCTATATCTCGATGATGGAGATTATTGGGTTGACACGGCTTGCTGGCTTAGAGATTAATAGATTTCACAGCTTTTTCTGTTGTTTTTAGTCTTAATTTGTTTAGTTTGTCTTCTTGATTTGTCGGTTAATGATTGTGGTTATATCTATATGGTTCTAGTTATTCATCATTGGGAAAAAGTAAACAATTTTAGCACATAATTGTTGAAGTACACATATTAAATTATCTTTTTGAATAATCGGTTATAAAAGTTCAATATACAATACTCTACTGGGAGTAAGTTTTTGTTGATGGAAGAAAACTTCCAGCATTATGACAGGACTCCTAATAATTGTGGAATAAGTCGAACTATTTTAGTTAGAATGGGAATACCCAGCTCATTCATTGTTAGAGCAAGTTTTAATTGTTTTTGGCTCATTAAGTGGGGGGTTGATAGAAAGAAGTGATGTTCGGGTTTTGACGGCATCGGAGTGATGATGATTGATAGACCTTATATGTAAAAAAGAATCATTTGTATTAAAGTTACAATTTTTATATGGGGAAATGGTGCTTTTTCATTGGAAGTCATTGAGCATAAAGGAATGCTTTAGGGGGAAGTGATTACGGAAAGGACTAAGAAAACCTAATTCATCCTATCCCTAAATGTGGGATGTAGCAGTATAGCCGTCACGTAGTTGTTTTTGTATTTTTTTTTCATACCTTTGTGATATTTTTGTTTCTAGAGCAAGCTTAAGTTGACTTGTTAAAATACTTGATTATTTTTGTAAACTTCATTTCCTAAGACTCAACTCATGATTCCATTTTATAACTGCCTTCAATATTGCTTTCTTACATGGACATATTTGGATGATGCAAATATTTGGCATGAAGCTTAGATAAGATGGTTACCTCCCAATGAAATTCAAGCAATAGTATGTAACCACAGATTTTTTTCACATTATTGTCAAGCCTGTGCATTTTCCCAAAAGTAAGTACCTACTTCTATTACTCCTACCCTGAGTAAAATCTATGATCTAGACTCCTACAGGAGCACGTTGTAAGTGTTAAGAAATTAGGTCGAGATCTGATACCGACTATAGAGAAATAATTATTAAACTTTTTTGCAACCATTGATGTCTCAAAAATCAAGATCTCTTTAATTCTATAAAGATTAACACAAATCATAATAAAGCAGAAACATAATTCATACGTTATTTCGAAGCTTAATCTTTATCTTATTGTATTTCTCAAATCATTTCCGAAACTGATCCGTTTTAACTACCGTAGTCTCACAAATGTCCAGTCTTTAACAGTATCCACAGAATGAGATGAGAGAACTTTGTAACTATTACAGAGAAGACTAAGTAAGAAGTGCTAGATCCATAGAGTTTAAGCCTATTTATAATAAGCTTTGGACATTTTAGTAATTTAATTGAAATTAAATTCTAAGTCCAATTAAACTTTAATTATAATTACAAATAATTCTAAGTAAATACCAATTATGCCTAAATTAAATTCAATATCTCATATTGATTCTTATTTATTAAATATTTTATATTTAATCATAAAGTTTCTTAAACTTTACATTCAAGTCGAACTTAATTAAATTAACTTTATTCTCTTCAACTTGTTCTTTATGTGAGACCTATTAGATTCTCAAATACATTGGCAATAATTATAAATTCTAATTCTAATTCATAATTAGAATTAGATAAATTAAAAATCCTTTTAATTTATCTTTAATTCTCTACTTAAATAATTTATAATCATAGATCAAGATTGGCGTTTGGCAATGTGTCATGACCACCCAAATATTTAAGAATGTAAAAACCTTTCTATGCATGATTTTTTAGTATAATTCAATTCTTTCATTATATAATGTTTCAATTAAACATAGAGTATGGAATTAATGTCTACTCTATTTTGAGTCCAATCATATTAGTTCTCTGCTATCAACTATCGATTCAATTAATGACATTTGTTTAAACTATTTACAAAACGTCATTCCACTTTGGCTAAGGATTTTCTGAATCAATACTAATGGAGAACAATGAAACGTTCTCCCTAATTACTTTAAAGTGATAAATCTTATTTTGATCACGCAACTACCTCCATATAATTCATATTACATCAAATGACTACTGATTAAACGACCCATGATTAAATAGGTCATAAGTAGTATCAAAACATAACAATCCCTATACAAGATAACTTTGGTGACCTTAAGTCAAAGGATCACTTATATAATCATCACAATAAGAATTCCATAAACATACAAGTAAAGTTTCAAATGGATTCCTCATGTTGATTCTGTTCAGTGAACTTATTCTCTAACAAGTACCCATATGTTTGTTTATGTATCTCTATACCTTAGCTTATGAGATCGACTATTTCCTTCATAAGGAAAAATAAAATGTGGCAGTCTTTTTTTTAACGTTCTATTAATGTCTAATCTTAATAGAGCAATGACTAGGAACATTTAGGAATAATACATAAATGCAATATGAATTTCATAATTATAATCTTATTATAATTTCATTTGCAATGTACAATTATCGTACGGACTTTATCATATATATCTACATGTACAAGATAAAGAAAGACTTTAAATAATTTGTCACTAAACTACAACCAGAGTGATTGGCCGTAGGAAATAAACCAATAGTAAGTTTAGATTGATAGTTATTTCTTACATGAGTGAAGTTTTCATGTTTTCTTGTACCTTGACTTACATTGTTGCACAGATAAGGAGAATCTGTAACTCAAATTCATCTTCATTCATTTATTGCAAAAGCTACCATAGGCATGTGATTCTATGCTTGCTATTCTTCTAGTTCTATTTTTTCTACAGGATAAATTTCTAAAATCGATAACTTCCAACCCAACCATTTTCATATTTTTAATACTTTAATGCCATAGATTTACCTAAAAATTGGTTGTTGTAAGTAGTAATTGCTTTTTATTAAATAAGGAATGGATTGCTTCGTTTGATGATTTTTGATAAGGGGTACAAAGCTTCACCATATATGTTTATATTTGTACCATCTTTTGTCTGACTATGTCGTTTTATGATATTGGTTTGGTATAATGTACCAGGTGGCACAATCATGTTATTTGACCTTTAAAAGCTTATGAACTTCAATAAAGTTCAAAATGGATGGAATGATTGTTAAAGAAGCTCATGAACACCTAAAGTGGTTTTATATGGTTTCCTAATGAAATAAGTGACATTGATCTATACTTTTTTTGATTAATTGACATTTTTCTTTCGATATATTTAATTAGAACCAATTACTTATTGTTTTAATACTCACAATATTTTTATTTGATTTTAATAAAGCTTTTTGGATGATTAAAGGTTTATTGACATGGATAACAGTTAGTAGTCATTCGATTTACGCTCTAATATTTTTGTAATATGACCATTTATAATTTATAAACTGGTCTTTTTATTTGCTTTGTTTATAAGAATTTTTAAAGTTGTCATTAATATGAAGAATATTCTTTTTGTTGGCATAATTTAATGATATTTATATAATTTTACTTTTTATAAATAATGTTAAATATTTTAAATTAAAAATATTTTATACAATTTATTTGTATAATAAATTCATAATAAAAATATATTGATAATTACATACAAAACATATTGTTCAAAAAATGTAGCTAAAAATTGTTTGGCTATGTTTCTAAAAATGTAGCTAAAACTATTTGGCTACATTTATTAAAACGTAGCTAAAAATGTTTGGCTACTATTGTGAAAATTTAACTAATAGTATTTAGCTATGAAAAAAATGTAACAAAAAGCTATTGGCTATGACTTTTGAAAATGTCGCCTATAATTTTCAGTTACGGATCTTTAGCGTCGTTTTGTGTGACAAACCAGGAACATAGCTAAAAACTATATGCGATGTTCTTCAGACATTTAGCTATGTTTATTTTCGCAGTTAAAAATCAATTTTGATGTAATGTATATTATATGATTATTAATAAAAAAACATTTTTTTACCTTAAATAGGTTTTTCTAACATTCATTTGTAACATTAACTTCATCGATAAAAGAGTTGTAACCAATTCTTGTTTCTTTAAGTAAGTTCTTGAAAATTTTCAATCTAGCCCTTAATCTATTATACTTATTCTTCAATTGAACATCAATATAATCCTTACTAAAATATTTTTGAACACTTGCCTTGATATTTCCCAACCAGATTTGGAAAAGGTAGTAGTTACTCGATTTTTCTTCTTCACTTCTTCAACAATCAAGGAGATTAAATACATCTCTATGAGATCATTCCATACCCATATTTTTCATTTATTTCTACACAATCATTGGAGTGAGTGGTTTACTGCCATCTTTTTCTTCATATGACAGTTCAGTAGCTTGTAAATAAGTCATTAATTGCAAGATAATAAGAAGGAATTAATTAATCAAATTAAGAAAATGAAGTAAGTTAAATAATGTCTTTTTTGGTACAAACTATCAATAAAATATGAAATGATGAAATTTCTTGAATGGTAAATTGAATCCAACGGTTTGTCATGTAAGAAGGTGAACTGCTTGTCTTCTTATGCAATCACCCTTGTCCCCTCTTCTACTTCTTATTCTCGAATAGAGACTTCATTATATTGTTTAAGCTCTATGTCCTCTGTCATTTGTTCCTCATCCTTTTCTTGAATTACTACTTTACTTGTGAATTTGACCTTTGTTTCCTCATCACATTGAGGCATTAATAGGCTCTAATAATGCGTTGTATCTGGCTCAATGTCTTCGATCAGATAAAAACTCTTTTGGATGACTTATTGGCTCGCTTCACCATTGGCAAGATCTTCCATTAAAGATTCAGATGAAGCATAATTGTGCAATGCATCAGTATAAGAGTTGCTTCATTTTGAATCAACATTACGTTCATAAAGTGTATTATGAGACCAATTTCTCAAACAATATGGATTCTCCAACATATAATCTGGTGCCCGAAATTGAAAATTATAGTGGTTACCCCACAAATGTCACAACACAAGATGAATGTCAGTTGTGCTTCCGTGTCAATTAGAGGACTCCCGACGTTCCTTATTAACAATGCATTGGAATGTTGCTCAACTTGAACCTCCAAGTTATGAAGAGGAGAGGAGTGGTTTGTTATGGTTTATCAATTTTAGCTTGAATCCTCCTCTAACTCTCCGACTTATCAAACTTTTCTATTAACTTGGAGCTTATCTCATCTGTTATATTATTGAGTTTTGACTTAAAAGATTTTGACTCCAAGGATCCAAGCCTATCCTGTTGGAAACTTAGTGGATCTTGTGCTCTCATGTTGTTGCCTACATTGTTAATCCATGAATAATTCGGGTGGTACTGCCACCCAATATTATATATGTTATAGAAACTCCCATTCATTCTGTAATGCCTTCATTGGGTTGGAAGAAAAAAAACTGCAGATTACTCAGGTTGAGCTTGTTGTAATTTTTTATGTTTAAGTACCTACACTCACACAAGAAAATTATCAAATCTTTAAATTAAAGGAATTCAAATTTTTGTAATGCTAAAAGTTTTAACAAGTTTTACATAATAATAAAACTCTTAACACTGTAAGTATATAGATTGTGTCTTGTATTATCAAAAAGTATCCCACGAGGACTAGTAGACACCTCAATAACTTGGAAAGAGTGTTGTCTAATGTACTAAGAATTGATTTAAATTAAAATAAATAACTGAAATGAAAGCAAATAATAAAATGAAACAAGTAAATAATTTGATAATTAATTTCAAAATTACTTTCACAATTAAGATCTGTTTTGTTCATTAATCTGATAATTGTAGGTTTATTAAGTTACCAAATCTCGTTGTGCACTTTAACACATATAACTTGATTCACTCTCTCAATTAATTATTAAGTATAAACGTCACAAGTATCATAAACATTCATCAATACATTGAATTCAACAAGAAATAACAAAACAATTTGAGAATAATCCCTAATAGAGATCTAGAAACCTAAAATCATATTAAACATCATAGTAATTCAAATATATATTTAAGACAGTGAAAGAATTAAAGGGAAAGAAAGAAAACCTAGTTTGTGTCTTAATACGGAAATCTTGAATTCTATTAAACTCTTCTTGATATCTCTTCTTTGATTTGTTTTGTTGTAGTGGTTGCTGCCTCTTTTTGGCATTCTTCTTGTTCTTTTATAGTGCTTAAGGGTTCTAGGATTGTGTCCAAGATTTCCTCACTTTGTTCGGTCACAAAAATAGACCTAAAAACTCAAAACTAAAAAAATCTTGCACCTAGAAACACCCCCTAACACGATGATGCATGGTGGCATAATTGTTCCTCACGTTATTGATTCCTCTCTGGCACGATCATGCCTCACATTAATCTTTGCCATATATAATCATGCATGGTGCATGATCATACCAGCCTGCATGCTTCCAACATCTTCTCCATTCTTTTATTTCATGTTTCCAAACACGTCAAAGAACTTTTTAAATGTAAAATTAATAAAAACACCTATAATACATACAAGCACTAACAATAACACAATTCTAAGCCCATATTCATGATAATCATCTAAAAAATACTTACAAACACACTTAAACACCTAGAAGAAAAAAGTGTAATATGCACATATTAGTGATCCTTGTCTCGATGATTGTTATGCCATATTGGGGTGATCCCCATGTGCTCCCAAAGTTGCCTAGTCATCTAGAAACCTGATTAGTTGATAAATATCTCTTGTTGGTCCCCACCTCCTAATATGGTGTAGTTATGTATAGTACAGATAAGTATGGGTCGATTCCACAAGGATGATAAATATTAGTAGTTACCATTGTCCTATTATTTAGTCTACGAATTTGGTTTTGATTTTTAATTAAATAAAGTAAAACTCAAGCAAATAAAATAAAATAGGCAGCAAGAATAAATAGAGAAACAAAGAATTACTTACAAAATTGTTGATATCGAGAATTAGTATCTAGGTTTCGAATCCCTCTAAAATCCCTTAAGTAGTTGATATTTTATTACGCAATTGTTTTATTGATTATTAGACCGTAGAAATTTCTAAGGTATGCTAATAGCTCTCTCAAGTCTAATAACAACTAATCCTAAGGTTCTTAACATAATTACTCACGTTGAAGTTTATAGGATTGCTTTACTGAATTGTGAATTATGCTATTAGGTTTGATTCTAATTAAGAGGATTTATATCATCTTATCTTTAGGGTCGTAACAAACTCTTTTCAATCATCATAGACCTATTCATACTAGAATTTCTTAATCTCTATATTATGAAATCAGATTATGATATAATATTTTGGATATATTAGAACATATATTAAACATGTAATCGAATTGCAATAAATCAATTAAAATAATTACAGTAAATAAAAGTATTAAAACATGTTAAAGCATAAACATATGGTTCATTTAACCTATACAGTAAAGAAATTTAGTTACACATGATAGAACCCAAATTCAAACAATAATAGCAATAAAATTGAATAGAAAATAATGAGTTCATAATTCTAAATCTCCCTTTTTATCTCCTATCAAATGTTCTTTGCAAGGTGAAGGTTGATCTTGTATTCTCTTTGATCTTTCATTAATTCCTTATGTTTTCTACTTTTCTAGATCAAAATTGCCACTTGAGTTGCCTCTCAAAGTCTCTGAACATCTATACACTGCTGCCTCCTCATTTTGCCTCCAAACACTTCTTTTTATAGTTTTAAGATTCTAGGTAATGCACAGTTTAATACACGACCATGTACTAAATTGTGTAATTTTTTATAACTCAATCAATACATCATACAACAAATTTTCACAACCATGAAATATGTGGGAGAGAAATTGGGGGTTTCTAAAATCAAGCAACAAACCCAAATTTCTAGATACGTCAGAGAAAATAGGGCATTCAATTTTTGTTTTCTAGTACCAAATTAAGCATGCAATATAATTCCATAATCATGAAGAATAGGAGGCTTAATTCTAGGTTTCAAAATAAGAACACAAGGAAAGCATTATATGATTAAAGAGGCATGACTTGTATACTTGTTTTAAAATTTTAAACACAATAAATCAATTTTAGAAGCTAAGAACATGTAAGGAGGCTACAAATTTAATTTTCTAAATAATGCAAAATAAAGGCTGATTAGTTTTCATTTTGAAAAAATTAAAACAAAATTTAATACATTAAAATAATTTTGAAGCCTTATTCTTTATCAAATCATTAACAATCAAACAATTTTAATCAAATTATATAATTAAAATCTGACTTTGATACCACTATTAGGAAATTGGGGTAGAATTTAATTCTGCATGTAGTGAAATAATTACAAAGCTTTTTTATTTGATTCTGAAAGGTAAGATCACTTAAATTCTATAAAATAATTAACACATAAATCATAATAAATCATGAATTATAATTTGTAACTTATTCCGAAGATTTATCCTTTTTCTTCTTATTTTCCTCGAATTGTTTTCAACCATTATAGTCGCAAAAGTACTTATATAATAAGTAGAGAGAACTCTGCAATTGTTGCAGAGAGGATCATGCAAGAAGTGCTAACTCCCTTAAAGCTTAACCCTTTTTACAATAAGTTTTGGATATTTTAGTAATTTAGCTAAAATTAACTATAATTTCAATTAAAATCTAATTATAATTCTAATTCAATACTAATTATGTCCAAATAAGATCCAATATCTTATATTGATCTTATTTATTAAATATCTCATATTTAGTTATAATATTTCTCAAACTTTACAATCAAATCTAACTTAAGTAAAATACTTTTTTCTCTTCAACTCATTCTTTATATATGACCCATTAGGTTCTTAAATATATTGGACCTAAATCATAATTAGGATTAGTAAGTTAAACTCCTTTAATTCTCTAATTAAGCAATTGATATTCACATATCAAGACTGGCATAGCAACGTATCAAGATCACTAAAATATTTAGAAATGTTAAAGTGATTTTGACTAACCTTTTGTGCATGTTTTTTAATAATTTAATCATTTTACCATACAATTTTTGATTAGATACAAAGCACGAAATTAATGTCTACTGTATTTAAATCCAATCTTATTAGTTCTCTAGAATTAGCAATTGGTTCAATTAATGATATTAAAAAATTATTTTCAAAGCATTGTTTCACCTTGGTTAAGGATTTGTTGATTCAATTATAAATGAGAAAATGGAATACCCTCTTTAATTACTTTAGAGTGATGAATCTTATATTGACACTCAACTACTTCCATATAGTTCATGCCCTATTCAATAACTACCAGTTGAGTTACCTTTGACTAGAATAGGTCATAAGTAGTATCAAAAGATAATAATCTCTATATGAGATAACTTTGGATGTCTCAAGTTAAAGAATCACTTATACAATCGTTATAATGAAAAATTTGATAGGCATGTAAGTAATAAACCAAATAGAATTCTCATATAGGATCAGTTTAATAAATTTGTTCTCTAACAACACCTATACATTTGTTTTAGTATCTTTATACTTTAGTCTATAAGATCGACTACTTCTTTCATAAGGAAGAAACATAACATGTGATAGTCCTTATGTGCTTTATTGCTGTCATATCTTAATAAAACAACTACTAGGAACAATTTGGAGATTATACATAAATGTAATATAAATCTCACAATTATAATCTTATCATAAATTCAATTACAATGTCTATTGATCTTGTAGACTTTATCATGTACATAAGAATATCTATAAGATAAAGAATGTTTTTAAATTATTTTGTCACTAAACTACAACTAGCTGATTGGCTATAGGGGTATAAACCAACAAATTAGGCTTTGGACAGGTCTGAGTTAGGAGGGTTGGTTCAAAAATCGATTCGAACAATTTGAATGCCTTCGCTAAAATGATATAATTTTAGTGTAATTGTACAAAATGATATTATTTTAGTGTATAAATTTAAGTAAGATTAAATCGATGTAGGTTTGAAAAACTACTCAAAAAATATCATTTTGAATAATTCGATCCATTGGCATTCATAATAATTTATAAATGTTATCTTTATTATAATAAGTATAATTTATGAAGTAATTCAAGGGCTTCTTCAACAATTTAAAATATTATCATGAAGTTATTAATAATTGAAATAAATAAAATGTTAACATTAAAGAAAAAATTTCATTTATTTATGAATAAAAATAAATTAAATATTAATATATATTTTTGGTATTAAAAACTTTTATATTTTTTATGAATAAAATAAAAATAATATATTAAAATAATAAAGTAAATGTATTATAATAAATGATGACGATTGCTAAGGTAAAATTTTGGAACTTTACTTAATTTTGCAATATTAGCTAGAACTTTAAAAAGTGACGTTAAAATGATCTAATTTTTAATTTGTTACAAAAATAGTCCGACACTTAAATTTTTGTTAATATGTTTGACGTAGCGTGTCATCTCATATTAAATTTTTTGTCACGTAGTTGCCGCATGTTTTATTTTTCCACATAACTATTTTATTATTTAATGCTATGTGTTTTATTTTTTACGTAACAATTTTATTATTTAATGTTGGATCCCACTTTTAGGATTTTTATATTTTATTTTATTTTAATTATTTTATTAGATTATCAAGTATGGAAAATA
>JANZXR010000006.1:18745167-18763092 GCA_027575705.1 Erythroxylum echinodendron | reverse complement strand
CCGTCGGTAAGTTTACCGACTGTATTAGAAACATTCCGATGCTAAATTTACATACGGGTAAGCCACCGGTCGGTAAAGTTAGCAACGGAATAAATCGGACGGTCGGTAACTTTTCCATTAATTGTACCGACGGTTTATCTTTTCGGTCGATAATTTTATCGACGGTACGCAAACTGTCCGTCGGCAAATTTAGCTACGGCCGAATCTCCGACGTTTTTGACCGTCGGTTTATTCCGTCAGTAATTTGGTATACCGACGGTATATTTGTCTATTCCGTCGGTAATGTCCGTCTGTAATTCAATATTTTCTTGTAGTGAATATCAGTCAAGCCAATGTAGATATCTCCAAGTTATCTACACTTCTTCGACAACATACACCATGGCCTCCAGATACTTTTTCACATTATAAGTATCCCTCTTCTCTTCAGAAAAATCACAAAAATATTTTCATTACTTCTTTTGCTTCTACTTGATTTTGTAGAATGGCTAGCAATTCTCTCTTTGCTTTTACAAAGAAATATTTTCCTCCTATTACCAGAAGACCTAGGAATGTAAAACAAGTAGCTTCTCTTTGCTGAATGAGTTTGTTTTATTATTTGCATCGTTCTCTTGTTGAACATAATCTTATTGGTAGTCTTATTATGTTCAACCTTAAGGCACCATACCTTTGTGTGTTAACTCCTTCTAAGCCCTTCACAGAAAACACATTATGGTATTTATGGGCATTATCTTCTTTATATGCCTGTGCCATTTCTTTTTCTCCTCTTGATCTTTATCAGAATCTCTGTGACATCAACAATGGAAGTTCTCTGTTATGGACTTTTCTTGAATGGTTTCAACCTTTAGATCAGTGGAAACAATAGTGTAGTATTATCATTTCTCAGCATCGTCTCAGAACTTCTTCAGAAAGACGACAATCTTCTCGTTGTTTCTTCATTATCCATTGTCCATATTATGAACAAGCAACGGGTGAACTTTATATAGAGCCACGTGTGCAACATTATCACACATCTCTTTATTGGCCAAGACGTCATAATAGTGTTTTATTAGCTCTTCGAGATTTTCTCAAAGAGATTAATCATTTTCCTGACACACCAGTATTAACTACTTCTATTGGATCATACCCTAGAGAATTCATGCCTGGTGAACCTGATGCATCGGAAGTTGATATGCCTGGTTCCAATAGTCCTCAGTAGGACACAGAAGATACAGTCTCTAATATTGCAGGTCCTTCACAACCAGACAACTTTGTCTTCCAGGATGCTCAAGATCCGAATGACTGTTTTCATAACCTTAGTGAAGCTGAGTTAGATCAATTCCTGCATCAACTCCATCAGTGTGAGCTCAGGTCTAAACGACATAAAACATATAGCTCAAGTGATCCAGATTCTCCTTCAAATATGCAATCATGGCATGAAGCAATTCGTAACAAATAACCTTGTCGATGGCTTTGGATCCTCTTCCCATCAGGAGACACAACTTTTGAGGGGCTTTGTCTTTAAAGCTACAGAGATATTGAAGGCTTCTTTGTGGACCCCACAACTACTGTTCCAAGATTCCTTTTTTGTTGTGGCAACTATGTGCTTTAAGACATTTGTACAAAGTAGATGCTTTTGTACTATTCACTTTAGAACTTTGTGTAAAAGTAGTTTACTTTGTCAAAGTTAGGTGAATTATTAGCTTTACTTTTGTAAAGTAGATTCCTTAGAGATAAGATTAGGTTTGCTTTTGTTAAAGCTTTCATCATTATATCTCTAGGATAGTTTACATTTCTATCCCTCGCTTTGCCTATATAAGCAAGGTTTGTGTTTCATTGTAAGCAGAGAAGTTTTAAACAAGTGTTTGTATATCTTATTGGAAAATGAAGAGTTCTTTCTTCAATCTCTTCAACATAACTTCCATAACCTGAAATCATCTTCCCTTCTAGAGTTCAAAGATTGCAGAGATGAGTATGCTCTACACTTGCCTTGTATAAGGATCCTGTGTATCAGAAAATCTATGACAGTCTGGAGGACTGTTGCTTCTAATTCTGTTGCCTTGTTGTTTGTCAGAAGCATTAACGGGGAATGACGAGTAAGAGTGTGTGAGTGAAGTAGGGTTCCTAAGAGGAGAGAGCAGTAAGTCTCATGTAAGCCGAGGGAAAGGCGTTGAGGGGTGTAAGTCTCCGATAACTGAAACAGCTACGTAGTGATGTACACTTCCAATCCAACTTTGATTAGTCGATGTCGCCAACCACTGTGGCGATTTAAAATTAGAGTTAGCCGAGAGAGTTAACCAAAAAAAGGTCATAATTTCTCTGTATCTGCCTATAAAGGACTATAGGTAAGACTGAGTGGTATCAGCATTATTAACTGCTGCAAAGGTCGTTCTTTCATTCACCATAAGAGTTCCTTTTTTGTTTTATCTTATTTAGTTAAAATTGACCCTTTTTCTGCGATGTAAACATATAATCCTTCTGCGGATTCTGTTCTTGTTGGGAATGCCGAAGAAACAACCCCAAAGAAGAGATTGATGGAGACAGAAAAATGATAGCAAGAGCACGAATGTTGTTGAGAAGAAGAAGATGAAGAAACGAAAGCACGCAGAAGAAAGAGAAGCTGAAATGCTAAGCAAGAAAGAAAATTTGAATGAAAGGAAAAAGAAAAAGGCTATAAGGGAAGGGGCCTCCTCTCCTCCTCTCATCTTCTGCCATAATTTTATAGTCATACTTGGATTTCTTCTTTATTTCTCTTAGTTTGTCGTTTGTATCATTTGCATACGAGTTGTTTGCTTCTTTCCAATTTGCGAGCTGTTATTGTTAAGGCAAAAGTTAGACGATGCAGCTTTCTAAGATTGTTGAATTGATTGCACACTGATTATGTAACAGGATTACAGTGATGTACTCTTATATGCAATCGATACCCTGTAATTCAAATTCATCTATCCTAGTTAATGTGTTATTAATAGGATGTTCCGGGAGTTTTATCCACAAAGTTATAATTGTGGGTAAATCACGACACAAAACTGAAGCAGATCCAAGTGTTTGGCTATTAGCTAGCACACGAGTTTTACCATATTCCCCTGCCAACATTAAAAAACAAATTAGTAGGGAGATGGGTGTGAAAAGACTCAAAAGAAATGCCTTTGTGCAGGGGGAAAATATAAATGTGAAGCATAGAGCATGAGCCAAGCCAACAAGCTCGAACATAAATTGCCTGTGTAAGGTTGATGTCGAAGAGCTTGCATTGTATAGGCATCTCCACCTTATAGAAGGTATCCTTTAGAACATAATCAGTATAAAGTCCATATGTGAATTTCAAGAGACCTTCTATGTGCTGTGTTCCAGGTTCACAGACCACAAAGAACTCTATCCCTGGGGAAGAGAAAATAAATTCCAAAAAATGATATTATTGCAATAAAGTTAACAATTGCAAGCCATATCTATACTTCAGAAGAAACAACTGTCTAACATTATAATAGAATTGACCGAGTGCTTTTGCAGAATAAATTCTTGCTTGTTCGGTATTTGATATAGCTGGAATAAAAGACCATGCTGATCGGATACTAAAGAACTTAGCAGAGTGGTCTAAAATTGTAAGATTGGAATTTTCTATTTGATGAGTGACGTGAGCTTTTGCTTCTTATTACATGCCTTCATGTTTAGTGGGCTTATGATATGGTTCCATTTAGGATTATTTTGTTATTATTAAAAAAACTCTTAAAACGCCTGGAACGTACGTTTTATCACTTCTATATATCATATTTATGATAAGGACCTTTCATTTGGTTCATTGTTGATTTTTGGTAGAGAAAAGAAAAAGAGAGTATGAATTGTTGTAACGAGTCGGAGAGGAATACAAGTGACCGAACTTAGCAGAGTTGCATCCTATCCAGGCGTATAGCTGATCAAACCAAAAATGCCCACTCAATTTCCATTGCCAAACAATTAAACCCTAAAACCCAACTTCGTCAGTTGTGATTAACCGACTATTAACAGCAATAGAACGCTATTAGCTACCCGGATAAGTTAAGCGTTGCATATAGGGTTTTAGTTGGATAAACCCTAGGTAACAGCCTCTTTACACTTAATTATTTAGAAGCGAATGATAGGGTGATTTCGCAACTTAGTCGCCGCCGACGACACGACAATGGGAATACCTTCATTCTTCAAGTATTTGACTCAAAAGTACCAAAACATAACAATAGATGTGAAGGAACAACCTCCTCAGGTGGTTGACGGTGTTTCAGTACCAATTGACACCTCCCTTCCAAACCCCAATGGAGTCGAGTTCGACAACCTCTATCTCGACATGAATGGCATCATTCATCCCTGTTTCCACCCTCCTCAAGGACTCGTAATTGACTACCTACCTACCTGTGTTCTGTTCTGTCCTGTCCCGTTCTTTCTCAAGTATTTAGTTTTCTTATGCTTTATGTAACAGCCTGCTCCAACTACATACGATGAAGTTTTCGAAGCAGTTTTTAAATACATAGATAGGATCTTCTCCGTTGTTAGGCCTCGCAAACTTATATTCATGGCACTTGGTAATTACTGTTGTTTTGCAATAGCTTCTTTCTTTTTGTTTTTTTTTTGCGCTTTATATGAGTTAGTTTTTGTTCTCATTGTGTCTTTATCACATATGATTTGACTATATGCAGATGGTGTTGCCCCACGAGCTAAGATGAATCAACAGCGATCAAGGCGTTTCAGGGCTGCTCATGAAGTGAGTCTTACATCTGTCATAAGACGTGGAAAGTGTTGCCATGGGCGATCACAAAATTTGGATTTTTTTTCTTTTGCAATGCTCTTGTCAGGATTCATGAAAAAATTTGTTCTGATTACTTCCAGGCCTTGCTGGAGAAGGAACCAAACAAGCTAGATTCAAATGTGATCACACCTGGGACTGAGTTTATGGATTTATTATCATCAGCTCTTCGATACTACATACGCTTGAGGATGAATGGGGTTGTGGGTTGGAAAGGGATAAAGGTAGCTTTGATATTGTGAAGGGAGAACTAGCTTGTGCTCCATCTCTCTCTACTTCCCTCCCTCTCACCATCTATACACAAATACAAAAGAAAAATCACTGTCTTCAGATTTGTGCACATGGACTTTTTTCGTATAACATTTCTTGTGAATGAATGTGGGTTCTTAGGTCATTCTTTCTGATGCCAACGTACCTGGTGAGGGGGAGCATAAGGTAATGTCTTACATCCGCTTGCAGAGAAATCTACCAGGCTTTGATCCTAATACACACCATTGCTTGTATGGATTGGTAAATGACTTGCTCTCTGTGTTCTTGGTTGAGTTTCAACTTTGACATGGCCAATTTTACGTCTTCTTTTGTGCTATTTAGGATGCAGATTTGATCCTGCTTGGATTAGCTACTCATGAAATTCACTTCACAATTTTGAGAGAGGTATGTGTATGGAACTCATGAAAAGATTTTCATTCCAAACTTGTTTCTCATGTTAGATGATGACCAGAATGTAAGGGGGATGGTCCACATTTAACTCCTAATTTTGCTGATATAGGTTATCCGCAAAGACAAATCAAAAAAAGGTTCTTTGAAAACACGGCAGAAACGCATCTACTGGCAGAAAAAAAGTGGGAAGTTTCGAGATATCAAAAATGTTGAGGACTACATCATGGGGCTGAGATTTAAGGTTATGACTTTCATTGTTCATCGTATGTAATTGGTACAACATCAACACATGACTATGTGCATTATCTCTGTGATTGACTGAAGCGTGTACGTATTTACCAAAAACAAAGAACAGATGTAATAGAGCAGATCAATATTAGACATTTTTTTTTGTTAAGATATGATATCTTTTCTAAAAAACCTAACTGTAGAAGTCACTTGAAAATTATTGCATCATAATAATTGATGATATTATCATCCACATGGGAAATTCATCTATAGGTCTGTGCAGTAGCTATATACTGACATAAAGATAAAGATTTGGGCACGTGGCTTAACCATAAAAACCAAGTAATTTATGATGTTAAGCAATCAACTTGATGTGATTAAACTTCCTTATGGTTTAAGCATATAAAATTTTTGGAGAAGTTAGTAGTGTTGGTTGTCAGCATTTGATGAATACTATATGAAGTTCATGATCCTTGTGCTTCTGTAACTTCTATTTCAAATTTCTATTTATAGGAAATTTCAGCATTCTGACTTAATTTCAAATAGGAAAGGAGACTAGTTAACTGTTTTGCTTATTGTGTGCAACATAAGATTGATGGAGATGATTCTGGAAACATACAATCAATGGTCTTGCTGTTGTGTGATTGAATTTAAGAATCTTTACTTCCTTGCACACCTCATCCAATCCTTTTTCTTGGCCTCATCATCTACATTATATTCTGGTTTAACACTGCCAACTTTGATGGCATATTTGGTTGCAGTTTCTCAGCATTAAAGTTTTGCGCAAGTATTTAGCACATGAGATGCGGATCTCATCAGCTAAGTTGAAGGCAGACCCAGAGCGTTTAATTGATGATTTCGTCTTCATGTGTTTGTTCATTGGGAATGATTTTCTTCCCAACTTACCATCACTGGCAATAACTGAGGTTGGGAAACAAAAGCTGCCTTTTGTGTGTCTATGTGCGTTTCTTAGAGAAATATATACTGATTTTGTTTCTTAGATGCAAATTAATCATATTTTTGTGGAAGAAAAATTTTTCTGATTGGAAATTAATGAGAAAAATGAAGTGATAGCCCTTGATCATTATGTCTCTACTGAACAGAAACCTATATAACCTACCATGAAACTACTTTAGTTGTTTCATACTGTTGCCAATTGCATTTCCCAAGTAAAGCACTGTACGTTGTGCTTATCACTTGCATGGTGTTTCCCTCCCCCCTAAATCTGTCTCTTCATTCAATTGCTAATAATGTTGACTTTGATAGGGAGCCATTACTTTGCTAATGAAGGTTTACAAAAAGGAATTTGTTCGGATGGGTGGTTACTTAACCAATTCTTTTGAGGTGCGTAGCTCAACACTTATGTGTAAAGCTAACTTGCTTGAATATTTCTACTGAAAATCTTGTTTTTATCATATTGTATTCGTTAACTATTTGCTTTATTTGTTTGTTAGTTTTTGTTGGCACATCTATGCTATATGGTATTTGATGTTTGCTGACATTTTTTGTCTAAGTATTAGCTTATTAGCTTGGTTGATTGGTCATTAAGTTGATAATCAATTCATTATATGATATCATGTTTCCTTTTCTTTTTTGGTCTTTGATCAGGAGGTATCTCCAAATATTCAATCCATTTTGGACGATCCATGTGTTTCCTTCAATATTCTCTTTATTCATTTGATTATTTTTTATATGAGAAGTATGTAAGAGCTGGATGTAAATTAAAAACAGAACAGGGGATATTGAAAAGCCATACCGATATAGCTAATAAAACATTTTTTTTTTTTTTTTACACATGGATCATGTAATAAGTGTTCTACAGGACAAGATTATTGACATCTAATCTTCTAAGTGATTTCAGTTGTTCAAGAAAGTAATAACCTCATGCTAGCAGATTTCAACTTGAAGTCCCCCTTTTCTGTTTCGCATAAAAATAATTAACAGGGATGTTTTCTCATAATGTTATTTAATGTGGGAAGTAACTCCAACAAAAGGTCATATTAGACCATCAAAGAATGTGTTTTCTGTGTTAAAGGGGAGACAATGACATTGTTTCAATTAGTGGAGATGATGTTGTTGATGGATTGAGATGGGCTTTTGTTGGACAAATAGACTGGTGTTTGGGGAAACAACACTGTTGGAATGCTCAATGATCAATAATTTTTATGGAAGATTGACCGAAAGGGTTTTCATTACAAAATTAATTTTAGACTACATAACCCTTCTCTAAAATGGATCAAACCACAGTAATGTGCAGCCTGATTTTCCCAATATTAGACTATCCTTAATTGTACAATGATTTTGTTCTTTCAACCACATCCATTATGGTAGCACATGATCTGTATTCCTTTTTGCTAGGCTTTGTAGCCTATTATTACTATAATAATTCATTTATGAGTGCGAGGGTGTGTTAATCAGCCTTTTATTACAATAATGATTCATGGTTGAAGGATGTTTTAAGGAAGCTTCCAACTACATTGAGGGCGTCCTTAATGTGACCAAACTTATCGTGGACATTGCTTAAATTACACCTTTGTAATTGCTTATCAAAATCTTAAGTGATAAAGACGTTCATGTTGTTTTTCTCTTTTAAAAGCAGTTTTGGATGATTATATTCCAGGTCCTTGGCATCTTAGATTATACATAGATCCATTATTTTTTTCTCAAATGAAAATGCATCTTGTAACTATACAATTGATGATATTAAACTGGACCATTGTTGTCAAGTGTCTGCCAGTCGTGTGGCTATGTTAATCTAGTTTACATTCCACACAGCATCGTCTACATGATTTTTTATTTTGAGGCATCACTGAAATTGTTTCTTTATCAACTTGTTAGTGCCTTTCTTTTTCGGCTTTTCTTTGTAGATAAACTTGACGAGGGTGCAGCACTTTCTACAAGCTGTGGGATCTCATGAATCTTCTATCTTGAGAAAGCGTATAGAGGTTCCTATTTGCTTCTCAATAACTTGTTGACATATCTATAATCAGACTTAGCTCTGAATTTTTACTTTTTTTATTTAGTTTCTCGATCATAAAAGTCACTTTCAATCTATGATATATGCACATCCATTCGTCCACTTCATCATTTACCAGTTGTTTAATTTTGCCCCATTTTTTTCCTTATTGAGCATCCCATTGTTCATTATTTCTGTACCACAGATCTTCATTACCCATTTTTTATGGAATATGCATGGGTTAGTAATCTGGAAACCATGTAACCAGCACTGACATAAATTTTGATGTATTATCTTGAAGACTAATTTCTGCTGTTGGCAGAGGCGAAAGAAGAGACACAGAAAGATCCGATTTACTTCAGCAAAAAAGCCCCTCTCTAATGCTTCTGATTCTCGATTTCTGTACCACAATAATACAAAAACTGATGGAAACTATGGATCTGCTCTTACCTGGGAGACATCAAGCCTATGCCAAGATTCAGAAAATGTGATTATTCTTTTTGTTTATAGTTCCAAATTGTTCAAGTCTGTGTTATATTCAATGTACAATTGAGTTCAAAGTTGTGTTACATAAACTCCACTAAACTGGCATGCGGGCATCTAAACTGACAGATTAATCTCCTGATTCTTCTTACTTACGGTAGCTACTGTTTTACTTGTTAAGTTTTGTTCTTTAGTTCTTTATACTTTCAGAATATGCAAAATAAAGGGTTTCTAATTCTCCTGTTGTAAATTCCTTTTGATAGATAATACAGGAAGAGGAGGGTTGGAAGGTAAGATTCTATGATACAAAATTTGAGGCTCAGACAGAGGATGATCGTCACAGAATTCGGAGTCATGCGGTGAGGCAAATGGATTGAGCAAGTTATCCTTGAATGAACTAGTTTTTGCTTGCATTTATAGGTTTATTTGTATCTCTAGTTTTGTATCTGACAGTTGAGAGCTCTGATAATGTAAAAACTTAAAGGATTGACTGTTCACATATTCTTGATTTTGACTGCTCTTGAAAAATTTTGATTTTTGTTTCTGATTTCCTTGTCTGTTTGATGCACTTCATTTTTCATTTGTCCTGTGTGTTGATTGAGTCATCATCTGTTTTTGTTTAGTTGCTTTGTCGGTTATCTTTAATGCAGTCACTGCTATATATGTAGGTTTTTAAATTTGTGGAAGGGATATGTTGGGTCATGCGCTATTACTATGAAGGAGTATGCTCGTGGAAATGGTATGCTGTGCTTTCACTTGCTTTTATAGGCTTCATGTTTATATGCTCGCTCGTGGAAATGGTATGCTGTGCTTTCACTTGCTTTCATAGGCTTCATGTTTATATGCTCATGAAAATTAAATGTCTGACAGCCAAATCAGTGAAAATGTGGCCCGGCTATATCTAATTTTTACTAGGTCAATCATCAAATAATTATAAGATTATTGACTCTAGATTAAAAGTGAAGTGGTGCAGGATCTAGTTGGATGAGATATTTTCACTTGATTAGTTTGATGACATATTGATTAATTTGAATGTTTCGAAATCAAGATAATCATGATCAAGCCTAATGGGCTGCGTTAATTCCCTTCAAGATTTGAGGAATTTTGCTTCTAATTGCCTGCTGTATTTTTCAGCATGATCAGATTTTCTTGTTTCAGAACATACGTTTGGAGCTTTTGTCGACTTGGGTCCTTACTTGCATTGTGAATTGGAAGAAGTACAATGTTCAATACATGAATCTATCCATCCTATTATGTTCCTTGTGACCTATAACGAACATGATTCCTCTTTTATTCTTGTTTAGTTTGTAGAATTATGGGACATGGGTGCAATATGTATGCTGTTGGCTTGCAAAAACTTAACATTATCCATCTATGTTTGCCTTCTTGGAATGTTCAAAGATCATCTCTAATTGTATGAACAATTCTTTTAGGTTCTATCCATATCATTATGCACCATTTGCCTCAGATTTTCATGGTATTGATAATTTGGACATTCGCTTCGCACTTGGACACCCTTTCAAACCATTTGATCAATTAATGGGTGTACTGCCTGCTGCAAGGTTTTTTTTTTTCTTTTTTTATGTTAACTCGTAATGTTTGGTGATTTTGATTTTTGTAAATAGAAATTGACCCGATTTTGTACGCACCAGTGCACACGCTCTTCCATTGTTTTATAGGAAATTGATGACTGATCCATCATCACCCATATTGGATTTCTATCCCACAGGTATAGTTGTACGAGTTAACATAGTGAGTGATTTAGGATATCTTATTTTGACTATTAATTGTTGAATGCTCTTGCAGAATTTGAGCTTGACATGGAAGGAAAGCGTTTTCCTTGGCAGGTGAATTTTGATTCTCGATCCTTTGTGGATGCTTAAAATTGGTTATGGTTGAAAAATCTATATAACTTATGTATGTGCATGTATGTTTGTAGAAGTAGATATTGACTTAGGCATATTTATATGTATATCTGTTTGGTATGTTAATATTTTACAACTTCTGCACATTTCATGATTGCCGGTACCTCTTCCAGAAGAATATGCTTATCAACTTAGATTTTTTACTTTTGATGCGGAGTTCTATCTCAAATAACAGGCTGTTTGTAAATTGCCATTCATTGAAGAGACTCGCCTTCTTTCTGAGATTGCAAAGGTGGAGCATACGTTGACTGTAAGTTCTATATTTCTTTGAATTTTTTCTACTTATCATTGGTTTAAAATTTTAGGCTGCATGCATGCTTTCAGTGTCCCAGAGCATTTTACTCTTAAGGCAAGTAAATCGTTGATCCACTCATGTTTGCTTGTGTAATGGTGCTAACTTAAAGTTTGTGCAATTCATTTTATTATCATCTTGCAACCCAAGTCAATATTAAGAATACAAAAGACATAACCAGCCTCCAACATGGTTTTCAAATTTAATTTGATAAGATGTGGTCTAGTTAACCAAAGTAAAGGTGTAATTGTACTAATCTTCTTAAAAAAGCATGCTTATGGTCATTAGGAAATTAGGAGCAGACATGAAATGAATAGAATGTAAATAAGTAACAAAGAAGTATAGTTGGTAAGAGTACAGCTGGAAGCTGATTGGTTCTTTCTAATGACGTAGAAAATAGTAGAAATCAAGAACGAACTACAAATTTCAGACTGAGACAGTAGGAGTCGTATATGTGGTTAAAACAGGTATCATTCCTTTCATTATAGGAGTCTAAAATTTGGCTGGAGTGTAAAAAGGCCCTTGGATTACTTGAACTTTATATAGCTGGTTATCTTGAACTTTATATAGCTGGTTATGTAGGTTCGTAATGCTATGTGATGAACAGCTTTCATTATGTGTAGAACCTGTTACCCTTGTTTCAAATTTACTGTGAGTGAAGTTGGCGGTATCTTTGTACGAAACATTTTACTATTTCTCATTTGTAATTTAGGTTGAAGAGAGACGAAGAAACAGTTTCCGAATGGATACCCTGTTTTTTCATTCCTCCCATCCTTTGGCAGTCACAATGACTTCTTTTTCAGAGCAGAATGATCATAAAGAATTGCCGGGATATGAAACCCCAAAAAAAATTGACCCACAACTCAGGTTTATGTTCCCACTTTTTCAGTGCTTCTGAATGCAGCACTTCTAGTCATTGCTTTTCTCTTTTCTGTTTAACTTGAGTGATAATTGAAAATTGTTGTTTCATTAGCATTTCATATTATGGAATTCATAGTTTTGCTATTTTTGCTGCTTTCCTGTGATTGTAAAATTTGTTGTCATTTTTTGTAAATCTAATTCCTCTTTCCAGTCCCATTATTATACATGAAGTAAACTTTTTTGCACAATTAAAGCTGCAAGACAAGGGGAAATAAGTGCTTTCTTTTTGACAAATTGCATGAGTTGAAAAAGAAATATAAGAGGTTCAAATTCAGCTATACTCTATTGGAAATTTGGGCACACATGGACAAACATCATTTCATTCTGAAATAAAGATATATTTGCAGTCTTGTATTATACCTGTTGGTGCCATTCTCCCTTTCTGTGAATCAATTTCTCAATGTCCTGTCTTGTTTGTGGTTCTCTGTTCTGTATTGAGTGATTGAGAGGACATCTTTGGATTAAAGGGCTCCTTTTCTATTGCTCTCTATTGTTTTCCTTTTTCTTTTGCATAACCTGCTGTTACAATTCTCATACTTGAGGGTGACAATCTGTCTTCTCAATTTCTTACGGGACCAACTAAATGGCCAGCAGTTGGTGGCCTTTAGTGGCCATCACTGCCAAATAAAGAAACTTTCCTTAAATTTGTTTTTTGCTATTTATGGTATTAGTGGCTACCAATATCAATTGCGCCTCGTAGTTATTTTCCTGTCTTTATTGATTTGAAGTGCAGTTACTTTCTCAAAAATTTTCCTGCTAATGAATTCTTCTATTGATTTTCTATTGTGAACTGATATTCTGATTTATCTTTAATGTTATCGAGTGGTTAAAATGCCATAAGTCATTTCCATAATTTTGCACATTATAGATGATTTAACACATTTATTTCAATAATCTAGTGGTGGAATGAATGGATATATTTGTGTTTCTGTTGATCCGGTCCGGCATGGGGAACTTTATTCACCTATTGATGGCATGCCAATGATTACAGACAATCAAGTGTTGTAAGTTTGTTGAGTATAGCAATGTTACTTTGTTTACTGCATTATTATCCCATAATCTCTTTATCTGTGTTTTTTTTTTGTCAGATCTGTTTTCTACAAATACCCCGAATTTCATCCTCACTGTCCCAGGCTACCAGCAGGAGTGATATTGCCCCATACGGTGTGTTAGTTTTGTTAGAAACTTAACGAGCCCCTTAACTATTGTTTATACTGATTCTGTTTGCTCATTTTTGCTCGCCATTTTTGTCAGCATACGAATAAGTCATATAATTTACCACCACACCCTTTTTGGCATGAAAAGTCAGTTTCCAGAAACGTGCTTCTTCCAAGGTAAGACTTTGTAACTAGACGTGGAAGCTTATAGCTATTTTAAGGTGGGAACCTCAGTTGGCTAATAATGAACCATCAACTATGCCAGAAAAGGCTGTTAATGTTGTGTATTATCTGCATTGCATTTAATTCTTTTCCTCTTTGTTCTTATCTTGTGAATTTCGTAACACTAGCATTTTCTATTCAATGCCTGTTTAAGCATTTGACGTGGCGTATGTGCTTCATATGATAATGTTTCTCTGATCTTAGTGGATATGAGTCAGTACTGTTCCTTATTTATGAAACTATTATGAAGATATCAAAAGTTTATAGCCCTGTTATCTTGGTTACTTTTACTTATTTCATTTTTGTGGAGCAGTTCCTATTTTGTTTACATGTGTTGACTTGTGATTTTCTGGTCATGGTAAGGCCAATTTCTCAGCTGGCTACAGGCTCTCAACTATCTAAAGCGACTCAACTGTATTCCAAATGTGGTGCTATTAAGGATCCAGGTTCTATCCTGGGAAAAAAGGAAGGAAAACCCAACAAAAGTGGATCTGATAATGACCCACATTTTGCCACGACATTTAAGAGTTGCATTTCCACGGAGCTGATGGGTTATCAAGTTGACAGTGCAGTTGCAAAAGGGATAAAAGAAATAAAATTAGTTAAATCCAACAGGCATGCTGTTAATGCACAGAACAAATCGAAAATGTTGGACAGTTGTATCATCATGAAACAGATGGAAGTTGGTGAAGATGGAGAAAATAAGAAAGCAGTACCAACTAAGAACAACAAAATGAAATCTGGGAGAAGTGAAAAAAGCAATGTTGAGGAGGTCTCATATAATGTTGCTCAGCATTCAGTGAGTTGCATTCTTGAAGAACATAAAACAGTTGATGTTAATTTTGTGCATCTGGCAGAAGAGGGTGCTAACATAGAAGGGATATCTAATAAAAGAAAACAAAAATCTAAGAAGAACGAAGGATATAGTGATTCCATTGAAAATAGCAGTGCTCAGGTGGGGAGTTGCGTTCTTATGAAGAGTAAATGTGGTGTTTTACATGCAAGTGTAAATAATGCGACTATAACAACTAACCAAGCAATACTGAAGAAAAGTGAACATGGCACTGCAGAGAAATCAGAGATTGGTAGCAATGAAAAGCAGCATGAAGCTGAAGATGTTGATGCTATTATCAATTTGACGATGGAAATGAAAACAGAAGTGAAATCCACGAAAAGGAAAAGGAAGTCTGAAAAGAAGCCAAAGCAAAGTGCTGGTAGCATGGATAAAATTAGTCAGGATCTTGGGGATTGCATTCTTGGGGAACAAAATCAAGCTGATTGTAACCATGCAGGAGATCAGGCCTATGCGAACATTCCTTTGGAAATGAAATCCAGAGAGAGAAAGCAGAAACGTAGAAAAGCTGACAGTGTCCCATATAATGATGTTGAGAAATTGGATGTTCGCAACAATGTCAAGAAATCAGAGACTCTTGTTAGGGAGCAGCAGGATGCTGACAATGTCCATACTGATGCATACGAGTTGAATGTTGGAACAGAAGTGAAATCCAATAAAAGGAAACAAACATCTAAGAAAAAGAGATATAGAAGACAATTGTGTCAACATTAACAATGCTGGGAGTTATATCCAAAGTGAAACCTAAGACAGAAGTGAAGATCAAAGAAAGGAAACCTCAATGCATTTATTGGTCTGTTAAATTAGTAGTCTAGAGGAAGGGGTGTATGATATTCTAGGAACCTGGGAAGACGAGGATCAGGATCTGGCATTTACAAGATACAGTGAAAACCACACAAATACCAGTGCATTGAAGGATCCAAACACAGAGATGAGAAAGAGCTATAGGGTTTCAAATAAATATATATAGGGAGTGATTCTCATTCATAGAAGGGGAAAGATAATTGGTGTTAAGTTTGATCAACTGGAGATTAGTGTTCCTGTGAAATTTAGGCAAAGTCCGAGGACCAACAGAGTCCAATGGATTCTGAAGCATTGGTATTCTCGCTGAATCTAATTTGTGTATTCAACCCTTTTACAAAACATTATGGTCAGTATATTGCAGAATAGAGGCTGAACTACAAGAACTAGCAAATGGTGCAACACAAAAGAATGGTGGACTCTGCTAAAGTTGCTTTTAAGTGAAATTATAGTTTTGGAGCAACTCATTTTTTTCTTTGGTTGTCAAGGGTTCTGATGATACATGCCATTTATTCATTTACGAGTGGGTATATTTCTTCTGAGATTTGGGAAGTTATATTCAGTATGCTTGATCTGAAACAATATATATGCATTTCATTGAAATGTTAAATTTGTCTTCTAAAGTATTCTATTCATTTGATGTAGAGTTATTATCTATATGGACCAGTCTGTGATAATATGATGAATCTTGGTCCTAGTTAAGTTTGCGCCTTATGTATTGGTTTATGGTCACAAGGAGCAGCTTCTGGTAACATAATATTTTCACTTGACCACAACTACTGTAGAGCATACCAGCAATAGAAGATAGCAGCAGACCAGAAAGCAGGTAGTGTGCTTTGAAGCTCATCCTCCTCATCTTGAAAGGATAAGCAAGTCAGCACAACTGCACAGCTAAATTAGAAAAATTTAAATAGGGTTGGACTCGGATGATCTTCAATACTTTTATTCAGCTACTCGAAGTGGCTTTCTGACGTTGTTCCCGATCCATTTCAAACTTCCAGCCTAGAATGTCACCACTAAATTGACTAGAGAAGTAAACAGTAGGAATGATGTATGCATTGTAAGTTAAAGATTCCATTAGACAATAAAAACAGGATAATTTATCAAAATAATCATAGAAAATGCTTATGATAGCAAGTGCGTGAAAACTATGATGTTAATGCAGTTCAATCTACTCTGCATGGGTCTCAATGAAGGCAAGTGTTAATCATGAACATGACTGGAGCTAGTAATATCAACAGCTAGAGATCAACGGTTCCGAGTTCTCATCTCTTGATTCAAAAGCTTTTCTTCATTAGACAAATTTGAATTGGTACAAGTGATAAGCACTAGAGAATTGTATTTTGCAAATAGGAGACAATATATCTCATATGACTGAAAAAATGGCCTAATATTAAAAATTGGTCTTAACTGTCTATTCAAGCCCCAGCTCTTAAATGTAACAAGCTAGATCATTGGATAGATATAGATACACAGATCATACAACCTCAAAATCTTGTTGGTCTTCCGTGAAGTACGGTACAACTCATAAACAAATCTGTCATCATCCATTCAAACTAGACAGAGAGTAAGGAAGGCACTAATTGACGTAGGGCAGTATTTGTATGAGTTTGAGGAAGCTAAAAACTAGGTTATTTAATAGATGGACATCGAATTTTCATGAAGAGAATAACGTGGAGGTGGGAAACTCCTAAGGATAAAAAAAAAAGAAGAAAACTAAATCGTTTCCAACAAAATTCAAATTAAATTTTAACGTTTTAATTCGATTAAAAAGAATTTAAAGACTTTTTGAACATTAAAAAAATAATCTTATCATTTTGGAAACATTAAAAAGAATTTTCTCAAGTTAATAGTTTTCTCTGCTTCTCGCGGCATAATATATGTTTTAAGACCATAGTTCACATATACAGCCTACACGGTAGGAGAAACAAAATTGAGTTTCTCCACACCTTAGTCAAATGTCTACCATTGTTCGTCGCTTTCATTGCTAGACGGCAACGTTTGCAATTTAATCAATTGCTGTCATTTGGCGATGACCAGATTAGGAGGGATTGGATTATGGAAAGTGAAGTGACTATAAAGCATTATATGCGTTTTGAATTACAGTTTATATAGAGAAACCACACAATCAAATAAAATATAAACAGAGTGTTGATAAAAAAAAGAAAAAAGATTCACACTATCGCTATCGCTCCGTAGCAGAGAATCGTAACAGAAAGGTAGAGAAGGAAGGTACAGTGAGAGAGAGAAAGACACAGAGAGAGAAGAGAAAGAGACAAACATTCATTTCCTCATCTCAGACATATCGTAACAATTTGCCAACGTTCCTTTTTAATACATCATGAGTGTGTCTCTAAACACGAGTACAACACGTGCTATCTTATTTAATCTAAACGTTGCGTATGGTACTACTGGTTTTCCAGAATCTTCGGCAGTCTTCATTCGCGCTTCTTCATCTTCAACAATTGCCGCAACACAGAGCTCTCTTACGATCAATTCTCGCTTCAAGCTGTATATAGTAAGGCAGTGGTTTTTCATTTCCCTCTCTAGAGAACTCAGTAGAGAGAGTTGTATCTGTGGAGAGATAAGTGATGGAAATGTACTTGTTGTTGAGTTTGGCTCCTTTAGTTGTCCCATATTGGTTGGGAGAAACAATTGGGGCAAGGCTCTTGACTATATAAGG
>JANZXR010000006.1:18725134-18745067 GCA_027575705.1 Erythroxylum echinodendron | reverse complement strand
TTGTTTCTCTATTTTCTGCTATTTTTTGACTATAAAATATCCTTGGGTGTGGGTTTGGGAGGTGTAAATTCCCAACACTTGTTGCATCTAGCTATGGCAACTCTGGTCTGAAGTTTCGTCGGTGAAAATTTTAACCTATTAGATACACCAGAAAATGTTAACGCATACCCATAAAAAAATTAAAAAATCTATAAAAAGACATCTAAAGCTGGGAAAGAATGAAAGAAAGCCTATTACTAAGAAAAGCGGTGATCTTGTCCTGTTTGCCAGGAGAGAGTAAGCTTTCGGACCCCCTTTTTAAACCAGATATAAGCGATCACTCAGCAATGAACATTAATCGAAAGTAGCTGAGGAGGACTACTCATCCTTTACGGGAATTGAACCTATGTCTTCGATATTAAAGGATGATGTCTTAACCATTGGATGAAAGGGGCCAAAAAGCCATTTTTCATGTACGTCAGCTCACCTTCGAGAATAGAAATGTTTTATTTAATTGTTAGTTTATGCCCTAAAAATTAATCGACTTGCTATGGCTTAGTGACAAAATAATTTAAATGGATAAAGTCCATAAGATAATTATACATTCTAAATAAAATTATAACGAGGTTATAATTATAAGATTCATATTGTATTTATGTATTATCCCTAAATTATTCTTAATTATTATTCTATTAAGACTAGATACTAATAGAATGTAAAAAGACTAGCACATACTAAGCTTTTCTTTATGAAGGAAGCAATCATAAATTAAAGGATAAAAATACTTAAACAAATGTGTGAGTACTTGCCAGAAAACATGTTCACCAAACTAGCTTGATATGAGAAATCTATTTGAAATATTACTTGTATGTTTATAAAAATTTTTGTTGTAAT
This sequence comes from Erythroxylum echinodendron, assembly GCA_027575705.1. Lineage (NCBI taxonomy): Eukaryota > Viridiplantae > Streptophyta > Magnoliopsida > Malpighiales > Erythroxylaceae > Erythroxylum > Erythroxylum echinodendron. The sequence goes on along the minus strand of JANZXR010000006.1, from coordinate 18,744,194 downwards.
CATTGTATAACTAATCCTTTAACTTGAGGTCTCCAAAGTTATCTAATAAAGGAATTGCTATATTTTGATACTACTTATGACCTATTCTAATTACGATTAGCTTATTCAGCAGCCATTCGATATAGTATGAACTATATAGAGATAGTTGAGTGATTAAGATAGTATTTATCACGCTAAAGTAATTAGAAAGAATTTATTGTTCTCGATTAGTATTTATTTAAGAAATCTTTGGCCATGCTAGAATGAAATTTTGTTACAAAATTTATTAATTGAATCGAATATTTAATAGTGGTCGGACTTAAAATGTATTAGACATTAATTCCATGTTCTATGTCTAATCGGAACATTGTACGATGAAATGATTGAATTATACAAAAAAATCATGTAGGGAATGGTTAGTCAAAACTAATTTGACATTCCTAAATATTTTAGTGTTCATGATGCAATGCTAAATGTCAATCTTGATATATAATTATATATTGTTTAATTAGAATTAAAGATAAATTAAAAGGACTTTTAATTTATCTAATTCTAATTATGAATTAGAATTATAATTTATAATGCCAACATATTTTAATTTATCTTTAATTCTAATTATGAACTAGAATTATAATTTATAATCATTGTCAACATATTTAGGGACCTAATAGGTCTCTTATAAAGAATATGTTGAAGAGAGCAAATATATGTTAATGAAGTTAGGCTTAATTATAAAGTTTGAGAAACTTTATGATTCTATATAAGATATTTAATAAATAAGGATCAATATTAGATATTGGATATTATTTGAGCATAATTGATGTTTAATGAGAATTATCTGTAATTCTAATTAAAGTTTAATTGAAATTAGAATTTAATTTCAATTAAATTACTAACATGCCCAAAACTTATTATAAGTAGGCTTAAGCTCTAATGGAGCTAACATTTCTTGCTTAACCCTCAAAGTTTTCTCAACTTGTTCTGCGGATATCGTTAGAGGCTAGACACTTGTATGGTTATGGTGGTTGAGATGGACTAATTTTGGAAATGGTTTATAGGATTCGATAAGAAAAAGATCAAGCTTCAGAATAAGGTACGAATTAAGATTCATGCTTTATTATGATTTATGTGTTAATCATTTTATAAAATTAAATTGATCTTAGTTTTTAGGAAATCAAAATATGAAAAGTTTTGTAATTATTCCATTGCGGTTGGGATCAGATCCCGTCCCAATTTTCCAACAATGGTATCAGAGCAAACTTTTAATTCTATAGTTTGATTAAATTCGCTTGATTGTTGTTGATTTAATTAAAATATTAAAGCTTAAAATATTTATTAATTAGTGAATTTGTAGAATATATATAAAGATTAATTAGTCAAGACCTCATGTTCTTGATTATGAAAATTTAACATACACAACCTTATCCTTTTTTTGGAAAGCTTATAATGTAAATTGTATTGTTTTGGAAAACAATTTTTTTATGTCGTACTCTAGATATTGTATTTTTGCATCAGATGTGATATGTGTACTTCCCTACAATCTCATATATGATAATAAAGAGTTAAAATACACACATCAATATGAAATATCCAAATTAATGGATCAAGAAATGGATCTATAAGGCTAAGATTGTTCCCACTCTTATTAATGGATCGAGAAAAGTAACTTTTGAAGTCATTACTTGTGGCTTTAATCACCACGTGGGAGAATTTAGTATAGAATTTCTTAATCTTAGGGAACATGCAAAGTAAATCACTTTGAGAGTTAAAAGTAGCTAACAAATGGAGTTAAGGGAGAAGTTGAAGAGAGAGTGTTATTGAGGAGGAAGAAAGAAAGAAGGATAACAAGGGGAAGAAAGAAGTGAAAAATATACCAGCCCAAAATTCCTTATCAAGAAAGAATAAAGAAGAAGAAGATGGATGAGAAATTCATTAAAGTTTTAGAAATATTCAAACAAGTTTTTCAAGGACATTTAAAGCAACAATCGAAATTTGGAAGAATTGTCAACTCTTTTGCTAAATAAGGAATGCTCAATTATTCTACAAAAAAGTTGGCAACAAAATTAAAGGGATCTAGTGAATTTAACTATTTCTTTTATTAATTATAGGTCATCTATTGATAATTAATTGATTTGGGAGCTATAATCAATTTAATTCCCTATTATGTATTTAATAAATTAGGTGATAAGTGCTAAATAGACTATGTTCTTAGTATGATTTTAAGATCATTTTGCTTGTATTGGATTATTTTAATATTACTTTGTAATTAATGTGGTTTGTATTTTATTTATAGGCCTTATTTTAGCTTCTTAATAAAGAAGGAAGAAATTAGGGCAAGTTTGATCCTACTTGGAGAAGATTTGATATGATTTGGAGGAATATAGGTCCAATAGGGACCTATGTTCTTAGAAAATGGGACAAACACAACCTCCTGTTCCATTATGGTGCATTCTATTTTGAAGAACATATAATATGAACAATCACTAGTTAAATAAGGACCCATTTTCCCTAACAGTAAGTAAACACAACTTTTTTTGAAAATGCAATTAAATTAATAAATGTTAAGGGATCAAACCCTTTGCATAATTTTTGTATAATTCCTTTGAAGTGTAGGAGTTAAAAGACCATATAGCTTGGTCCACTTTAGGGCTCGTTAAGCAGAAAAAACAACATATGTGACCCTTCTCTTGTAATACATACTTTGTACATGCAAGGTAATAGATTTTGAACCCAAATTTAAAGAATCTGCTTCATTGCATTGAGTTTTTCAAAATATGAGCTTCTTATGCTATTCTTGATTCCTCTTCGTAAGATTATTTAGCTGATCTCTCGTAACTTTGCCTTGTGTTCCAAGTGTTAAGCAATTTTAGACATTTGTGTCTCACGATGATCTCTTCCTTAGCTTGGCCACTGGGGTTGCATACAAAGCTAAATATCATCTTTGGAGGCTTGAGTGTTTTAATCTCACTTGGAAATATTAGAGTGTAGCTCGGTTTATCACACTTCATATTCATCGTCTTTCTATAAGTGTGGAGATTACTTTCTAGATTAGTAACAATTTTTCATACATGCATTTGAGCTCTAGATTAATCTCTAGTGGTACCTTTGGTTGTTTGCTGGAATTGTTTTATTAATTAAACAATAGTTGAAACAAATGATGTGAGTTTGAAACCTTAGCTTGTTTTCTTGTGGTAACTATTAGTGATAAAGTAACTACTCTTTTCGGGTGGTAACTATTAGTGATAAAGTAACTATTCTAAATGACGTGCTAATATAATTAAAATCATGTGTGGCTTTAGACATCAAAAGAGCTTGATGTCATCCTTTAGCGCATATTGGAAGTTTTGCACCCCTTTTGTTATTAGACATATTGAACAAAATATAACACTCATATGGTAAGATATATAAATTCTTCTTCAGTAGAGTAGCTCTTGATAAATATCTTCCTCATGTTTAGACTAGAGTTGAAACACTCTCTGAATATGCTCTCTTCTCACACCCCCTATTGAATAAGATGTTGAATAAGAATTGTCGGTTATTATCACTCCATTTTCCTTTTAATAACTAGTGAATTGTGTCCCTCTGATTTAATGCATTGTAGTTAAGGAAATTAGATTTAGGAATCTCCTCTATAGCCATCCAGAATAATTATAACCCTATTTTCATAGCTTTAAGATGCTATTCTCAAAATGAATCATTAGACTCGTGATAAATGAGCTATTAAGCCAACACATGTGTAATCTAAACCAATGTTATTAACCCATTTTTGATGGTGATTTTTACATAAATTAGGTTTTTCTAACTAAGAAAATTAGCTTATTATGGTTTTTTGTTTATTAAAATTTTAGGCTTTTCTTAAGATAAAAACGAGAGAGACATAGAGGTAAAGAGGAGTAGTTTATGAGGATAAAAGTAGTTAATAAGGTCAAATTGGATGACTCTTAGTGCAAGAGAAAAAACATCTTTATAGTTAAGAGAGAAGTTCCTTTAATATTCAATCAAGAATATCAAGATTGAAGGTCCATGATAATGAGTTTTTTTTGTTTTGTGTTCTTTCTTATTTATTGTTGGTTTTCTTTACTTTACTGTGAACTAAATTAATAGATAGATTTAGATGGGATGAACCCTAAAATTATTATTTTGGGTTGATTTATTAATTATTGAAAAACCTAAGTTTTATTTTGAATTGTTCATGTTTATATTGTTTTGAATTAAAATATGCTAGCATTTTGATTCAATTTTATATTTCTTATATACGGATTAAAAAAATAATATGTATCAATAATAAGAGTTTTAAGGAATCCTAGAGATAGGGCTATGTAAATCTTTTAGTTTATATTTGAATCTATTATGGAAATTTATATAACAAGTTTCTTAGAGGTTTAAATAGAAAGAAATTTCAATCAATCAAATTAAGGATTTGAGATGTATGTCATGGGAAAGAATATAGTTTTAATTTGTAATTTTTACTAATACAATAAACTAGGATTAATTATTGAATCAAGATAAATCTAAGCATAGAAAGCTTATAGTGGATTCCTTATCTAGAACTTACTTGTCTATTATTTGTTTCAATCTTGTTTCATTACTTTGGTTTGGTACTTTGGATTAGCTTAGTTAATTTTATATTAAATATAAGTAATTGAATTTATTAAATTGGATAATAAAAAGAAGGTTAGTATTATAAATGTAGTCTTTGTGGGATCAACAATCGTATTCAACTAAGCTATACTATAAAAATGATAAGGGCACTTGTCTAGAGATCTTTATAATAGTTTTAATTGGATACACATATATAACATTTAAGTTTTCGACAATGTTGCTGGGGGTAGGATATTAGGAACATTTTATTTGTATTAATTTACTCAATTTCTTTTTGAACTTTTTAATTTTTTAATTATTTTAGAACTTTCTTTATCATGGTTGCAGTTGAAATTTACGATTAAGTTCTTTGGTGTATGACTAGGAGTAGTCTTAGAGTACTACTAGAGCTCCAAAAATAAAATAAAATTTGATTTGAAATTTAAGATAGGGAAACCTAAAAGTTTGGAGAATGTAGCTTCTAGATATAATAAGAAGATAAGGAGAACATCGTACTATGAGGGACTATACTAGACCATCACTTATTGGAACATAATCTAGCACTACTAAGCCAATAGTTTAGGCCAATAACTTTAAGATAAAGCCCAACATGATTTATATGATTCAATAATTTTTGCAATTTGATGATTAGTAGATAAGGATGTCAATACACACATCACTATCCTTTCTAATACTTTCAACGATAATAGAGCTTTGAAAGATGCCATTTGACTAAGTTTGTTCCTTTTTACATTGAGGGGCAAAGCTAAAAAATGGTTGAATTCATTGCCTTTTGGATTTATTACATCCTTGAAAAGGCTTGTGGAGAAGTTTTTAGTCTAATATTTTCCTCCAACATGAATAGTAAAACTCAAAATAATATTCTTTTTGTTTCCACAATTATAGAATAAGACATTATATGACATATAGGAGAGATGGAAGCAGTTATTAAGAAAGTTCCAGCATCATACACTCCACTTAGGATTATAGATGAAAATATATCATAGTAGGTTTAGTCATTACAAGAAAACCATAAATTAACGACGGAAATGTACCATCAAAAAAAATAACATAGCTAATTAGAGACGGAAAATCAATATCCATCAGTAAAACTGTCGTGAAAAATTTCATTTACAATAAACAAAATTGTCATCAGTAAAGGAGGAGGGAAAACATCCGTGAAAATTTTCAATAGAATATATCAACGAAAAAGTCATACCTATCAGTAAATTAGGAGGGAACGCTTCCCGCAATTAAATAGCGTAGGGATTTACTGACGAATATATTTTCCATGAATTTTTGACAGTATAACCGTATCGTCAATAAATTTATGTAGAAATGCTTTGTTTAATAGTGAGCGTTGATTTTTTTACTGACGGTAGTGTATACCGTTGGTGATTTTCTGATGATTTGCGCACTCTGTCGTTAACTTTAGATTAGTCATTTTAAAAAATAAAAAACGACATCGTTTGGTTTAATAACAAACAACATCATTTTGGTTCGGGGTTAAACTCACCCCGAATCTTCGCGCTCATTTTCTCCTTTGTTCCTTCTCTATTTTTTCTCCTTCCTTGATGTCGCACATCTGTAGCTTCTCCTCCCCTCATCATCACCATCACTGTCGCACGTTTACGGCTTCTTCACTCATCGCCGTCACTGCGCCGTCGTACTTGGTTCAATTTGAGTATCTGTTTCTCTAACTCTGTTATTTAGAATGTCTATTTTACTAATTGATCTAATATCTCAGTCTCCATGTGGCTTCTGGGTAATATTATCTAGCACAATGAACCATTGTAATATTTTTTACTAGTTTAGTTGCTAAGTGCACATGGAGGCTTGTCTTCTTTAACTGTGGACAATATTGTCTATCTAAAGGAACTTGCAAAATGTAACCCCTGATTGAATCCATATTTTGTTGTCACTAGTTTGCATTTTCGAAAGGTCTATCTTCAGCCTCAGGAAGGCCAAGGGTAGCTCCAAAGGTCATTTTGCAATATATGTACTTGTTTCTGCAAGGCCTTTGATCTGAAACTTTCAAGGCATTTAACATGTTATTTGTGAGGAATTTGTTATGTTGCTTTGCGAGGGCATTGTTTTCATGTTTGTGGGACTTGATTGAAGTTATGTAAGGAAGTTACCTAGTCATTTTGTGAGGAAATTAGTTTATCATTTTGTGAGGCATTTAGTATGTTATTTTATAAGTTACTTAGCCTTTCATTTTACCAGACTTGTATTCTAGGATTTTATATGGATGGTGTTTAGCTTATCATTTTGTAAAATTTAAATAAGATATTTTTAGACCCTAACATTTTTTAAAACTTGAGTTTAACATTTGTGAAACTTTAAGTTTGACATTTAAGAAGTTGAAAATTTATAAGTCCTTTAAAATGGGATGTGAGTATCTACACTTAAAAAAAGTGTTCAACAATTTCAAACTCAACATTAACAACATACAAGTTGTAGGAGCGTAGATAAAGCTATTCTCAAAGGTCATTAATAGAATGAAGGATTCTAAAGGATTTGTTTATTTTATGTTAGCTTTTTTTAAGGCAGAGGTCCTTAACAATTTTTTGCAGAGAGGTTGAAGGAGATGCATGAAGAGTGCTTCTTCCATCTTGCTAAGTTTTCCTGGGCAAGGTCAAGATTTAAGTTGAATATATGCTTAATAAGTGTTGTTTTAGGCATTTGGTGAAAATGTAGGTGTGAGTTTCGAAGAAGCCAATCTACCAAAGCTAAGTCCAGGATAGAGCTTTTTAAGGAATGCAGTGATTTTACTAAGAAAACCCATGTTTTTACATTTGTCACGACAAAAGTGTAAGGACTTTCTATTCCTTATTTTGGTGAGGAATTCAACTCTAGCCCCTTCTCTCTATTTGATTACGTTCATTAATTTCCATGAGGAATTATACTTAGGTTGAATACTCTAGAAACTTTCCTTGCTTAGATAATACGCATGAAAATTTGAATCTAACATTTTGAGTAGTTAACAATTAGACATTTAGGGTTTATGAAAAATTGAATCTAACAATATGATGAAACTTTGAATTAATGTTTTCAATTATGATTATTAAATTTGTAAAACTTTGAGTCTAATATTTTCATTACTGATATTTTATATGATCATTGAGGTTTATTATTTTAGTATTGACATTTTAAGAGGCGTTTGGGGTCAAATGCTTTGAGAAAACTTAAGTTTTACATTTTATTAAACTTTAAATCTAACTTCTTGAGTTGTTGATGTTTTATGAGAATTTTAATATCTAATGTTGTGTGAGACTTTGAGTTTGAAGTTTTGAGAAATTTAAGTTTTATGAGATCTCTAAGGTCTGACATCTTTTGTTGTTGATGTTTTGAAAGACCTTTGAATTCTGATGTTTTATGATAACTTTGAGGTATGATATTTTGAGTTGTTGATATATTGAGACTTTTGCTAGAAATTTGTATATTGCAAAGACAGATAGACTGAGCAGATCTAAAACTAAAATATCTATAAAATATGATGCTTACAATTTCAAAAATACTAAAGCATGGTATGTTGAATATTCCATGTCATTAGGCTTTAAACTTGTCTAATCACTCAAGTTTATATGTTTTAATCCTGATGATGATCATTAGTTTGCATAATTTTGACTTATTTTCTTACATAATGTTTAAGACTTTATTTGTGCATGATGTGGTCTACTTTTTGATAGTCACTTCAAGGATAAATTGTGCCTATTTCAAGACTACGTATTTTGACACCTTACTTTAACCTTCTTAAAGTTTTCAGCTCTATTCATTTAAAGGGATCTATATAGTGCATAGTGTTTCTTTAATCCCTTCTCAAAAGTGATGGGTACAATCGGTATGCTAACATTAGATATTTATATGATCTCAAAGTTGAATCTTTTTGAAAATTATGTCTCCTAAACTTTGTATGAATTCAAATAAGGACTATGGGAGAGACGTTGACGCGATCATTTATAGAGTATGGAAGAGATGAGCCTATACACGTTATCGAGACTTTGTTGTTGCGACATATAAGGCCGATGTACGACCGCCTTACATTTCTGAACAAATATTGAGTCGTTGGCAGTAGTATTGGACATCACCTAAGGCAATATACATTTAAGAGTGTAATTTGATCAATAGACATGGAGGCTTCCCATATCTAAGGGAGGATCTATTACCTACCATGAGCATGCTGAGAGACTTGTAAGTATCTACACTTTACATTTATATTCTAATTTCTTTTCTTTGCTGTATTTCAATTGAATTTGATTTGTAAATTTTGGAATGAAAATATGTGTATTATGGAGAATGATAATGCTATAATTGTTTGGTGCCATATATGGTTGTGTTGTTGAGTTATTTTCTTTGTTCAGCAAGGGGTAGATATCATAAAAATAGAGGAAACTCTATCGAAATTTTTATAAATTCTAGTTAACTTATAACATTTTATTCTTATGTAGGAAAAGTCTATGGGCATGAGGCCTACACCCCATCAACTCTTTTTGCATACTCACACTAAGAAACATGATGGCGTGACATTTGTCAACAGCCGTTGTAGAGAACTAAATGTATGTGAAATTTATGGTTTAATATTAATGCTTAATAATTATCACTTACTAACATAAACATTGCCTTCTGATACAAATATAAGAAAGCATTCAATGACAGTCTCAATAGTCTGAAGATGTTGATGAGACTTAAACCTATCTTCATGCAGTAGGTGGTAGGGACAATCGTGGAAGGATATTTGGTTTAGGTTTATTTGCAAATACATGTTATTCTTAATCCTCCATGTCCAGTACAACAACATCTAGTAGACGGTCCACAACCAATGAAGTCCAAGAGCTTCGAAGCACACTGCAGACACTGATGGAGTACATAGCTCAGCTCTATAATGAGGTGGATGAGTTGAAGGGTAGGGGTAGCACCTCATCACATAAATCAGAGCATCCGTCGTCACCAAATCAACAGTATACTTTGGTCATTTCATTTGAATTGCAAATACTTATTATGTCCAATTTAATGTTTTTATTATCAATTAAGATATTTTGAACTTTATATTATCAATCAACTTTCTGTTTAAACAAATTAAATGTATACTATTAAATTCATAACAGTTTAAATTATGCATCAACCGTAACATCATCAAATAAAATTTATTTACTGTATATTTTTTTAAATTTTTTGATTCATTTATTGATGGACATTTATGATTCTATCAGTAAAATCAATATCATTTACCGACGAAAAACCACTAACCGTCAGTAATTATAGACGAAATAACCAATTCTGTTGTAAAATTTACCGATAATAGAATAACCGTCAGTAAACTCACTGACGGAATAATAGAGTTTTCGTCAGTAAATTTGCTGATGAAATTTTAATATTCCGCTGGTAAATATACTGACAGTTTTTTCTGTTGACCGTCGGTAAATATGCCGATGATATTAAACTAAGAAAATTAATTTTATAGAGAATTGGCCTCAAAATAATGCCTATAGTAACACTTATAATCTAAGATGTAAAAACCATCCTAACTTTCCCAGAAAAATCAAACTCCACTTTTGTTTCTTCGATAATAGTACTAATAAAGGAAGCAAAGCTTCAAAGAGCTTATGATAAGATTCATTAGTGTATTTGAGGCTATCTTCCAAAGTATTAAAGTGTTCTTTTGAAACCAAGAAGTCTCTATCTGTAACTTTGAAGATGAGATTAGGTAGTTTGCTAAGCTTATCTTTAGAAAGTAACCAAGTACTTTGCCTAACAAAATCGAGCCAAACATGATGGAGCATGTAAATGTAGTTAATTTAAGGAGTAGAAAGAAGTTAAAAGTTAAAAAAAAGAGAAAGAAAGGAACGAGAAAATCGCTCGGTAAGAAAAGAAGAATGTAAAGAAAGAGAAATAAAAATAAGAGGAGTCAAAGAAAATAGGATAGAACATAGGATGGAATGTAAATTGACAATTCCGTACCTAAGTAAAGATAGGATGGAAGAAAAATTTAGTAAATTTTAGATAATTTAAAGTAATTACTTATTAACATATATTTTATTAAAGGTCATTTATAAGTGCCAAAATATGCTAAATACTTTAATAATCCTGTTTTTAACAAGAAAAGGATCGAAGACTTATCAGTGGTTATTATAGGAGAGGAGTGCTTTATCATCCTATAAAACAAGCTACCCCAGAAGATTAAAGACTCAGGGAGTTTTCACTTTCCCTTGTACTATTGATAGTTTGTCAATTAAAAAGAGTATTTGTATATTTTGGAGCTAGAATTAATTTTATATAGTGGTGCTTGGACAAAAGAAGCATAATAAATTTAAGCCACTATACTGTGAAAACAAAACCTTGATAGATGCATAAGAATACTACACCATTGCGAAAAGGATTTCTTGGTAGTAGTCTTTACGTTTAATAGTTTTTGCTCAAATCTTATCTTGTCTAAAGTTATAGTTTACACATATCACTCAATAGGAATGTACTTTCTTTTAAAATGATGCTAAACCTAGATCGAATAGGTGGATTATGTTATTATTGGGGTTTGACTTGAGATCAAGGATAAAAAGTGAGTAAAGAATTTAGTAGCATAAAACTTATCTAGCATTAAAAACTTTAATAGAGAGGATTTTTGGATAAAAATTATGAATTGATTCATGATTTGGATATGTAAGCAAAGACACTATATCCTTAGTTACCTTAGCTATTTGTTATGAAACTCCTCCTTTTACAAGTATATTTGAACATCAAACTTCTTTACCTTTAGGAAATACTCAGGATACTTTAGAGTTTAATTTGGTTAAATCTATTCCCTTAATTTGTGAAAATTCAAGTTTAAGTAATGATAGCCCCTTCATTACCCTTTTGAACAATGAATCTAGAACTAATTTCATCTTTCCTACTAAAAGAAGATCTAAGAGAAAAAAAAGGGCTCAAGCTCTCCTTCCTCTCTTAGAATATAATAGGGCTTAATAGCCCTAAAAAACAGTTACTACATAGAGATTATCTTTGTTCAATAAAACCTACTTTGATAGGTCTTTTAGAAACCAAAATGATAGAGAGTAACTACAAGCATATTGTTTTTTTGAGTAATAAATGGACCATTATCGCAAACTATTGTGCCCATAAGTATAGGAGAGTTACAGTAGCATATAGACCACTTGTAAAAGAAGATTTACATTTTAGTTACTTATATTTATGCCTCTTAATTTTTTTCTTTTAAAGAAAGGAATTATAGAGCAAGTTACAGGATATTTATATAGTTAACTAAGGTCTTTGGTTGTTGTAAGGTGATTCTAACAATATCTTGCATCCTATGGAAGCCAAAAAAAAAAGTTGCAAGTAATATAAATCTCTTTGATCATGAGCTTGGAAAATGCATGAGTAATATTGAAGTGGTAGACCTTAAAATTGAAAGCCAATTCTTTATATGGTCTAATAAGGAAAAAAATGAATGGTTCTTAAGGAAGAAATTAGATAGATCCATGGTTAACTTACATTAGATAATTGCTTTACTTGAAAGCAAGTCAAAATTTAACAACCCCTTTTTTATATTGCATTTATGTGTCCATTCTCAATTTGTCATAAGAGTGAAAATAACATTCCCTTTAAAATTCAACAATAATTTGGTCTATGATGAAGGATTGAAAGAAGCTATCATCAATGACTTGAATCACTCCATTTAGGGTCTTATTTCTGTATAGGGAAGCTTAAGTGGATTAAAGATGAGGTCAAATAGCTTAGTTAGTCTGGATATATTAAAATATAATCTTTAGTGATTGAGGCTAATTGAAAGCTGATTCAGATCTAACTTCTTCTTATTGATCTGTTAAATCCATTTTTACAAGAAATGGGAATATATGCTTAACATGTAAAAGTTAATTACTTATTGCTCAAGTTAAAAAAGGTGGCTTAATGATGAAGATATAAACGCTACTTTCTCTCACAAGGATGCTTTTATAAGGAAAAATTAAAATATAATTATTTGCATCTCAAGAGAAGATGGTTCTGTTATTTTCTCTTAAAATGAACTCATGTAAGAAACTTTTGATTACTTTTTCGAGACCTTAATCTTATCTATAAACTCCTTTCTTTCCTTGTAACTGCTAAATTCCTTCAGCATAGATAGGATTCTGGAAACTAAAGGAGTGGCTATTTCTCTTCTTTTAATTCCTATTATGTGGAAATAACATTGTTTAGCCTTAAACTAAACAAAACACCAAATTAAGATTGGTTAATGCTTTTTCTTCTAGAAATGCTAGTACTTAACCAAACATATTATGAAAAAATTTATGCTAGAATTCTTTAATAAGGGCTCCATACTAAAATAGATCAAAAATACTTTGCGAGTCTCATTCCTAAGTTGGAAAATCCTTTTTCCTTAAAGGATTTTATACTAAACTCATGTTGTAATACAATTGAAAAAATCATTTTAAAGTTTCTATCACCTATACTTAATCTAGTTCTCAAACCCCTCATCAATATTTCGTAAGGACCATTTATAGATGGAAGACATATAAGGATAAAATTCTCCTTGAAAAAAATTATTTAAAAACTATACCAGAAAACATTCCTTTAAAAGTTTTGCAATTAGGTGGACTTCTATAAGGCTTTTGTCTTTATCAATTGGGAATTCATTCATGCTTCCTCTAAAGTTTATCAAAATGGATTGAGCAATGCATTACAATTGTATCTTTTGGCATACTTTTCAGTTAAGCTCTAAAAAATCTTATTAACAGGGATAAAGGGTTAAGTCAAGGGGACTTCTTATCCTCTTACTTATTCTCCTTAAGCATGGAAGTATTATCTAGACTTATGAAGCAAGTGATCAGTGTTGAAAGGATCTTTAATTTTAATAACAAATTTAATAAACTAGGCATTTATATTTTTTTATTTACTCATGATCTACTCCTTTTGTATGGAGACAACCAATGGAACATTCAAAGAGACTTCAAGTTTGGAAATGAGCAAAGAAAAGAGTCATGTTTATGTCTCTTCATTTGCTTCCCACTTATCAAACTAGATCTCCAATCTCATCGTTCTATACGTAAAAAACCTCTCATTCACTTATTTAAGGGTCCCTATATCTAAAAATGACCTACTTATTGTAAATTTATTCCTCTTACTGTAAGAATCCAAAAGAGGATCGATAATTGGTGTAATAAATACTTGTCTTTTATTAGAAAGATATAATTGATAAACCTAATTTTAAACTCATTTTATACAGATTTGTTAGATTATATTATCTTTCCTACCAGCTTGATAAAATAAATTAAAAAATTATTGGGAAGCTTCATATGATCTAGAGACATTAATAGTGGCTATGTTGTTAAAGTATTAGAATGTTTGTTTACCAAGAAATGAAGGAGGGCTTAGTGTTATTACTTTACAACCAAGTAGTAAAATTTTTGATGATCAAAATAATTTGGAGGATTTTGGTCAATAAAGAATCCTTTTAGGTTAAATGGATTCACTCACATTACTTAAAGCTTGAAAAATCCTATGCTACAAAATATCACATTTCTTAGTTCATGCTTCATACCTTCAAGCTCGGACACCAGATAAGATAGTGTTTCAAACCTAGACCAGGGGAAGATTGTATAACTAAATTTTGATTATATAATTGGCACTAATAAAGATTAATGCTCTTTAATGTTTTAAAGATCACATTCTACTAACGGCAACTAATAATAAGGTGTTTTAAGAGAAAAAAATCAATCTTAATTAAAGCACTAGATAAGAAGTTATAGCTATTGATCGTAATTTTGACTCTACCATGAGTGATTCCATTATCTAGTTCAAACACCCTTTAGGTATTTTTATCAAACCACTCTTGTAGACATGTAATATGGAATAGAGCACCCAGAGTGTATTGGTATAAACTATTTTGGTTTCAACATGACATTATAAAGATTTCGTTCATCCTTTGGCTAGTTGTTAATGAAAGACTCTCAATCGATAACAAAGCACGTTATAAAATCAATATCTCTACCAATGGTTGCTTGTGCTTCTCATATCATGAATCTATTGCACATATACTTTTTTCAATATGAATACTATGCTTTTTTTATGAAGCGCTTAAGAAATTTAAGTTATCATGCCCACATACCACTTAGAAGGATATTCTAATTTGGATTACTCAAAGAAGATGGATGAACAAATAGGAATATACTAGCTTTAGAATTATCTTTGGAAAATTAGTGTCTGATATATGTAAAAAGAAGAACCTTATAATTTTTAAGAGAAGTTAAAGCATAAATATTAGGTCATTTTGAAGATATCTATGAAGATATTTTCATAAATAAAAAAATAACAAACTTCCTTGAATATGTTAGCCAAAAAAGCTTGAGAAACTAATTGGTATTGATTGTTTTTCAAAGAAGCTTATATAGTCTTCTAAATTAAATTATTTAATCCATTAGAGAGTAGCTGATGGGTCATTAACTTATTATTATTAGCATCCTTTCATTGGTGAAAAATTGGAGATTACCCTGTAGGAGTTAAAAGGATAATGATCTTAATATATAGATGGCATAAGGAAGTTTAAATAGCCTTGCCTAGTAATGATAACTCTTAGTAAAGTCAATATGAAGACCAATTTACTTTTCAGTTGAAGAAGTTCCTGCAATTCTCTTAAGGATGTTGTTTTTTTCTTTAGTAAAAACATAGTTTTGGACTAAGAGATGCTAGAGGATATAACTAATTGTTTAGATTTTGATCTCAATTCTAAGCAGCCTTTTTTATTAGTACTTGATGTTTCTTTAATGGCTGAAATGATTAAGAAGTCTATAACTAACTAGTTTTTTTTTACTAAACCTTATTTTATTCAATATATTTCAATTTCTAAAAAAATATTTGATTTTTAAATATTCTCATCAATTACAAAAAATATATAAAAATATCATATGTGTAAAAATGTAATTGAAAATGTAAATATAATTAAATTATATACATAGAAATCATACATTTTTATTTTTAACTTAATAAAAAACTAGTGGGATAAATTAAAAAAATTATCGCTTAAATAAAAACAAACTTTTCAATTATCTTTTAGATTAATTGGATTTGTTTTGAATAATATTGTTAGGATTATAGCCTTTAGATGGCCTAGATTTAGGATTTTTGTATTTTCCATCATTGGTGAAGATTTGGTGATCCTTGTTTTATGGTTTAGCCATAATAAAAAGAACCTTGTATGCTTAAGGTGATGAATGGAAAGTTTCTTGCTCATCAATTCCATTTTCTAATGATGTTTATCAATTCATAGTTTGTCTTGCTCTCTCTTTATACTTACACCAATGTCATTTAATCCATTTGTATCTATGTTCCTTTCATGCTTGGTGTTTTAAATTAAGAAAAAGGGTTAAATTAGACCCTAATATTTTCAACAAAATTTAATTTAAACCAAAAAGTTTTGATACGTTAAAAAAGAATCCTAACATTTCATAAGCGTTTAATGTGAACTCCAATTTAACTTCTTTATCAATACTCCATCATAGAAATAATATTTTTCATCGTTTTGTGGTCTCTTGCCATATATATATATATCCTATGTTGTAAATGAGACCCAAAAATAAAAAAGTTATTGACAATAAAATCTCAATTTCTATTCTTTCTCCTCTCTATTCTTCTATATATTTTCTCTTCTTATTTCTTGTTAACTTCTCCACAAATCAGTATGCCCACTATATACTGCTAACCTCTTCTAGGTTATCAAACTATAGTGATGCTTGTTCTTGGTATCTTTTTAATACCTTATGACTCATATGACTCATGTTTTCTATTTCTTTTTCTTTTTATTTGTTAGCATATTTTAAGGGTACTTTTTTTTTATGGTATTCAAATGAAATGTTTTTCAGGCAGATTACATTCTTGAAGACTATCTAAGAGCTACAAGTTATATGGTGGCACTACAACAAAGTAGACAATTGGCTATGAAAAAACGTAGCTAATTGTCTAAAAAATGTAGCCTATAGTTATTTTTGATGTTTTGGTTTCATCACATAAATTGTCGCCAATTCCTTAGTTGAAAACTATATATGACATTTCCAAAAATCATAGTTAAAAAGTATTAGCTATGAAAATTTTTTGTAGCTAAATCATTACAAAAATGTAGCTAAAAATCAAATGTTGGCGAGGAAAAATTTGAGCCAAATGACTTACAATAAAAATAAATTGTATCTAATAGTTTATGGTTATATTTTCATCTTTATAACAATAAACTATTAGCTGCATTATTCATAATGTAACAAAATTTTATTAGCTACATTTTTTATAACATAGTCAAATGTTTTTAGCTATGTTTTTTATAATATAGCCAAAAGTTATTTGCTACATTTTTCATAATGTAGCCAAATTTTATTTGCTAAATTTTTAACAATGTCACAATATGTTATTTGTTACATTTTTAGTCCATGATATTAAATGATATATTTTGTATATAATATAATGAAATGGTTTTAATTGTGAATTATTTGCTTATTCTTATAAAATTAACTCATAGAAAAAACTATTAATTCAAAATATCGAGTATTGTATATATAAAGTAAAATTATATAAATATCATTAAATTATACCGAAGAAGAATATAACATTAAAGGATGATCATTTGTTCTTATACAAGATATTAATGACAACTTGAACAATTCTTATAGACAAAACAATAAATAAACATGTCAGTCTACAAATTAGAATATGTGATTCTCAAATTAAAAAAATATTAGAGCATAACTTGAACGACTACCTATTGTTGTCCATATCCATGTACCTGTAATCATCCAAAACATTAGTTAAAATTAACTAAAAATATTGTGAGTATTCATATAGTAAGTATTTAGTTCTGATTAAAACAAACACCATATAAATTTTTCTCATGCAACATAATCACTCATCAGTTGCATCTTCATCCATTTTATAATCCAAGAAAAAATTATTAAATTTAGATTATATTTCATATATGAAGTGAAGGAAAAAACTATAGGAGCTAGAATTAATACCCTTCAATTTCCTCTTTATTTCTGTCATAATCTGAGCTAAAGAATCTTTTGAATAACATATCATACTTTGCTAATTTTGCACAAGTTTCTTGTCCCCCTGATTACTTCTGTTTATAATGCAACCTTAAGCTTGTTGTTTCATCTTGAAGTTGTTCAATGATTATTTTATATGTTAAGGTTGAAACATTTGGCTTAGAGCCATAGCCAAGACCTTTCAAAAAGCCAAAATGAGTACCAAGTACTGTATGATAACTGTCTTCTCTATTAAGCTCATTCCTATAAGACATAGACTTCTCTAATAACTCTCGCATCTTATTCCAAAATTAATAAAATAAAATAACTATTCAATCCACATATCAATAATTTCTACATCATTAATAAATGAACAAAAATATTGAACAAAGTTTTATACTTACATAGTTATTTTTTCCTTCTTCTGACACTCTTTTTGACCTTTCTTATATTGAGTTACTTTATATAGTATGATCCTATCACACTTTTGTCTATGTAGTTCCCTCTCACTCTATTTTATGAAACAAAAATACAAGTCATAATAAATCTTACAAACATATATCTTATATGTTCATTTTGGATAACTACAAAATGACTTTGACATTTAATTATGAGGTGTTTTCATTTTTAATCTACTGACCTTTGCCTTCTCACAATTTGCATAAATCAAGAAAAAGCATAACTTAGTAATAAAATCATTTAATAAGATTAATATAAGCAAACATTATGGTAAAAAAACCTAAACTTTTGGTTTAACCCAATAATCACATAAACTATTCCAATTCTCTTACAAAATTCATTTGGGAACATAGCTTCATGCCTCCGCGTCAGAAGAAAAAGATTTATAATACTTATGCAACTTGAAATGATGATCCCTGGTCTTTTGTTTTAATATTGAAGTTACACATTTTGAAATATATAGATTCTCAATATCCCCGATATTAAATTTCAACTGTGAACAAAAGTAAAATTGTAGTTATTCTTAAAATCTTTGAAATATTATTGCATATAATTAAATATTTTGAAAAGTTACCGTAACTTTATCTATAGCATTTTTAAGCAAGTTTTCTTCCTTCATGTCCTTAACATGTTTTAGAAAAGGTAATTTTGTTCTTGCAATTAACCCCTACTCACTAGACAATTTTACATATTAGACCTTATCTATAGGATGACCTTGCTGAGCGTCAACCTGTGTTGATAACTTGCAATTCATTAAGGTAGAGATAAAACTAGAGGTTATGAATTGCGCTTAGTTTTATCTCTACCTTACAATTCATAACCTCTAGTTTTATCTCTACATCTTTTTCTAATACTAGCATTGAAATCTAAAAACAAATGAATAATTATAAGAAAATATAAGAATATATAAATATACATTTGAGCATATGTTGGACCCGAAATATTTTTGTTAAGTGTGATATTCTATGGAATTTGAATTTTTGCCTTAGAATGAATAGAGTTGTTAAGTATGATTTAAATAAATTATGAGGTCATGATAGAATTAT
>JANZXR010000006.1:18709781-18722490 GCA_027575705.1 Erythroxylum echinodendron | reverse complement strand
CGACACTATCATCCTCATACCATCTTCTCAAGGAGTTGTATTTTAAATTTTCCCAAGCTAATTATTTTGAATTTAATGTTGTAGATTTTATGTGCAGGATACTTCCAGAATAAGCCAATCTTGAGGGCAATGTTAATCTAGATCCTGTTTTCGTATCATATGATACACTCTACAGGAGAATGCCGTATTTTGAAAGAGTTATGCAATATCCAGCCTAAGAACGTAAAACTTTGGTGCTTTCTAGGAGGCAACCTAGCTTAGGCTTGCCCAAGCCTAATTCTGTCTTGCTTTGCTGTTTCAGTTTTATTAATTTTAGTATTTTGTTTCTTTAATCATCTTCTTCCTTAGTATATTCTAAAATTTTCTAGGTAATTTTGAACTTCAATATAAAAAAAAGGGACATCTAATGGTTATTTATTCATATTGTGGGGTAAAAACACGTTTGCGACTTGCCAAAAACCCACACTGTAGGAACTAAAATCGAACCTCTCTCTCCAGCTGATCAGAATCATAGTCGCTCTCGATTGCATCCCAGCACACAACAACTTCTTCAATCACCTTCTCCTCATCTGAACTGCCACATTCAGATCAATCACACAACCGCACTCCACGGGCAGCCATGGCCGCTGCACCTTTTGTTGACTTTTAGAAATTGAAATTTGAAGCGCAAACACCCTCCGCTCTAGGTTCTGATTCTTGAAAATTTTTCCCATTTTAGTAGAGTAGCGAGGTGATTTTTCTTTGTGAATTGGGTCACTTTACAATATTTGGTCTCTTGAATTCAATTTTCACAGCAATGTGCTCCAGAGTTATTCTTAGTTTAATTTCTTAGTTGTGAAAATCTAAGGCATTTTGAATGATTACTGATCATTGCTTTAGAAAATTAATTGTTCTTAATTTTTAGACTGGAACTTTAACTATTCCCATTTGGACAATAGCTTTGATTTTGACCTTATCCTATAATTTTGTTTCATATTGGAACTGAGCATCAATTGATGGGTTGGGTTAAAGCTTTGATTATCATTGTTAGTATATCGTGCTTGCATTTGGGGGAGAAAACAAATTTCCAAAAATTTAAAAAAATAAAAATAAAAATAAAAAGATGATTTGAAGCAATGTTAAGTGACAGAGATGCTCCTGAGCAAATTTTTGGTGTTTTTGGTGTTAATGGTTGGATTTTTGGCACAAATAGGGCAGTATCTTTAACTCTCACTCTTTAATTTTCATACTTGTTACCCTCACTTTGTGTTTGATTGTGATTTTTCCACATTGGGGATAATGTGAGGAATAAGTGTGGGAAGGAGTTTAATTGTTGATAGTGTTTTTGCTGAAATTTTTGTGCTTTATAGAATGGTAGTGCAGCTAAAATTGTGATGTTATACTGCTGAAATTTTGAGCTTTATCTTGTTATATAGATGGTACCATGTTGATATTTGGTGATATTTTGAAGTCAATTATTATTATTATGGCAAATGTTTAAATTTTAATATTTTTTATTGCCATGTGCTTATTTTTTAGTAAAAAAATTGACCAAAAAAATGGTTCTTGAGTTTGTGTTTGACACTTATCCTGTGATATTTTTATGTAAAAATTTTGAATTCTTGATGTTTTGAACTGATTTTAAGATTACTCAATGGCCTATTTGTGTCTTTAAACATGATTTGAAACTCCTGGGAAGTCTAGAAAGGAGGACTTTGCTATTGTTACTTGGTTTGACCGTTGTGAGAACCCTAGATGATAAGACTTAGTGAGCGGAAACCATAACTTGAAATTGACCATCATTGCACTCATGAGTCTTAATTTAAATTGTTTACACTTTGAATTTACAAAATGATTTTCAAAACTTAGTTTCTTTCGATATGTGTTTTTTAGAGCAATTTTCGATGCCAAAATCTAGGATAGCTTCTGAACACTAGAACTCTTTTCTGCATTCCCTTGAGGCGAAATCTTAGGTGAGTCTCAACCTTGGACATGATTTAGGCATTTTTTGGTCGATTTGTTATTATAAAATTATTACCCATGAGCTTTAAGCTCAACCCCCATTCCGTCCTATCTTCAGGTGGTAAGCAAGAGATCAAGTGATCAAGCATAAGGGCATTACTCCAGATTCTGCTTATTTTGTATTTTAAGTTAGTTTTTTGTAAAACAAGGCTTTAGTTACATTTTGAGCAATTCTACTTTGCGTAAATTATGTATTTTTAGACTATGATGTATTGTGGCTTGAAATGACCATTAAAGCTTTGTAAAACTGTTATCTTTTAATGATAATGAAATGTGGTTGTGCTTTTGCTCATGACTCTCAAAGTTTGTAGATTGCATTTTCAAGCATTCATAAGGGTAAATTTTTCTAACTTCTAGGGAAAATCTGTATTGATCTAAGTTGAATTAGATAGAGTTGTCTTCATAAAATTGTAGATTATCTTTTTAGCTTTCCAATGATAAAAAGTATGAAATTTTTGGAAGTTGGGATTGGGAGATACAATCATTATAAGTTTGTAATGCTGTTCAGGATGCATATAGGACAACTATAGTGTAAGATGAGAATTTGTTGTATATGATGAATCAATGGAGTTGAGATTTAGGAGTTTAGTGAAATCAATTTGGTAATTGAATGTTTAAGGAGGGACAGTGCAATAGAAGAAGTGAAATTGGGAAGATTATTACTGAAAGTGATGTTAGAGTGGATGTAGGAATCATTGGAGATGCTTGGAGGGAGCTTGGTATGTTCAGTTGTCTTAGTCTGAATCGTATTAGCCGGGATCATCTTAGTCTGAATTATCTTAGTTAAGATCGTCTTAGTCTGAATTGTCTTAGTCTGGATCGTCTTAGACTGATTCGTCTGATCCATTTCAGACCTAATTACTTCATCTGAGACAAAGCTGTCTTATTTTGACCCTCTATATAATGAAATTTTTCTTCAACTCTTCACGAAATTTGTAGATCTTTTTCTTAGCTTTCCAACGATATAAAGTTTGGAATTTTTTGACCTCAGACGCAAAAGATATGGCCTTTAGACGAAGCATAAGTACCAGACAAAGTGTTAGATGAAGCGATTTTGACCCTCTAGATGACAAAATTTTTCTTCAAGGTCTCATGAAAGTTGTAGATCTCGAAGTCCTATTCGAAACCGTCCTAAAATGAACAAAATCAGATATCTCTAGTGAAAGTCATGACCATTGTCCCAAGATAGGTACAATTTGATTGAGAGCATAGTCGTGGTTGATTCTTTTGGCAATAACTTCATCGTCCGACCTCCAAATGAAGTGATAATTAAACTAATAGATTCCTAACATATTTATCTACCTATATATCAAATTTTGGTATCGAATAGGGTTTATTCAAAAAATATTGATGGAGATAAAGTGAGGGAAACGATCGAAAGAGCATGAATTGATTGTTTTAACGAACATACTTCGATATTTTAATCATATCTTAACCTGTAGAGCTCCGAATGAGATGATTATTATTTCAAAATAAACTAGAGACATGGCGCTACAATTATTGTGAAGAAGTCAATTTGTGATTCCACTATTAGGACTAGTTTTGGCTAGAGAGATCCCATGGAAATAACCTCATAGGGTGATTCACACGCTCATGCTTTCATGACATTCGGATAGTTGAGCTCCAGAAATAAGGTCCAGCAGTATAAGTATAGTTAAAGGTATTAAAGATTAACATGTTCAAGGTATTAAAGATTAACAAACCTACACTAGTAGCTTCATTATTATTTGAGGTAAAATAAAATTGTTTTGTATAACTTGAAGGAAGAATAATATTATTGCTTTGTTGTGGCAATGTACTAGAACAAGCTTTATTAATTACGTATAAAAAAAGAATATGATAAGTAAAAGATATATATTGAAGGTATAGAAATTTTAAACTTGTTTGACTAATTTCATTGTTGTTTTAACTAGAATGTTGTTATTGGGTAGGAATTGAATTTTTGGCATTAATTGATTGATCTGGTTAAAGTTGCACATCCCTCTACTCATTAATTTTAATAGCTGCCACCTTATTCCCTTTATTTCTACCAGGTTTTATTTTGTTGGATATCTATAAGAAAAATTACATAAATGTTAACAATAATAAGACGATAGTAAGAGCTCTTTCATGTTACATTCAATCAGCATAATCAAGATACATTCAATTATCATCATTAATTGCGTTAACAACATAAATGTTACCAACATTAGAAAAAGACAATAGAAAAAACGCTCTCTTGATACATTAATAGCATTAACAACATAAATGTTACCAACATTATAATAAGACAATAGAAAGAGCACTTTCATGAAACCTTCAATCATCATAATTAAGATCTTTAAAATTAAGATCATTAATTGCATTATAGCTATTATATTTGGATAGATTGTCTTACAATTTTAGTTGCTTTTAGTATATTGCAATCACATCTCTTATAGAATGAATATATATACTCATCTTCTATTTTAAGAGCTACATTATTTAGATATAATTCAGTCTCTTGATATACTTGATTACCATCTTCACCCATTGGATCATTTTTTCCTTTCATAAAAATAAAAATGATTTTAGCATTGAAACTTTTGCATAATTTTTTTAAAACAAGTTTTATATATAATAAAACTCTTAATACTCATAAGTATATGAATTATATCTTATAGCACTAAGATTATCGTTCCCACGAGGATTTATAATCACTTAAACAATTTGAATCTAACTTTGTCTAAGGTATTAAGAAATTGATTTGAATAAAAAATAAATAATAGAAAATTGCCAAATGGGCATTGAGTTCCTTATTAGCTAATGCATATAACTGCATATTGGCTTGATTTCAAACATATTGTTATGTACCGGCAGTTGGGTGATGCCTTGTTGTGTTGTGTTGAACCCTGGCCTCATGAAGTCCATAAGGGTTGGCTGCTGCTCTCTGTGATTCAATTCTCTCGCCATCATCCTTTTAATAATTTCTTGGCGTTTTGCTCTTCAAATTTTCTCTCTTGCCTTATAATGTCAAAAGTTGGAGTTTCTTTGACCTTCCTTAAACTTTGAATGATTTTTATGTTCATGTAATTGTAAACACACACAAGAATGGGAAAAATTTCCTTAAATCAAAGGAATTGAAATCATCCTAATGCTAAAATCCTTAGAAATGGCAGCAAAAACTTATTGAGTAAGTTATATATATAATAAAACTATTAATACTCACAAATATACAGATCTTATCATATAGTGCTAAGTTTATTATTATCATAAGGATTTAAAACACCTAAATAGTTTAAATCTAACTTTTTATAAGGTATTAAGAAATTGATTTGAATAAAAATAAGTAATAAAAATTGAAACAAATAATAAAATAAAAAGACAAATTACAACTGAGCTGCCAGTGAAATTAGGGTTTGATCAAAGTTTAATACTTAGGAACAATTCTTTCCTTATTTTAAATTCCTTAAATCTTGTTGATTCAATTATGATTGATTCTAGATTTGCTAATGTTTTGATTACAGTCTCACAAGATCTAACCATAATTGAATTTGATAATTCTAGATTTGTATTCTCTTAATTCACAAATCTTAAATTATTCAATTAGATATGAAGCAATGTATTAGATAATTAATTTCACAACTAAGATCTCTCTTTGATGGATTGTTAATTTCATATTATGGGTTTATTAAATTGCCAACTCTTGTTGTATAACCTAACATTAATTACTTTGACTCAATCTCTTGATTTGTTGCCAAGTTTATGCATGATAATTATCACAAACATCAAAATATATATTTAAATAAAAATAATTAAATTTCAAAAGTAATTCAAGAATAATTCATAATCTAGATTTAAAAATCCATAGACATATTAAACATCTTATAAATCCAATTAGACATCAAGGATAATGAAAGAAATAAAGGAAAAGAACAAAAGCTCTGTTGAAACCTTGATTTGGAATGTTGGAATTTCTTGAAGCTCTTATTTGATATCCCCACTTTTGATCCAGTTTGATTAATGGTTTTTGCCTCTTTGTTGTGTTTTCATATTCTTATTTAATGAAGTAGGGTTTTAGGGTTATGTCTAGGGTTTCCGCACTTTGTTCAGCTCTAAAAATAGCCTTGAACATTAAAAACACGAAAAAATATTATGTCTGAAAAAACCTTTGTCACGATCATGACCTTGGTATCACAATCATGCTCTTGCTATTTCCCTTTCTATCATAATCGTTTATGATCGTGACAGAGAGCCGTATAGCTCTATACACGTTTGTCACAATCATGCTTCTTGTGCACAATCGTGACTTCCTTCAAGTTTCCTTTATCTTCTTTATTCTTCAATTTCTTCATTTCTAACACTCACAAACACATAAAACACCTCATTAAATATAAAATTAAGATTTAATTCATTCTCTAAACTACATAAACACTCATAATATAAACAAACACTAACAATAACACAATTCTAAGCCTATGCACACACTAATCATCTAAGAAACACTTTAAAAAACACTAAATTTTCTAGAAAAACATATTATGATATATACCTATCAACCTTCAAATTGTCACTCAATACAGTGTCATTGAGGTGCAATACTTGTTTCACTTGACTTGTAAGCACAAATGGTTCATTTTCATACCATGTGTGATGCTAGTAATATTATCATTCACTTTTATATCAATCTCTTTGTCACTAAGATTAAACCATTTGCATTTAGTAAAGCAACCTTTTTATCCTTCATGTAATGTAACTTAACTATTTTAGAGATAACACTGTAGAAGTCAGTAACATCATCCTTATGTTATACCTAAAAATATCCCCCACAATTTTGGCTTCTAAAGTAATTGTCACACTCTTTTATGTGAAATCTAACTCTATTGACAATAAAACCTGTATATTTTTCCTATACATATGAGACTTATATGCCAAAGCATATAATGTTGTCATCACTTATAAAAATATATGGTTATATAACCGTATCATCTATAGAAAAAATATAAATTAAAAGTTAAAATTGTATCCCACCTGTAATATTCATTTATTCATACTATTATATGAATAACTTACTTGTGTCCTAAACTATAACGGGAAGTTTATCTTATGCCTTTCTTCAACATTAACCCTACCTTTGCTTTTAAACTCACCTTTGTGCTCTCTGTTTAAGAAATTAAAATATTAGAAAAGTAGAGGCTGAATGCTAAATTTTAATATGAAATAATGAATCATAAGTAATATACATACTCCATACATAAATTGACTTCCTCACATTTATTCAAAATATTCCACTAGCCAATTTCAAGTTTATATTTAGTTAACTCCATATATTTTTCCCATTCTAAGTGACCTTACTTTTTAGGAGAAAATTGACAAGCAACTATCTTGATCAAAATCTAAGTTACATTCTTCTCTACTAAATTATGTCTCAATGTTGTTTAAGTGCATAGAACAAAATTTTAAGCATATATGTGAAACGTAAGCCTCTATAATGGAGCCTTTAGGATAAGCTCTATTGTGCACATAGGGCTTGAAAGAGTTGAAAAAACCTAATAAAGTATGAAATATTAGCATTTTTTTACTAAATAATACATTAATATAAAAATATAAAAGTCAGTATAAATTACCTTTCAATTGGTAACATCGATCGAAATTTTTTTGGCCCATAAAGTTTTAACTCATATGGTAAGTGGATTGCTAAATGCATTATAACATCAAAGAATGATGGCAAGAAAACTAGTTCAAGCTTAAATAAAATCAAAGCTAAGTTTTCTTTTATTTTTCAAGTTCTTCCATATTTTTGTCTTAAAAAATTATTGCTTAAAAAAACCTAGTTATACCAAAATTACAGATGTATCCTTTGACAAAAACCTACATATTCCAAGAGAAAGTAATCATAGTAGAAGTATATGAAAATCCTGGCTTTTCAACTTGGAAAAATTTCTTTTATTAGCATTGACACAATGGGTTATATTAGAGGCATACCTATTAAGAAACTTAATTGTTTTTCTTTTTTGCTATATTGAAACATGCAAGTCGAATCATGCATGACCCATCATATCTCCTTTTCAAATACAAATCCTTTCTTATATTCACGTCTTCCAATTCTAATCTAGCCATAATTATTCCTTTCAATTTGCCATCAATTCCTACTAAAGTACTTAAAATATTTTCACAAATTTTTTTTCTATATACATGACATCAAGATTATGCCTTAATAGAAAATCATTCCAATATAGCAAATTGAAAAATATGTTTTCTATTCTGATTAAGATTAAGAAAATTTTGCTTTTTCTTTCTATTGCTTAGGTGTTTGCCAAGTATAAAGTCTTATAAATATGATAATTGGTTAAGCACATCATCACCTAACGAATGTAAAGGAGCATTATTATGGTCTACTTTTCCATTAAACAATTTGCTCCTTCACTATCTATACCCATGTTCTAAGTAACAACAATGTCCTATATAACATATTTTACTTTGTAGTCTTATTAAATGAGTTTTATGGTTACACATAGGATTGGCCATATACCCTTTAGTACTTCATCCAAAAAAATTTACATAAGTTGGAAAATCATTTATAGTTCACAAAACAATTGTATGCATTCTAAATTTTTCACCTTCAATAACATCATAAGTTTTTAATCCAACCTCCTAAAGGAGTTTTAAATAATCAATTAGTAGTTATATGCATACATCGATATCTTTATCAAGAGCAATAGGTCCTAGAATATGTAAAGATAATAAGAAAAAAGGCTCCTTT
The DNA here is from genome assembly GCA_027575705.1 of Erythroxylum echinodendron. Lineage (NCBI taxonomy): Eukaryota > Viridiplantae > Streptophyta > Magnoliopsida > Malpighiales > Erythroxylaceae > Erythroxylum > Erythroxylum echinodendron. The sequence continues at coordinate 18,713,768 of JANZXR010000006.1, read as the reverse complement.
ATACACATCCATGGGATAAATTTTATGGCATAAGAATTACCTGTATAACATACCAATACCATAGGACATATGCCCTAAATTCTTGAGAATATCACATACCCTATAGGAATGGCATGTTAGAGTAGTCACATTCACTTAATATGACATCATACATATCAAAAGTAATCATAAAAACAACTTATCTCATTTCATTAACAAAACATGTTTTACACTGTTATTTCATTACAAACCATTCATATATTTACATTACAGAAACCATCTGTACTCACACTGTTTTAAACAAAAGATTCTTCATAAAATGAAAACTATACAAAGTATTGTATCTAAAATCCTCAGATGATAGCTGACCCAACCTTTGAGCCATATCTTGATCCAAAATGTACGGTACTAAACTCCAGTTAGCTTGCTCTACGAGCAAGGTCTCCTCTTAGTACCTGAAAATCAAGTTTGCAATTTTGATGAGTTTTGCTAATTCAGTGAGTGAACCATCATCGATGTGTTCACTCAAAATAGAACACATATATATCAATGAATAATATTAAGCTCAATTAAAGTAACATTTCATTTAGAGTTATAACTCAAATTCTACAATTTGCATCATAATACAAGAAGAATTTAAAAATACAATCACTTTTTAAGTCATTCCATAAGTATATTTTGAATGCAAGAATATCATGTAATCATTTCAGAACATAACGCTCATTTATCACAATTCTTCATATCACCATCAAAGTCCTAAACATTTCTCAATATCAACACAACACAGTACAACATTCATTTGCATTCAATATCATAAACACATTTAAAGATACAAATGCAAAAGCAAATGAGACTCATTCCATTTTAACTTTGTTGTGACCGAGTGCCTATTTCACTGTCTCATATCCGTTATGGATACTAGGCTCTTTTCAATATCATTAATCATTAAACCTGAGGCTCTAATGCGCATAACTAAGCTTAAAGCTCTTTTCACGTCGGCTACTCTGGTCACAACTCCTTTATGTGAATATATATTATGTACTGGAGTGTAATAGTTCAGATAAAATATCATCAATCACTTTCAGTCAATGAGAACATTCAATTTTCACAGTTCATTAGATCTAAGTCTGAAATTTAACAAATAGTTGAGCATTCAATTTCCTTATTCACATTCAAATCACAAAACACTCCCAATATAGTGCCGAATATCAAACTCCTCAAACAATTAATTGTTCAAAATTAGTAATATCATAATTGTATCAACACTATTTGAACAGAACACATTACCAATTGAAATCTCACATCTAGGTCTATACATATAATTCCAATAGAAACATAAATATTTGAGTTTACATAACTAGGTTAACTCACGGTATACTCCAGTTAGCTATTGCCTTAACGTGCCGACAATGTCTGGATGATGTCAGTCGATGTGTTCCTCTAAATCAAACAATACACATATATACACATTACTAATTGATCAATCAAATGAATGCTCAAAGTTACATATGTATATGTATCATCTTTAATCCATGCTCAATTAATTATTCCAGGTATGAAATCTTATTCACAAATCATAGTTATACAGTCATCATGGTTTGTGCATCATTTAGTTTGCAATTAGGTTTATGCCTTAATACACTTGATCACTTTCAATTCATCACTCACACATTTATCAATCTTTTTCCTAGGATTATACACTCACACAATTTCCTAGTTCTCATTCAATCATTCCCAATTCATCACTTACATACTTTGAATCACATTACATTTATGAGAACATCTTTATATCATTATCAACTTATATTTTAAACTTATCCTTGAACATTTTCATGATTAAAAAGCTTCTTAAAATAAACACACAATTGGTACTTTACATCTGAAATTTTAGCAAGCTAAGTCTATACGTTCACCAAAATTTTTCCAGCAACATATACTCATACATTCACCCAATTCTCATTCATAAATACCTTATGTTCTTCAATGATCATTCATCCATACCTCATACACATTTCTTATGTTTTTAAGATCATGTTTTCCTTAAAATAACTCATTTATTCCTTAAACAACTCAAAATTTCCAGATTTAAACTCAACCTCATCAAAATAGTCCATTCTTTAGGCTATGACTTCAATTAACTACATAAACTTATCAAGATATCTTTTGGACAAACAGTTTCACAGAAGCATTAATAAGACATAAATAATCATTTTTTATGTTTTATACTTTGACCAATTCGAGCTCTAAAGTCCCTAAATATTAGGAAATAATATAAGGTTTATGCACAGGGGTCTCTCACAGGTAGTATTAGGAGAACAAGCATAACTTAAGCTTTAGATACTATTTTATCAAGAAACTTTCACAGAGGTCCAGATAAGACCTATATTTACAACTTTCATTCTTTGAGTTTCTTTAAATTCGTGCTCTAAAGATATTTAAAATAGATCGAAAGAGGAAGATGAAATTGAAACCAGAATTTTGACCTACAGCTCTAATTTTCCAGATTCAATAACACTTCAACAACACCTATCTTTACCATGAATTCTTCATCCATTAGACCTAAAATCCCAAATTAAATCATCCATACAACAATTCTTAAGTTACTATTTTCGTACATGCAAAAACAGAATAGAAAAGTACCCCAGTTTATGCAGAAATTTCCAGCACAATCAATCATTAACATCACATATAATTCATCCTAATTCATCATCGTCAACTCTCTATCATAACATGCTATAAACACTAATCATTTACTTACATGTTTAACTCCAATTCTATCTCAAAAGATCAAACCAATCCAGTACTCCAAGCAAGCAGAAACATCACACACTCAAGGTAAAATTTAGATGGATTTTGGCTAGGTTTAGTAAGCCAACTTCAAGATGATCTTTTAATTAACTTCGTGAGGCTAAAACATGGATTATTTGTGAAAAAATTAGGCATAACCATAAGCAAGTTTAAGGGGTGAAAGAAAAGATTTTAGGTGATGTGAGTGAGAGAAGAAAGAACAAGAAATGAGCTTAACCAAGTTTGCTCCTGCTGAATGTTGCACTTAAGGTATTATGTGTCATCTAATGAAATGGCCACATGTTTAAAGGCATGTTCAACATTTATCAAGTATAGGTGCTGCCATATGTTACCATTAAAGCTAGGTCACATGTCATTTAAGTATAGCGGACATTTGTCCATTAATCAATGCCATTTTTCATTAACTTACTAGTCTACTTGTCCTATAATGATCAATGCCAAATGTCACTCAATTATAGGCCTAATCATTCTAATTTTCATGTATCAATTTATCTTATCACTTGAAAGTTTTCCTAAACCAAATATACATTATAATCCCTCAATTTTCCAATTATATCAATTAATTCCAAATTTACTACTTGTAATCAATCATACTAAAATTCAAGCCATAAATATGTTACAATTCACATAATGAACATATTAAACGTCTCATACCCCGGAATAAATCAATTGAGTGCATATGCTACCTTTGTAATGTATTCTAATTCATATTTCATGTGTGTATATGCTAATGATATGCATGTGAATGAAATTCAAATTCATGAATTCCAATGACAAGTAATGCTCTAGCCCTCAAAATGGAAATCAGGTTATTACAACCTGTCACATGCTGTAAAAAGTACTTATATTACTAAATGGACTAAATCAATTAGGTGCTAACCTAAGTCAAAAATTACGACGATCCTTTGCAAACTATGGAAACTTCCTATCAAAGTCTTTACATGCCTTTGAGTATGTTGTATGACGCATAATGTTATCATCGATATGTTTCTTTCTATACCACCTCACATATACGGGTATTTTTGTTAACATAAAAATCTGTTGTATTCTCGGTTCAGTAGGGAAGTATCTCAAGATTTTATAGGGTATCTTTTTTCTTTTTCCATTATCCACATTCCACCTTGATGTATCATAAATAGAGCATTCTTCAAGAACTTTAATGTCCTTTTAAAAGATAGCACAGTCATACTTACTAGCATG
>JANZXR010000006.1:18683017-18700015 GCA_027575705.1 Erythroxylum echinodendron | reverse complement strand
AAAGAAAGAGGAAGGGAAGAGCTTTCTTTAGAGCCAAGGATCTCATTAGTTGGTGAAGATCCAAGGTAAGTTAATTTTTAGATCTATTGGAGTTTTAAAGGGCTTTTGGTTCAAAGAGCTTGAGAAATGTATGGATTTAAGCATTCCAGTATAAGTTCAATGCTTTTGGTTCTATAGGCTCTCAAATGTGATTCTTATTGAATGAGGACTTGGTTTATTGTAAGAAACCGAACAAGTCCTATCCAAGGGGGAGAGGAAAGACAACAGTGAACCTTTGTTGTCAAGCATTTTGGTGGGTAATGTATTTATAGTTACTGTGTGATTGGGTAGATTCTTGCCTATATATGTGTGCATGTATGTACAAATTGCTAAAATGTGTGATTATTGAAAATGCATATGATTTATGAACTTTGATTCTGTTATGCCATTGAAATATGTCATGGCATTCTGCTTGAATGAAAAGATAAACAAGCATAAAAATCCGAACATATGATTAAATGAATATGTGCTTTATTTGGGCAAGAGTGGAACCATTCTGTTCGTCACGTGCACATTGACAAGAGCCTTCTCCTGGCTGCCTGCTTGTGGCGTATGAGCTCCAAAAAAATACTCATTCTGTTCATAGGGTAAACTTTGGTTTTCCCATTCTGTCCATAGAACCCTCGAGCCATTTATTTGTGCATTGCACCTGTAAATGGTCAAGTATGATGCACTTAGATGATATGTGTTCTGTATTGCTTTGTTTACTTGAAAATAACTGAATTAATTAGTATTTTTACACACACACACACACACACACACACACATATATATATGCTTGAATTTATGCTAATTGTTGATGGCTATAAGTATATTAGCCACTGAGCTGTGTAGCTCAACTCTCCTTTTCTTCCCTCCTCAGGTGCAAACCAAGACGATAGTGATCCCTGCAAGGCATCGAAAACTCCTCATTAGTTAAAGACATTTGGACTAAGTCAATCCTGTAATAGCTCATTTGGCATATCAGCATGGAGCATCTTTTGTATTTTGGTTTAAGTTGATGTGTAATTGGATTTATAATAACTCTGACGGTATTTTTTAAATGGAAACAGTGAAATTAAATTCCTCAGTATGATTATGTTATTTTAAAGATTTGGATAATGAAATATGTATGTGTATGTTCTATTTGATAAATTATTCAATTGTTGTTAGTCTTAGAATAGCACGTCAGAGTTGGGAGGAATGCATGTGAAAAACAAAGACAAAAGGAATCGTCTTTGATGACATCACAACACAGAGGCAAGGAAAAATATAAAAGAAGAGTATCGTCTGTGCTGACGTCAGAACACAGAGGGAAGGAGGAATAAAGAGTAGAAGTATCCTTTGTGCTGACATCAAAACACAGAGGAAAGGAGGAATAAAGAGTAGAAGTATCCTCTGTGCTGACGTCAAAACACAGAGGAAAGGATGAATAAAGAGTAAAAGTGTCCTCTGTGTTGACGTCAGAACACAAAGGAAAGGATGAATAAAGAGAAGAAGTATCCTCTGTAGTGACGTCAGAACACATAAGCAAAGAGGAATAAAGAGTGGAAGTATCCTCTGTGTTGACGTCAGAACACAGAGGAAAGGATGAATCAAGAGTAGAAGTATCGTCTGTGATGACGTAAGAACACAGAGGACACGTCATCATATAGAAGATAGAACATAGAGGATAGACCACAGACGATAAGTGGTCAACACAGAAGATAAAATTCAACTACAAAGGATAGAACACAGAGGATAGACCACGATGATAAATGGTCAACACATAAGATAAAAGTCAACTACAGAGGATAGAGCACAGACGATAGAACATAGACCATATTCCAAGGATTATAAGAAGGAGTTAGGAAGTGATATTAGTTGAAGAGTATCGTCTATGTTACTGTACACAGATTCATCTGTGTTACTGTTCACAGACTTCGTCTGTGTTACTGTTCACAGACTTCCTTTGTGTTACAATTCACGAGTATCGTCTGTGTTACTATTCACAGACTTCATCTGTGTTATTGTTCATGAATATCATCTGTGTTACTATTCACAAGTATCGTCTGTGTTACTGTTTACAGACTTCCTCCGTGTTACTGTTCACGATATCATCTGGGTTATTGTTCATGGTTATCTTCTGTCCTCTTTCTGACCACCTAGAAGTTACAATTGGTGTTTGAGGGCTTCATAAAAGCTGTAGCTCTTGAAGTCCTCTATCAAACTATCTAAAGAAACCCTAAATTGGATGTCTATAGCAAAAGTTGTGCGAATAGATCCGAAGCATGTATATATGTAAAGTGTGGACTCACCATCGCTGTTTCTTGAGGTATTCAGGTTGAAATGGATAAATGGATAGTCGAAGAGCGGAGCTGAGCTAGAAAGGGGAGTTTTGAATGCAAGTATAGTTGATAAATGTGTATTATCCGGATACCACAAGTATAGAAAGGGTCCGACATCTTGTGGTATTAGAGAAAAGAAGCTAAACCAATAATGGTCAAGGTGTTCTCTATTGGAAAGAGCTCACGTATTATGATATTCTGTATGAAAGTTGGGGTCCGGAAATGGGTTCCCCACAAAAGCATGCTTAGTTAATAAAGAAGGAAATTCCTATTTCAATTTAACAACTAATTGAATGAGTTGGAAGCCTTTCATTTAGCTCTTTCTTAATGTTAATATAAGGGGTAGTAAGTTATTTGTTTGTATAAGGAAGTTGCAGCTAGTAAATAATGAACTTAAAAATACTAAATAGTAAAAAATGCTCCAGCACTCTGGTAGCTACTAAAAAGGAGATGAAGAATATTAACAAAGGTCAATATGCTTTATATGAAGCACTCATAATGAACAATTAAGAAAAAGGAGGTAACAATTATATTTAGATGATGTTTTAGTCTTTTGCATAAGAAGAGGGACACCTTTTGCAGCTCAATGAGTTTGATAAAATATAGAATAAGGATAAAAAGAAAAACCAATCCCAATGAATAAACAAAATAAATCGATTTGGTAAATAATACTACTCCCATCCCCCCAATATTAGATAACATTTTCTTACTAAGGCAAAAGTCTAAGACATTATGGCTGTAAGATGTAAAAACCACTCTTTTTTCATATAACTCTCCTTACAAGAAGGATTACCAACAAAATTATCTCTTTAAAAGATGAAAATGATTATGAGCTAACCTCTAAAGAAGACTTACATTAAAAAGACTATACATTCTTTTCCAAAATAGTTAGAAGAAACATTGATGCTTTATCCAGCATTAGTCTAGTGAAATCCATTATTAAGAAACAAATATCTTCTTAATTAGCTGAGTCTTTAACCAAACACTTTGAAACTAAATATGTTAATGAGCCTTTTTGTTTTCTCTTCACCCTGATAAGACACTCAGACCTGATGGTCTTAATGCCTATTTCTCAAATCACGGCCTTTAACCAAAAAAATGTGTTGATTGATGCACTCCTTGAATTTTTCAAGAATGGGAGCATCTTAAAGGAGCAAAGCAAGACACATAATTGTCTTATCCCCGAAGTATGATCCCCTAAATATTTAAAGGATTTTCTTCCTATCTCTTATTATAACATAATATATAAGATAATTGCAAAAATACTAGTTAATAGGTCAAAGCTAGTGATTGCACAAATGGAGGATAGTTCTTAAGGAGCATTCATTAAGGAAAGATTAATATGAGATGACATAATTCTTATCCAAGAACTATTTAAGAAATATAATGGGAAATAATAAGAATTATGTCGTTAAGTTTGCTTTCATAAATCATTTGTTTCATTGGATTATAACTTCATTCAAAATACTTTATAAACCTTTGTTTTTCCTATAATATTCTTTAAGGATTACTCAATATATCATTATCGTCTCCTATGGTATTTTGGTTAATGAGGAGCCTACAAAACTGACTAACCTTACCTTTTCATTCGTACAATGGAGATCCTTTTAAGATTAATGAAAGATATGACTAGTTAAGATAAAAGCTTCAAATTCCATTATAAATACAAGTCTTTAAGAATAACTAGCTTATCATTTGTTGATGATTTGATGCTTTTCTCCAAATTATATCATAATTTAGTGATTTTGTGATTGATAAATTTGAATATTTTTAAAGCTCTTTCAAGTCTCTCTATAAATAATAAAAGATCCATCAAACATTAGCCATTAGTGCAAGTGCAACTTTCAACTACTTAGCTTATAAAATAAGCTTAATGTCACCCAAACCTCCAATTACATATTTACGTATCACAGTAACCTCCAAGAGATCCACTTACACAGGGTATAAACCTCTACTAAAAAGGATAATTCTTAAGGTATAAGCTAGTTTAACAAAAGTTAATTAAGGTCTAGTAGATACAATTGGTTAATTCAGTGTTAAACAACATGTTTGTATATTAGTCATCTCATTTTTTGTTCTAAAAAAATATAAGCAAGGACATTGAAAAGATACTAAGGAAGTTTATCTATTTTGAAGGTGGTAGTAATAGTTTCTTAATTAAAGTAAAATGGAAAGACCTCTGTACGGATAAGAAAGAGGGTGGACTTCGAATTCTTAATTAAAGTAAAATGGAAAGATCTCTATGAGGACAAGAAAGAAGGGGGGATAGGGCACATGGAATTCTACATATTAGAATTACCAAATAAGTACATATGATTAAAACATCTTAGAGGCTCTTAAATGAAAAAAAAACTCATTATTGGTGAAATGGGTTCATTCATATTATATAAAGGGTTTAAGCCTTTTAGAATTTGTAACCTAAATATGATACTTTATGGACATTGTCTCACATACTAAAGTTGAAGCAAAGATATAGCCTGAAGTTAATTTACTAGATTGGTATCGAAACTTTAACCTCCATTTGGAATGACAACCGGTCCAATTTAGGACCTTTATTTAAAGTAGAGGAACTCAAATCTTTAAAGGTTTCTATTGTAGATATTGTAACTTTGTTTAAAGCTTTAACTAAACATAGCAGTCTTAACTCCAACTAATCTACAACAAGCAACTTTATTATACAACTCTGTCCAAACTAGGAGGATTATATCAGATATAGGAGACATCCTTTAGGGAATTTTACAAATAACACTTGTAGGAAGCAATTAATGGAATAAATCCCTAATCCCCTAATATGAATTAGTTGGTATTATCACCCTATGGACTTTATCATTCTCTAGATTCTTATTAAAGGGAAGTTTAAGTAAGATGAAAGTTTTCTCCAACTATCTGATATTTGTGAGTTATGTAATCAAGCTACTAAATCTATAAAGCACCTATATTTTGATTTTCAGTATATAAGGAGAATTTGGAGTTCTATAATAAGATTTGCCTATATATATTTTCCTTTAATGAAATGACAAAACATGATATTCTGGTGTAATAAAAAACTAGAGGATAAAAGGTGTAGATTGTATTATGTCTAAGTTGGTTTAAATTAACATAATTTATGGAATTTATGTGGTAAGAAACAAAAGGATTTGCACATTAACAAAAGTTGATCAAATACTAAACACTGTCAATGGTCAATTACTTGCCCACAAGCTAAACTAAAGATGCAGTTAGGCTTTAGCACTTAAATAGAGGCTTCTACTCAATAATAAAAGGTGTACTTGTTTAGAACTGCTCAAAGGTTCCTTCAGTATCACTAAAAACTAAAATACTATAGATTTGATCAAATAACTACTTAGATTTCCTAATTATTATAACTTGCACTTTATGTTAACTATCTAGTTCTTTCAAGTTACCTTTTGTGTCAATAACGCATTAGCTAATTGGCCCATTTGAACCTTTAGATTATCAATGGAAGATGTATGGTTCTTTATAATTTGATCAAACTTGGTTACCATCCTCTTTTGATTCTCATCTTAGATCGTGAACATGGATTTAGCACATGCATTAGCTTATCCACTTTCAATTCCAATGAATTGAGCCTATCTTTTTGAAATCTTATTAGGCTTTGAGCTCTCGTCGGATTTCCTGAATTGGTGGACCAAAAAAATTTGGATGTTCCTTCCGCCTAGGATTGTAAGTATTAAAGTAGAGATTTTTACCTCCTTGACTATATTGTGCTCCTATAAAGCTGAGTTGCTCCATGTTATTTTTTTCTACTAGGAAGCAATCAGTTAAGACATAACTTTCTTGTCCACATTGTTTGCATCCATGCTAAATTACCTTGAGTAGGCTGGAGGAAGTGGCTTGTAGGCTATTTAATTGTTTGGATTGGTTCTCCACTTTAACCTCTAATGTTGTCACTCAATCCACAATAAGCACTCCCTTTTGATCCCCAAATGATGGTCAGTGCTTACTTCTTTCCGATGTCCATCGATAGTTGTTGTTTTTCCATTTCTTCTAACAAATCATGTGTTTTTTTCAAGAATTTTTTGATCAACACAGACACCATACATGCCCATGTTGGTGACTGAGTACCACCTAGAACTCTAATTTTTGAATGTGCAAAGCAAAATTAAGAGGAAAAGTAAAAGAAAGGCTCAAGAAACAAAAATTGAAAACTTAGGAAAAATAAAAAGCATGAAGAATAAGTAAGGAAACACATTTAGAGGATTTCCATCAATCTAAAGTGGACTTCTTAAAAATTAAAACAGATTTCATCATGTTTCTTTTGGTTTTCTATTTTTCCTTTAGTTTTGATGTCATGTCTTATATGATTAGGAATTACACCTTTAATAGTACGTGAATTAGATGAACCTCATAATAGGCCTCGTAGTATTTTTATTTTATTTTAGTTCGTTCATTAGTTTTGTGGAGATTCAATTATGTGTTCTTAATTATTCTAGAATTAATATTACTAGCATGTTGATTCATGTGTGATTTCATGCAATTAAGATGTAGAAATCCTTTAAATGAATAGATATAACATAATTAAAAAAAGTTGCATGCAAACTTAGAGATAAGTAGACATAAATCTTCTAAATTATGGTCAAAGCTATTAGTCAAATTCATAAATTGATTGATACAATTTTATGAGAAGGAGATTTAAATTAATCAACTTTTTGAGAAAGGATTCGCATAAATGAGGAGTTTCTATGATCCAATAAACTATAAATTAAATTGATTACTGAAATTGTGATTTCATAAAAGGTCCAAAAGTGGTTTTGAATTCCAGGTACCGTTTTTTTCTTTAATTGTTTCTTAGTTTAATCTTTGTTCTAGTTAGTTAATTGTGATGATTTATTTTAGCTTATTATTTTAATTATGAATTTGATTATCATAAATATCATAATTTGTTAAACTACATAATTGAAAGATAGTAAGTTTTAGTAATTCTAGTCCTTACGAAATCTATCCGTACTTGCCAGTGTTAGCTATAAATATACTATACACTTTCAACTAGAACTAAAAACACATCATCAAAAAGCATAACATTATTTTATTTTCTTATTTGAGACATACTTCTCTTCTTCTTTTTTCTATTTTTTAATTTAACATTAAATTAATTATTTTCAATATGTGTATTGCACTTTTTTGATAAGTGAAAAATCTTTAATAAATGAGAATTTATGTTATTTCCATGTCTTCATTGAATTTTTCCAAACATTCATTTTTCAAATTATTAGCAAATTGTATCTCTTGATTCCCAACAAACTTATCATGTCTACAGTGATGAATGTTAGATGTATTTCTGCCAGTGCCAGGAAAGGAAATTCTGATTTATTTTATTATCCCTTAGGATCAATGCATTCAAATTAAACATAATTAGAAATGTAAATATACAAACCAATTATAAGTTGAAAGATTTTAATTGATAAAAAGTTAAGGACTGATGAAGAAGTCTATATTAACCTTAATAATAATAATCCTTCAACGAGCGTATCTGAGGAAAGTGAGAGGGGGAATCAACGCAGCTGCTCCTGCTCTGCTATGCTTCATTCCAATCATAAGGTTCATCTTCTTTTGTTTTCTTTCCTAACCTCGTGTTTGGTTTCCGATACAATGCTGTGAATTTTAAATTCTAAATTAAGAACATTTTTAGACTTTCTAAAACCTTCTTTCCCTTTCGTCTACATCCCAATTGGTGTGATCTATCATACCCTTTCGCATGCCCTCCTATTTTTTGTAGGCTATTGGAAACTCTGAAATCTATGGTATGACTTTTTGATTGACACCTTTATGATGTATGCATGTTACTTTGCTTTGCGTTAATCTCTCTATCTGAGTTTCTCAATCTATCCATGATTTTTTTCCTAGTCAATATGGTTTTAGCAGTCTGTTGGTAGAGCATAAAAGTGGCAATCTTTCTTGTCGACTTGTGTATGTGGGGATCTGTTTCCTGGTAGTTGTGATTTTTCTTCCTCTTCTTTGCTCTTATGGTTCGGCTCCAAATCAGTGTTCTGGAGGCCTTTCCGTGTTTTATGTCGGTAATTTGTTTTGAAATACATTTGTACTCCTGATTTCTGGTATGCATTCCCAACATGGGTTAAGGATGTGAGAGTACCATTTATGTTCATTTTCTTCATGTCTGTAAGAATGACAGAATTATCCATGGACGGTGATCTAATTCTGTGTCTTTTTGATAACTTCTTGTTATTCTATGAATTGGATGTGAGTGCTAGAAAACGTCGCAAAATGCCAATTTAACCTTCACCTTACTAGCAACTATTACATGAATGCTACAAAATATAAGCTTTTAAAAATCTGAGTTCCTATGGAACTCTGAATATCGTTATCTAGTCTAAAAGATTGATAATGTCAGGTGACTTCTAGCCTGGAAAGTTTTTCCATATTTTGAAAGACAGTGGATGCAATTCACAAAAAGATGCTGAGTAATTATTAATGGATGAGAAAATTTTGAGGGTCATTATCTATTTAGGACTGCACGCTTTGAATTTACAGGATTTTCTGTCATTTCCTTCTCTTAACTAATGTTGTGGTAGATTTTTGTGTAGAAACTATTTGACGGTTATGCTTGCAGCCATGTTTAGCATTGTGATTCATTTTTATATGACTCTATAGTAACTTACCTACTAGTTTAGCGTTATGGAGAAAGTGATGAACATAAGCTTCCAGCTGGTTCCTTCCCCATGTTCTATGCTTTGCTGCAGTGTTTGTGAGAAATAAATGGGTTTTGTTGAATTGCAGCCATCCATCTTGGATTCATCAGCATTGCTGCAAGTTGATAAAATGGAAACCAGTATAGTTCCTCGTGATGAAGGTCAAAATGGGGGATTTTCTCATGCGCAGTCCATTATTTACAGTTCTCAGGTCCTGCAATTGAATCCAGTGCTTCTTTATGCAGTTGTCCCATCCATTTTTAGTATCGATTTACCTGTCAAGATGTTAATGCTATGAAAAGATGCCTATATTCTCCATCAGTTCTTAGTCTCGAAGTGACCATCCATCCCGATATATGGAGTGCTTCTTTTCAAGGCTCATTGTAACTGAAATAAAGAGATGCACAATTTAAGTGTGTTTAAAATTTTTTTTCTCAGAACTTGATAGCAGATAGCTATATATATGAAGTCTTAAAAAAGCCCAACTGTGCAGAAACTTCAAGATGATCTACAAATGTTGGGAATGAAAATCAAGCAGCATGAGGAGAATATAAAAGCGCTGAAAATCCAGAAAATGAAAGTAGAAGAATCCATTCTTGATATGCAAGGTATTAGTAATTTATAGATGCTTTGTTATGTAAAGTCTTTCTTAAATGTTGAAATGAATTAACTTAAATCTATACAATTATACTTTTTCCATGTTCACTCTACTAATGGTTGATGAATATTTTATCAGTTATTCTCGGGAACTATCATTCTTCAGCCCTTCCAAATACTGGGAACAATAATGATTCTTCTAATTGGAGTGATGAAACAACCAAGCAGATTCTACAGTTTGAAAATTCTGCTGCAGGTATTTTGTGCCAGCTCACTGTGCGACATGGAAAACAGGCTTCCCATCTTACATTAGTCAAGGATGTTGTTGGGATTGTTGCTACACTTGCCAATGTAGAAGATGACAACCTTAGTAGGTTAGTTGCAATATTTGGAAGACAAATTACTAATTTTTCCAAATACTGGATTTCCAGTATTTTATAACATCAGTATAGATGCTGATGATTCAAATCTTCATTTAAAATTGCCATTTATACCTTTTACATTGGCTTAGAAGTTGCTAGCATCACTCTAAATCATATGAAAATTCATTCTCTAGTTGCCCTCATTATATTTTAGTTGTTTTAACCACACAAGGTATTTGAAATGCTGCTGCATCCCTTTTTGCTGGCCCACATTAACAAGGAGTAATGTGATTTTTAATTACAACAATTTGGCCCATGTTTGATCTTCTTTTCCTTTTGATGGGCGTATTGCAGGCTTCTTTCAGAGTTTTTAGGATTGGACACTATGTTGGCAATTGTCTGTAAGACTTTTGAAGGTGTTAAAGCTCTTGAAACTTACGGAAAAGAAGGGTGCATCAATAAAGGCTCTGGTCTTCATGGTCTTGGTGCTTCTATTGGGAGGGCTTTGGATGGTCGATTTCTTGTCATTTGTCTTGAAAATTTAAGGTATGAATCTCAGATGATCCATTTTACCATCTGGAATTGTTGTTTGTTTAACTAACCAAATCCTCGCCTTTTTTGTAGACCTTACTGTGGTGAATTTGTAGCTGATGACCCACAAAGAAGGCTCGACCTTATAAAGCCAAAATTACCCAACGGGGAGTGTCCGCGTGGATTTGTTGGCTTTGCTGTAAATATGATCAAAATTGAACATACCAACCTATTTTATCTCACTCGTGATGGATATGGCCTGAGAGAGACCCTATTTTATAACCTTTTTTGGCGCCTTCAAGTTTATAAAACAAGGGAAGACTTGATACAAGCCCGTCCTTGTATAAGTGATGGAGCCATTTCGCTGGATGGAGGGATGATAAAGGCTACAGGTGTTTTTTCTCTTGGCAATCGGTAATTGGCTTTCCAATCACAAAGTCAAACAGAACTTTCATTGACTATGGTTTATTTGCTTTTTGTAAGATGCATGTTTCATTTTGAGTTTCCATCGTTTAATTTAGATAATCCTCAGCTATATATGTACGCCTTTGAAAGTAAAATAACTGTATGAAAGATGCAAATTCTCACTGTCAAAGGTGAACAGAAATTGAACTTAGGTTAGATGTAATTGTAATCATAGTAGACATCCTATTACATTATATCCATATACGCATGCTCAAAAGTTTTGATTATCTATTTATTTGTCTTTTTGGCTCACGGATCTTGTTTTCTAACAGTTTATTTTGCATGCTTACTTTCATTATTGATGCAACCTAATCACCAGAATCAACATGGACGTGAGATTCCCAAAAGCTTTTATATCTTCAGGTCTTCTAAATGCTTACATTGAAACGGAGGAAAAGCTCAAGAAGATGAGCTGGGATAAAGAAAAACTACTGGAGGACATAAACAGAGAACAATCACTACTGAATGTTACAAAGTCCAATTTTGAGGGAAAGAAGGAAGAGTTTCTTAAGTTCATGGCCCAAAGCTCACCATATGCAGCTCAGGTAATGCATTGCAACTTATTTTTGCATACTAGCTAATAATAATGATATTTCTACATGTCATTTCTCTGCAGTATTCGTCTTTCGTCTATAAAACTCGTCCCTATTTTCAAGTTAGTTGTCATTGCAATGAGCACATCTATACTTATTTTACACCTTTGTTCTTGTGGATTGACCATGCACGAGGAGTGGTCTTCATGAGCTATGGATGGACTTCAAGAAGAAATTATAAAAATAGTAACTTACAAACAATTAGGTTAATGACTACTTTCTTTAACGATGTAA
The DNA here is from genome assembly GCA_027575705.1 of Erythroxylum echinodendron. Taxonomy (NCBI): domain Eukaryota; kingdom Viridiplantae; phylum Streptophyta; class Magnoliopsida; order Malpighiales; family Erythroxylaceae; genus Erythroxylum; species Erythroxylum echinodendron. The sequence goes on along the minus strand of JANZXR010000006.1, from coordinate 18,688,220 downwards.
TTTCTCAAGAAAGAATTTGAAAATGATATTGGGCATCGATCGCAGTTTGTTCAGGCTTGTGTTATTTGGAAGTCTAGAATTTGTTAGGTTGTGCCTACCTAGAAGACTTAGCAGATTCATATTTGGTGGTTTTAAATCCACTAAAATATCATTGCAGCATCAGAATCAGTTATCACAAAGTAGATCCAACCCAAGCTTCCTGAAGGGTATTAGTCCAGAGGTATTCTGTTAACTTGATCTCATTATTTTATCATGTCTTTGGGTATTCTATCACCAGATTTTCCAATTTCTTTTTGCAGCGGGGTAGGGAATGATCTTTAGCAAGGTATGCACTTAGATGCTGATTACTTTGTAGCATGTTGTTAATGTGAATGCTTTTAACTTTTTTGACACTATAATTATGGTTCTCCCCCTTTCTTCTGGTTGAAAAAGGAAAGCAGTGGTTGATTTGGTTTGGTTGCAACATCAACTTGTAATTATTTTATTTCTTTAATCTAAAAAGAACGGCATCTTCTTAGTGGATTTATTATTTGCGTTTGAAACAAGGGATAATCAGATTGTGCAGTTGGTGCCTGATGGATAATCGAACTTTCTTCCGTTCACTAGATGAAAGTTTTATCGTTAACCTTACAGCCTTTTAGTCGCAATGCGATAGACATTATTGCGAACTGTATGTGACACAAGAACTATTTGCTTAGAACGAAGAATCCAAAGAAAGTGCACCTACCACGAAATGCGGGGTGCTCGAAAGTAAAGAAGCGAATTACATAGCTAACGATATGCCCAAAATTAGAGCCTTCAAGTCCCGTTTCAAAGCATTATTCATCGAGAACTTGTGTTAATCAGTTTTTATGCTTAGGAAGTCCAATTCCTGATGTTAAAATTGCTGGTTTCTTTTTCCATTTTTTCCACTAAAATTGCTCTCCTTTTAAAAATAGTGAACATTAATAGTACTGTATATAAATATGCTAAATGTTGTGAACGTAAAGGTGGTGTTGATAATAATAGACCATCATTAGACATTTTGTAAAAGTCAGTGCTATTTTGCAGCATCACGTCGTTGATGTGAATTTGTTAATGTAAACAATTATTAATGCATGTACTACTCATTGTAGTTTGCTTTCAACTGCATTATATCTTAAAGTCCAGCCCGAGTGGGCTAGTTGTAATCATTCGATTTCAGTTTAAGCTATACAGGTAGTGTCTTTCAAGTGTCGAGCTTCAGATTATGTTTATCATTCAGACTTTATCTGTTGATACTAGAATTCCTCTTTCTAAATAGCATAAACACATTATCTAACCATGGTTTCGAATAATTTCTTTTGAAGTAAAACGAACTTGAATTAACACTTAAACAAAGAGGGGAATTAAAAGAAAAAACCCAACATACGAAAACAAGCATCTGGAGAACTTTTCATCTAAAAGGAACACGCACCGAGTACTACTTATGTTGGGACCCCAGTTTGAGTGTAAGTTATACAGTGCAAAGCAGACAATTGGATAACCTTGTCATTGCTGTTTTCTAAACTATACCAGATAAACGGGCTCCAGTTTTACCTTGGAAGAAGCTTACCTTGAGGAAGTATTAGAGGACCCCAAGAGTTGGTTTCAAGTGGTAATAATTCTTTCACTGCATCTGAGGTGTGAGTTTTTAACAATAATGAGCTCCAGTAACTAGTTCTAAACTGAGTTAGGAGTGCATAAGGATCCATTTCTTGTCCTTGAAAGCTGGATTATTTCTTTCCCTCCAAACATTATAGATATAGCAATTCAGGCACAACTTAAATATTTTTAGATCATGCTTATTTTGTGCTTTTATGCTTGAAGCCCAACTAATCGCTTGATCTCACTGGCCTGAATCAGTCCGCAAGTTACACCATTGGAGGATGTGTGTCTATACATGGGGCATAAGAAGAATAAGTGATTAGTGCTCTCTAGGAAAGTTTTGCAAAGAAAGAATATGCCATTATGGTTGGAACTCCACTTGAACCTATCAAGTGTGAAAAGTCTCTTAATAGTCATCTACAAAAGGAAGCCTTAGGTAGGCGATCGTTAAACCAGGACAACTTTCTCTAAGGTATGATTTCATGAGGAAGTTTGAAAATGGATGCACAAAAGGAATTGATGAACTTAACAAATATATGCCTTAGCTAGCAGATTTAATAATCTTTAAAGGATTTAGGCCTGTAGTTGGGAAAGGCATTAAAGATCTTTAATTATCACCTCCATTTTGGCCTTTGTAGGAATAATAAATTATAGAGAATTGAATATAAGGAGTAAGTACAGCTTACTAAGCTTACAGTAGTTGTTAAACTAAAAACTAGTAGTTCTCCCATTGCCAATATAAGCTAATATTTCTTTCACTAAATAGCCTCCAAAATTCAACAATTGGCTAATTGTCCAAGATATGTCTGTTGAGCAAGTTTTATATAATAATAAAACTCAATATGTAAGTATACAGATCATATTTTATAGTATCAAAAGGTATCACTCCCACGAAGACTATAGACACCAAAACAATTTGAATAGGAACTTTGTCTAAGGTAATAAGAATTGATTTGAGTTAAATTAAATAACAAAAATTAAAACAAATAAATAAACAAAACAATTAAGCAGATAAATAAGTTAGTTGCCAATAAAATTAGGATTTGATCAAAGTTTAATCCTTATTTTCTTTCCCTTAATCTTGCTAATTCAATTTATGTTTGATCCTAGATTTCCTAAGGTTTTGATTACTTTTTCTCAAGATTTAATCAATTAACCCTAATTAAATTCATTAATTATAGATTTGTAATTTTCGAATCATAAACTACTCCTAACTTATTCAATTAGATTTGAAGCAATCAACAAGATAATTAATTTCATAATCAAGATCTCTCTTCAATTGATCATAATTTGATAATTGTGGGTATATTAATTCACCAACTCTCTTTGTACACCTTAACACTGATTACTTTGACTCACTCTCTTGATTCATTATTAAGTATATACACGATAGTTATCACAAACTTCCTAAGATATATTGAAATCAACAATAACTAAGGTTCACAAAATAATTCCTAAGTTGGATTTAGAAATCCATAAACATGTTATACATAATAGAAATGTAATTACACATCAATGATTATGAAGAAAATGAAGGGAAAGAGTAAAAAATGTTTGAAGTCTTTATCTAGAATGCTGGAATTTCTTGAAGCTCTTCTTTGATCTCTCCAATTTGATCCACTTTGATGCAATGGTTGAAGCCTCTTTTCGCTGTTTTTCATGTTCTTATATAGTGCATTAAGGTTCTAGGGTTGTGTTTGATTCCAAAAATAGCCTTGAACCCTAAAAACTAGAAAAAATTCATGCTTGAAAAAACCTTTCGCACGATCAAGACTTGGAAACACGAATGTCCCTTACTTGGTTCGACCTCTCTATCACGATCGTGCTCCCTTGTCACGATTGTGACAGAAAGCCGTGTAGCCCATGCATGCCTGTCACGATTGTGCTCCTTTGTCACGATTGTGAAAGAAAGCCATGCAGCCTATGCACGCTTGTCATGATCATGCTCTTTGTGCATGATCATGAAACCCTTCATGCTTCCAACAACTCCTTCATTCTATAATTTCTTGATTTCCAACACACACAGACACATCAAACACCTCATGAAACATAAAATTAAGATTGAATTTATGCTCTAAACCATATAAACACTTAGAACATAATCAAACACTAACAATAACACAATTCTAATAGAACAAAATCAAACACTAACAATAACACAATTCTAAGCCTTACACATGATAATCATCTAAGAAACATTTAAAAACACACTAAAACACCTAGAAAAACATAGTGTATTCTGTTCCTATCAACATCCCCACACTTAAACTTTTGCTTGATCTCAAGAAAAACAAAAACGTAAACACAAAAATACATAATCACACATTTATGCAACATGTAATAATCATACAATGGCATCAACTCTTATGGAGTCAATTTAATTGCAAACATCAATCATTCAAAATATGCCAACGTACTAACTTATTCCTTTCATGTCTAAGTACTTTGAATTGAATATATATATCAATCAAAATATTAACACGCTATTCATAAATCTATGACAATTGTAAATATACATTTATGATTAGTGATCAATTAAAAAGGAAACTATCACCAAGTATCATTTTATGAAAATTTCTTGCTATTTTTAAAATGTCAATAGGTTTATTTATTGTAACACCATATTTTAGATTTTCTTTAACGTTAACCTAATCTTTTGATGTGAAGGTAAACACCTTGTTATGAATGTCCCTCAGTTACTCAACTAGGTCATTTTTTTAGCTTGGTTGGAAAGTTATTCTAGTATTTTGACGTGAAGACGAATATTTTGTTGTGAATGCCCCCAGTTACGTAGCTATATCATGCTCTCAATTGGCTACCAGCTCTATTTGTAAGCCAATTTTTTTCAAAAAGGATTGGAGAAATAGGAATTTATTTAACACACATTTTTCTCTTTTCTTTAATTTTTTTATCTTACCTCATTTCTTTTTAGTCAACTATTCTCTTGAAAGTTTACTGATAATGCTAACCGATTCAATTGAGCTATAATTATAAATGTACACAATAAATTTCCTAAAGTGAAAGAATATGTGTCATATCCTAATTGATATGCATATTCATCCCAAAGATACTAGAACACAAAATTTAAAAGTTAGTATGCCTTTATAAGTTAAATGATCATGTTTAAAGCTAAAATAATTCCATTACACTCTTTCCATTGAAACATTCACACAAAGCACACATTATGCATCAAAATGTTCACACAATGTCAACCTAATAAAAAACTAACAAAATATGATAGGTAAATGCAAAATTCACACACATATGACATGCTAATGCATAAGCGTCCCTACACTTAAATAACACATTGTCCTCAATGTGAGAAGCCAAACAAACCATATAAAAATAAAAAGAAATAACAATAACAAAAAGTTTAGAGCAAGAATAACTTGTGAAGATTGAGGTGGTGATGGTATGGGTGAAGGAATTTGAACACCTTCATGTAACATCCCGGTCGGATCCGGGAAACGGGTCTACGAGAAGACCAATTAGAGAAGTTAGGACAGACATATCTCATGCTTATGCATTTGTGAAAATGTGACTTATTGCACATGAAAATATTGGTACATGCATTCATGACAAATTCCCGGTATTAGTG